>JBBPCY010000007.1:8695908-8743821 GCA_037974405.1 Brachyalestes nurse
ACAACAGAATTCCTTTCGTACGGCTCTGTAAATATTTGCTAAAAACCATTTAGGTTAGGGTGATCCAGACAAATGCATTGACAGTCACAATGTTCAAGCCGCTGAGAAGATGTCAAAGACAGAAGTCACAGGCTAAAAAAGATACACAGCTAAAGAGTTATCTGACAATACCTCATGCACTGTTGATGCCAAGTGACAGGATCAGCTCCCTCATAACAAAAGTGTTCATTGTCTGATGAATGACAGTACTACATTGATGGCATTTGATGACAGTTCATGCACTGATGGGCATGAAATCCTAGAAAGACTGTTACACTGCCAAGTGACAATTCTTTTCTTATGGCTCTTTAAAGATTTGCTAAAAACCATTAGGTCATTTTTGGGGTGGTCAAATCAGATCTTTGTTAGCAAAGGAATATTATATTCACGTAGATTTAAATTCTCATGACAAAGGGTAAAATCTTGGGGCCTCATTTATCTAGAGTGATTCTAGAAATGATTCTAAATTCTATTGTACAAGTGAAATTAAAATGTGTGTAAGAACATAAAAAGTGAGATTCATCTTTTATTTATGGTCTTACGCCCACCAGTAAATAATCAGCAATAATAAATACCACACCTTCTAAATCACCACGCTGGAGCATGCTCAGATGAATTTGCATTCTGAAACGCCCCCAATTAACCATATATGTTGTTAACATTCCCTTTAAGAACCATTTCAAATTTTATTGTCATATACAGATAACAATGTAGCATCATTACCTGTAATTAAATTCTTAGGCTCGGGTTCCCCCAACTTAATATTTAAAAAAGTAAATTTATAAATATATAAAAAAGTATACAGATACTTTTTTACAAAATGTAATTTTATATATATATATAATTAAATTTTGTAAAAAAGTATCTGTATACTTTTTGATATATTTATAAATTTATATATATATTCTCTTCAATTAAAAAAACTATACATGCTATTAATAGTTGTAAATATTAAACTCTTTATATATAATTAAATTAAAAAGTAGAAAATAGGTACAATTATAACATTTATAAAGAGTGTTTAATATTTACAAGTATTAATAGCATGTCTAGTGCAAAATTATGCAGTGAGTAGAATGCGGAGTGCAAAACTGTGCAGTGAGGGTTTATAGTGAATCCTCGCGCTCTGAATACTGGCTCTCTGAATACTCCCTCCCTGCGGTGCGCACGGTTTGCTAAAACTTCAAGCAGTGCAAGATGAGCCATGTTAACTTTTGGAACACATGTCCCATGTATGCTTTTATATGTGCATCACTTATGCTAATTTAACTAATTAATACATTTAGTAATTATGAATCAAATGAGATTCAAAATAGATGGTCACACTGTGCTTACAAACGCTTGATAAATGAGGCCCCAGAGATCTATATAAGCAGGAACATACTGTTGTCACAGAAGTCCTTCCTTATGGTTCGGTTCATATTTCCTAATGTGGCTGGCGGGGTAGGATGGAACCGCTAATTACTACAGAATAAAGATTAATACAGTAGCCTGACTACGCTACCTAAGGGAATTTCACCCAAAGGAGTAGGAAACAAACCCAGATTGAACTTAAGGTACCTCAGGTTTGAATTCACACCGAGACAGAATCTCCGCAGAAGTTAGGGTTACAATATTTATTTCCTTTGTATTAAATACAAAAGCTAAAAGTCAACAAAGCCTGAGCTACCCGTTGGATTAACTTACAGCTAAAGCAAGAAAAAGAAAAAAAAAACAGAAACAGCACCACTACACACCACACATGATCACACTCCACATAAACACACGTGATTCGCTGTTAGTACCAATGACTCAGAAAACATCATAAACATATATGGATTCTGTAACATACCAGAAAATAAAAAAGATGTAATGGAATGAGAAAACCAAAGAACACAAAATACAGTACAATAACTCTAACAAAAGAAATAATACATTTACTTTACCAAAAAACAATAACTGTAAAGAAAACAATTGAACAAAATAAGATCAAATCCAAAGAAAAACAAGACAAAACAAAGCACAATCAAACAAAACAAAGGAAGCCAGATAAAACAAAACAGCAGCAGCATAAGGGGTCTAAGATAGCCACGGGCCCAGCACATATGTGGCTACAGGGGGAGCACAACTCACTCCAGAAAGCCCTCACTTCTCGATGAATGGTATGTAGAAACAGTGCATGGTGTTGCTCCAAATTATCACCAGGTTTACTAGGACAGGCTTACAGAGGTAATTCTGTCTCCATGTTAAGACAACAGCTATTGCTATGAAGCCCAAGCACCAGCACCAACTTATAAGCAGGACATAGTACTTTAGCACTCAGCCACAATGTTAGTACCACACACCAATAAACCACCAGCAGGCCCTGGCAGACACCACCAGCAAACACTGGCCATAAAGGAAGCGAGTAATAAAGGCACACTTAGGTGGCTCACTGTGCCTATATATAATACCACTGAGGGACCGCCCACTAATTAAAATCCACAGACTGTGAGGCAAAGAGGATGGTCCAATCTGCTACACTAACAAAACCCTTTAGGGTCATCCACACAAATGCATTGACAATCACAGTGTTAAAGCTGCTGAGAAGTTGTTAAAGAAAGAAACCACAGATAAATAACTAGGAGCCTCACTTTAGTGTGTGTTGTTTTGGGTTCAATTCCTGAGTGAGCCTAGGAGAGCAAATACAGCTCACGAGTTTGAAATGTTTTTGAAATGTTAATCCAGCCTTCATGGTATGCCATAAGTAATTTGTAAGGTTGTTTCCAGTTCACTTTAGTAGATGAAGTAAGGAAAGCTAGGTTAACAACAACATTTTATGGCTGCCAAGAAGTATGAAACAAAGATTCATTTTATGTATTGGTTCTAATGCACGTC
Organism: Brachyalestes nurse; assembly: GCA_037974405.1. Taxonomy (NCBI): domain Eukaryota; kingdom Metazoa; phylum Chordata; class Actinopteri; order Characiformes; family Alestidae; genus Brachyalestes; species Brachyalestes nurse. Next base: position 8,698,804 of record JBBPCY010000007.1, read on the forward strand.
CAATGCATGCATCTGCTAAGTGGAGCAGGTTGTTTTTTTTCTGTCTCTCCTTTTGCACTCTTACTCTCATGGAGCCCACCAATGTGTTACGCATTGGACACAAACAATTGATTATGATTTTGTGGCATGCAGGATTTCAGAACTAGAAAACTGAAGAGGATATATCAAATGTACTGGTGAAGATGCTGGCTGTTGTTCGAAAGTGTTTGTAATGGATTTCCCAGCACTTACAGTGTGAAAGCATCCAAATTAGGTGTAAAGCTATAGTTAGTTCAGCCCATTGTTTACTTATTTCAATTATGTAACTCAAATCTATTTATAATTTTAATAAAATCAGATAAATAAATAATCTCAGTTCAGAAATTCCCCTTTTTGACTGCAGAGGTCACTGTCACCTCAGTATGACATTTTCCAGTGTTTTATTAGGAAAATACCCTGCATATCCTGTTATATCGGGGAGGGCAACTCTGGTCCCCACCCCTTCTCCTCAAACACATTCACTAAACCTGACAATTAACTGGTGAGGTGAACCAGGTGTTTCTGAGCAGGGAAATCACCAAAACGTGCTGGACCATGGCACTCCAGGACCGGAGTTGCCCAACCCTGTATTACACTTTTTGCAAATTCTTGCGAAGATTTGTTCCTTTTAATTCTGTTTTGTTTCTTCCAACTTTTTCCAGGAAGCCTGGTTTTCAGTGATTTTAGTCTTGCCTAATGGGATTGTTTTTGCATGTCTTCTTTCTCTCTCTGAATTGCATGGTAACTTTTGACCTATTAACTACCATTTTCATACTTTATCAGTAAATAGTACTATCTTGTATATTTTGGTGATTCATCTTTAGTTTATTAAGTGGGCTATACTTATTCTTTATGAAAAAAACCCACTGGATTTTAATATGTCATTATTGTCCTGGGAGGAAAGCAGGGGAAACACACTTACTGTCTTTACAATTGGTGGGAGAACAAAGGGGAAGACTCAATATTATGGAATATGGAATTTACATGACACGTTTTTCATATGATTATTATTATTTTATTTAAGGAGCAAAATTATACAACATGTAAATCATTCCGTGGAGAAGCTACTCATCCCTTAAAATGAGAAACCTCTGTTCGATTAGGACGGGGTGGGCAACTCCGGCCCTGGAGGGCTGGCGTCCAGCACAGTTTAATGGTGGTTCTCCTCAACCACCTTCACTAAACCTGACAATTAACTGGTGAGGTGAACCAGGTGTTTCTGAGCAGGGAAACCACCAAAATGTGCTGGACCACAGCCTTCCAGGACCGGAGTTGCCCAAACCTGGATTAGGACGGCAAAAAAACAAGGGTCTACCCAGGGAAGGTTCTCCATGGTTGTCTGCAGCACCAAAAGGGATCAATTCAGTCTCCCGATGGTAGGATCAACACAGACAGTTGCACCACTCGGGAGCACCGAGATATTTTTATGTATTTATCCTTTATTTTACCAGGAATGTCCCATTTAGATACATTATCTCTTCTTCCAGGGAGTCCTGGCCAAGGTAGCAGCAAATAAATTGAAAAGTTTCAACATATAAAGACTATATACACATATGAAATAATTTCCCAATTAAATAATTGGAGAACCAGTCCAGAACGGTGCTAGTAAAGCCTATAGCCTGTAATCTTTGTAGAAGACGACCATGGTCAACATTATCAAATGCTTTTGTTAAATCTATAAATAGTGCAGCACATTATTTTTTGTTGTCCAAAGCAGTGATTATATCATTTGTGACTAAAGTTACTGTAGTTATTGTACTGTGGCCATGTCTAAACCAGACTGACTAGGGGATAAAATATTATTTCCAGACAAAAAGTTTTAAGTTGTTCATTTTGAGTCAAATAATTTGGCTGTAACAGACAACCTTGAGATGATAATTGTCAGGAAGAAGCAGGAAGTGGAAGGACAAATGCTGACTTCCAGGAGCTAGGGATTACCCCACTACATAAACTAAGATTAAAAATAGAGGCAATGGGCCCAGCAATCAAGTCTGCGGCTGTTTTTAAGAAGTAAGGTTCAGTTTGGTCTGGGCCAGCAGACCTTTTACAATCTAGATTTAACAAAGCCTTATGGACCTGAGTAGCAGAGATGGAGGAGAAATTAAAGGTCACAGGATTATTGGCGTTGGTGGCTGGACAATCACCACAGATTCCAGTGAGACTAGACTGAGCATGTAAGCCAGCATCAATGAAGTGCTTATTAAAGGCCTCTGCTATGTTTTCTTTACTATTTATATCATTTTGATTGATTGTTAGAAACTCCGGAAGAGTGGGAGGTGCCATGTCTCCAGCTGTTGATTTAATTAATTTCCTAATTTTTTTTAGGATCATTTACATTTTTATATTAAGTGTAGGTAATATTCACTTTTGGTATATTTTATCAGTCGAGTGCACTTGTTTCTCTTTAGCCTCATTACTGACTTCAGCTTTGACCCAAGCGGTGTCTCTTTCCCTGATAACAGCTGCAATAGCATCACTGAACCATGGGTTATCTTTACCACTGACCCTAAACTTTCCCATAGGTGCATGCTTATTATTTAAGGAGAGAAAAGTGTTTTTAAAAAAATTCCATGCACATTCTACATCCACCATTTCATAAACAAGGTTTAAGTCGCTATGAAATACATCATGCAGGAAAGCCTGCTCAATAAAATGTTAATAATTCCTTTTAAAAATAAAATTACTTGGTTTTGGGGAGTTTACAACTTCTTACACACGCTACTGTTACAGTGATCACTGACATCATTACAGGATATGTAATATTTATGTGCCGCATTTGTTAGAATGATGTCCAACAAAGTGGACTTCTCCATGCATTTTGGGTTTAATCGTGTTGGAGACTGTATCAGGTGTGTTAGGTGCACAATGTCGCAGATGTGCATTCAAAGAAGTAGACAGACAGTCCCAATTTAAATCCCCCAAAAGAATAAGCTCTCCATCGGATAAGTTCTGTAAAATGTCCACGAGGAAAGTAGTGGCCTTGGGTAAGGCTGACGGTGGGTGATAGCAGCCCACCATTACCAGGTCAGCACCGCTGGGGAGATTTAATTTAATAGCTGCTAATTCGAGGGATCTACGTTTGCTACTTGACTTAATGAGGGAATAGTTAAACATGCTTTTGACATAGATCGCAACCCCCAGCTTTGCTTGCGCAATCTGATCTAAAATCATTATATCCCCCGATGTGTATCATGTCATTTGAGGTTGACGGTTTCAGCCGGTTTCAGACAAAACCATGACGTCGCATTCAGTCATCTTTGTCCACAGACGAATAGCGTCAATTTTATTAATCAAGCTGCACACATTGGCATGAATAAAATGTAATCCACAACTATCTTTGAGTTCGCCTGGATTTTGAGGTTGTATCAGCTCAGGGCCCGGATTGGGATGAATGTTACCTGATATGAGTAACAGGAGAATCATCCAGAAAGTCTTTATTGTATAGCGGTGGTAGTAGTGGTAGCCTGATGGGTTCCTCTGTCTAAGTTTACAAACAGTAGAGTTGAGTTCAGGTAAGCACATCTCTCAGTCCGTGCTGGTGTGGGTTCTCGGTTGCCCAACAGAGAAGCCCAGAAATCCAGTGAAAAGTTATCCGAATATGGCATAGTAGCCGCTCTTGGCAGAGTAATCCACAGAAAAGTGTTCAGTTTATCATCAGACACTGACTCCAAAAATGGTCCAGCCAGCGCGAGAGGAAGCCGAATAGCTAACAGCTAGGCCTCAGACCAGGTGGAGTAAGCTGAGATGAATCTGATCAAATGCCTCATCCAAAAAACAGTAAGATAGCTGGAAGATCATTGTGACAAAATGACATAAAATATCATCCACAAAACACACAAAAAATGGATGTCTGACATAGACACAAACAATGGACTGACTTTGCTGCCATCTTGGATTTGTGTGGTGAAGACAAGAGCCTACCTTAATTTGGCATGAAAATGAATATAGTTATGCCTAACAATATAATTATGCCTAAATCTGTTTATGCTTGGTCCCCACAGTGTCTTCTTAGAAAAAGTCTGGTCCTTGGAAACACATAGTTTTTTACTGTGTCAGTTTAATCAGATGTTATACACAGTGCTCTGTCACTGCATGTATACAGTGGTGCTTGAAAGTTTGTGAACCACTTAGAATGGACTATTTTTTATCATAAATATGACCTAAAACACAGATTTTTATAAACACAACCCAATTAAACATTTAAAAAAAATATTATTGTCAGATTTACATTAGTTTCTTGACTCCAGCATCAGTCAGAGTATATTAATCTTTAACTGTATTCACAGTAATATAGGTAATGTATATAATTGAATATTACGTGCATAATTTATTAAAGAACTGCATTCTGGTAGCCTAGAGGTTAGGATGTTCACTCTGTGATCAGAAAGTCATGGGTTCATTTCCCACGACTGCTAAGCACCTCCAAGGTACCCTTGAGCAAGGTACTGTCCCCACACACCGCTCCCCGTTTGCTGTGTTCCTGGCTGCCCACTGCTTCACTTGGTGAATGGGTTAAATGCAAAGGAAGAATTTCGTGCTGTTCACGTACGATGGAATGGTAACTTTTACTTATATAGATACACTTTATTATTTTCTGCAATTCTGTGGTGATGGAGAAAAAAACTGCATAACTTGTTATATTCTGTTGTTAGAAGAGTGAGTTCCCTAATGAAGAGGTTATCAAGTCTGCTTGATTCATTACATATACATATATAAAATAAAATATGATAGAAATGTATAATGCATTTTGCATGGTTACAAAGTCCATTCAAACATATATCAAGGATTTTCATTTTTTGCCCTAAACAACTGTGTGTATGTTCCTTTCAATGACTGCAATAACAGTTTCAGAATTAGATTCTGTGATGTAGTGTGTCTATTTTGTACTTTAAAATGCTGCTTTTGTGTAAATAGACAAAGCATATTAAGATATATTGTTTGCATAGGTTCTAGAATAGACATGTTATACTAATATTGGACTGGTGCTCTTAAGCTTTTGTTTTTTCATGTTCACATTTCAGTTACACGTGCAGTACCAACCATAATTTACAGTGAGATGGAAAGGGCGCTGAAAATCTGATTTAAAGATGTGGCACAGAACTTATGGAGCCATTATAGAGTTCATCTTGCCAATGTGTTTATTTTATATAGAAAAAAATATTATGTCGACAATGTGAAAACGTAATTGCACCCATCGTTAAACACCCAACATACCTGTAAAAGTAATTTGACAGTTGCATTCCCTTAGACTACACAGCCCCAAGCTTGATTACCGCCAGCCTCTTGAGTCTTTCACTTAAATAAGAGCCTTTCCAGCAATGCAAAATCAAATTATAGGTCTTAGCAACCAACACACTATGCCACAATTAACTGAAATCCCTGAAGAGATGAGAAATAAATTAATTATATGTATCAATACATGCAGGCTGGAAAGGGTTACAAACCATTTCTAAGGCACCTGGATTCCAGCAAACCACACTGAGAGCCATTATCTCCAAATGGAGAGAACTACCTACTTAATGGAGAGAACAATCTACTGGCAGGCCCACACAAATTCCTCAAAGAGCACATCAACAACTTATCAGAGAACACAGAAAAGCTAGTGATGTCCATGATTCCACCATTAGTAAGTGGGCAAAAATTATTCCATTAATTATGGGAGAGAGAGTTGAACAACATCATACTAACAGTCAAACATGGTAGTGGTAGTGTAATGGTGTGGGGATGACTTGCTGCTTCCAGACTTGGGACACTTTGAATTCTAATCTAATCCAGAAAATCCTTAGTAGAATCTCAGGTCATCAGGTTGTGAAGCTTAAAAGAAACTGAATTATACAGCAAGTAGAAGGAAGAAGACAAGTAAGACATTTCCATGTTGATTCGGTTAACTTATATTAATAAATTAAAAATATATGTATCTGTGTTTCTGTCATTCAGACAGTGTCCCTTATCAAGAGCGTCTTAATTTTTCCTTTGCAGTTCAGCTGGCTGGATACTGGAGTCAGGGATTTGACACGCAGTCTCACTACAACCAAATCCTAATAACATGCTCCTATTGATTTTTTTAGTTTTAATTGAACACGGCGCATTCTGAACCTCACTGAGAAGCAGTGGCAAAACACATAAGCAGTGAGCTGCGAGGCCAGATAAAGCACTCAGTGGTCAGTCACTGCAAGTCTGAAGAAACAACATTGACCTCTATGAGTGTACCATACTCTTACACACACACCCACACACACACACACACACACAAAACACAGTGTAATGACTGTATTCATACATGTTACAATTTGAGAGAAAACTAGATCATTTTTAAATGAGAGATGTGCACTAAATGTCCACAATGCTAATTTGAATGATTGCTACTAAAATGTAAAGTGTTATTACCTGAGATGCAAATGATGAGCATCCAGATGAAGATGAAGTAATCAGGTGAAATCTCTCATTCATGTATTCTTAAACTGTCTGTCTAAAATTGTCTGTTCTTTATCTTGCCATGTCTCTCTGGATAAGAGCATTTGCCAAATGTTGCTTTGTGTCTTTTGATGTCCTGCCATGTCAGTTTGTTTGTTTTCCATGCTCTGTTTTGCCACATCCTGTCATGTTTGTCTGTTTCTGTCTGTGTCTGACCATGTATCATCATGGTATTAGGGCACTAGGGTAGGTGGTTGGATTGGTGGGTATGGAGCAGCTTCAGCATATTTGTACTTCAAACAAAAAAGGGCCTTGGGGTTTTACAGTTGCTGGGGGAAAAAATTCTCAAAGTGGGAAATCACGTAATCACAGGACTTAACCATTTACTCATCTTTGCAGTGGTAATTAGTAAGAATAAGAATGTATTCATATTAATACTTTAACCAGGGTCTTCGGGGTGCAGGAGCCAACAGCCACACTGCACTGGTGCTGGTGCCAGCTGCTGGTTCTGGTGCTCGGCCGGTGCTCAACTGGGAACCAACTGAGAACTGTCCAGCATTTACACTAAACAGGAGCTCAGCGGGAGCCACTCACGTCCACTAAACGGAAACAGAAGCCTGCAACTTTTAGTTCTTCCCTTATTTCTTCATACACTTTCTTCTTTCTCAGTGCACTTTCCAATTTCTGTTGAATCTCTGTAGACGTCCATATTGCTAAAAGAGCTTTAATTTCTTCCGCGCTGCATGTTACCGGACTTCGGCTGTCTGCCATTTTCTCTTCTAAAGCTACCTATCACTTCGCCCACCGCTCGTGATGTTCTCGCTACTGGACCAGCAAAGTTTAGGGGCTGGTTCGGTGCTTGTTTTAGGGCACCGGAACCAATATTTTTTCTGTGGAAAAGTGCGGCACTAGTTTCAAAATTGGGCACAGGAACAAAAGCAGTGAAAAAGGGGTGAAAAAGCACACTGGAGAGGTCATCAGTCCATCACAGGGCACACATACACACAGTCAAACATTGTGGCAATTTAGCAATTTAGCATTTTAGCATTCACCTAACAGGCATATATTTGGACCTCCAGAAACCCACGCAGACACAGAAGAAACTCTACAGAGAAAGAACACTTGCGAGGAGACAGAGCCACTGTGCCACCCTGTTTGCAGTAAACTGTAAAAACATCTTTCTTCATTAAAATTCCTGCCTGATAACAAAATATTACTTTTGTAGGTAAATTTATTACACCCGCTGTTACTCCTACATTAGTTTGTTTGCTTAATCTAAATAATTACAATGTTTAAGAATTATAGGTGTTCAGTAGTGTTATAGTTACAGAGCGTCTACAGTGCTATTAGTACACTGTTCTCACTAGGCCATTCGGTTCAGGTTCCATAGCCAAAACAGTGCTGTGTGTAGGGAGAGTTTTCTCAGGGGCTGTGTCATCCTCCTCCTCAGCACCTGCAGCTGCAGGCAGTGCAGTCTGACTGAGGGGGGTTTTTGTACGATGGTTTCTCACAGTGTGAACACTGAAAATGTGCTATTCAGAAAATGTTGACTCTGACAGTAATAAACACCTGAATCCTCAGGCTTGACTTCAGTAATAGTAAGAGTGTAGTCAATTTTGTTGCCTGCTCGACTGCCACTGAATCTAGAAGAAACTCCAGAACTGCTTTCTGTTGCGTAATATATTAGGAGTTTAGGAGCTTCTCCTGGTAGCTGATAGTACCAGGACACACAGTCCTTTTTCTTCGTGGCTAAATCATAACAGTCGATTGCTGGATCATGTTTGCAGGTAATAGTGACTGTGCGACCTGACTGCACTGTCTGATCTCCAGACTGAGTCAACACAACTTGCCCCAAAGAGTCTGTGGAGAGAGCGAAGGAGACACTTAATAATACAGATTATTAATACAGATAATTAAACAGGATACTCTTTTTTTGCACAAAGACAATATGGAAGAAATTACAAAACACTTTTTTATTATTTCTTCTTAAATGTTTTACACATCACTTTGAATAACTCTGCTATGTTTTATGTCTAACTGGATCATTTATAAATTACAAATGCACACTCAGCACCCACAAAGCTAAATTAAATGATTACCACTGAAATGTGATGTGTTCTTACCCAAGGTGCAGATGGCAAGCACCCAGATGAAGACAGAGATTAAAGTCATGATGTTTCTGATGTGTGATGGTGTAGAAAAGCTCTCAGTCATAAAGCGTTAAACTGACAGTTATAAACACTCTCAGAGCACTGATGCATGAGCTGCCCATGCAAAGTTTCTTTATCATGTAAGTGCACCACCTCACTTCTGGAAATAAAATCAAGAATGCACTTACAAGTGTTCCTGTACGACACCTTTCGTCAACATGCACATACATATATTTACCCAAATGGAAGGCTTCTGAGGATGACATGCTGCTGTGACTTAATAAAGAAAATGCCATAATCGGTGGTGAAGGCTGACTCTCCAGACATTTGAATATGAGACACACAGCAATTAACATGTGATGAAGTACCATAGGTTACCATAGAGGGTTACTTTTAAAATTATAAAATGTGTTCTGCTACACAGTGATGGACCTGAAAACCAACACTGTGATTGATGTCCAGTTGTTCAGGTGAGTGGTAATTAATCAAATTGTAAGCTTTTATACACCATACTCACGAGGACCCTATTTTCCCAGCCTATCTACATCCAGTTCGCAAAACCCGTGACAAGAACAAATGACTGACAGCAGGTATCTTTGTCACATATGGGAAAACACTTCAAACACAATGTAAAACATTTTAATGGATTCAACTAATATGGTTATATTAATCTATTGCAGCTGTTATCATATAATTGTTTTGTGATTTAATAAATAATTGGTTTTTGTCTGTTTTAGGAACCCTACCACCAGACCTCATCACTGGAGTCCTTTCACAGCATCATCTTGCAATTTGCTCCCAAAAATGTAGTATATCCATTCTTTGGGATACTTTGCAGGTAAAGGACACTTTGATTACACAAAATGATGATGATTTGTACATGCCATTATTTTCATGATTCTACTTGGCTGCTCTCCACTACAACGAAAATGCTGCATAAGACCAGGCCACCTCATCTCTACAGGATGCATTTCCCAAAGGCCAAGACGGGAGAGTGCAGGGTGAAACCCATCAAAATAAAGGCAACATTCCATAAGTTATATATTTCTTTATTTTTTAACAACAAAAAATCTGAGCATTATGCATACTTTTGCACTTCAGTGTCTTTACACTAAACTAAATAAATACATAAAAATTGAACAATTAAATGCTTGAGAAACAATGTACATAGTTACAGAAGTGTTTGTGATTGTCAAATATTGTACAGGGTATGTGGAAGACTTGATGGACCTCATCATGGGGCAGGTCTTTGTCGACCCAGCAGCATACAGGGAGGAAATCCTGAAAATACACATCCCTCTGGACCTGTCTTCAGACTATGAGCATCCAGAGAAGGAGCAGGTGATCGGCACCTGTGTTTCTCACTTCAATCGAGGGGACGCAATCGGAAGCCCACATATTGTCCTTGGCTGTCAGGATACTCCCGACGAACACGCAGGACCACATACGACGGGAGGATGATCATTCTTCTACGTCCAAGGAATCCCCAACACCAACTCACAAAGCTCCTGTAGGCATGATACCTGTAACGACTAAAAGTTGAACATTGTATTAGTTAGCAGGTTAAATAATCTGTCAGTTCCTCTCAGACAAAGTACAATTCTCACATTTCAAGGTGGCTGAAAATATGTTTGAGTTTTATATCCATTTTTGCTTTGTGTAATAAATATTTTGGGGCATTTCCAAATGTGTTGTGTGTGTAATGTTTGATACTAACCTGTATTTGATGATAATAGCCATACATAATAAGAAGGAGATTTTGGGGCATTGTCCAGTTACATGTATTGGTGTGTTAAGCCATTAGTGACCTATGAACACAAGTAAAGTAAGACTGAAATCTCTAAGAAATATAACTTACTTTTCTATTCCCTGGAACGGTAAAGCCACATGGTCAGCTCTGTAGATATTGAACGCATTCTGAAGCGAGTAACCATTCAGGCACAGTGGGTGTAAACCTGGATGATCGGTCAGACATTGAGGACTCTCCTCCTGCTGCAAACGTCGTGTGACCTATTATGTATAATGTAAGGTGAGTGCTATAGTTGGTAACATAATGCCTAAAAAAGTGTAGCTCAGCGCTGGACTGGCCGTCGGGCACACCGGGACGACAGTGAGAGGGGCCCCGGCGCTGACTCCTGGTCGGCCAACTCTGCTCAAAATGCCCGGGCTGATTTTTTGTTCCAGTCCAGCCCATGCATGTAGCTAATGCATGTTACCTCCTGGCAGGATATATTCTCTGCCTCAGTTGGCATGGCCCCACAATTTCCACAACTGCACCTATGGGGGAAAAAAAGCTAATTGAGTGCTGTGAACCTTGCGAAGTTTCAAATGCAAGCAAATATTACAATGTAAAGAGACTGGCATTACAGGGTAGGCTATACAGCTGACTGGAACTAAGGAGAGATAGCGATGGTAACAACAAATAAGTTAATTTAAAAAGTTGACTAACCATTCAGAAACCAATGGCTGCAATCATGAAGGTGTTTGTTATGGCGTCACATCAATTCCAAAACTACAGCGTGCAAAATGGCTTGCCGCAAATATTTCGCTCTTGTAAATTTCCAAGTCAGCTCAAATGAAATGTAAAACTCGAGAACACAAAATGAAGAATCGAGTGCGCGGTTGTGATAATATTGCGCGAAAACTGTATTTTTCCTCTCGCTAATGTGAAAACTGTATTTGTCCTCTCTATGTGTTAAATCAGTGGTTCTCAAAGGGGGCGGGCGGGGGATGGGGCGGCCACTCACGCGGGGGGGCGCAAGTAGGCTACAGGATGGGAGGAAAAAAATGACGGACGGAGCAGCGGGTGCTGCCGTGAGTCCATCTCCCGTCCAAAAGCATTCACGGGCGGTCAGTCTCTCAGTAGCCTCGCGCAGCAGTCAGAGCAGAGAGGAGTATCAGTATCCGTGCCGCCTGCCCGAGCGGTTCCGTGCATGCGTAATGTTACTGCCCGATCTGTGCCGGCGGCTGCCCAATCCGTCCCAGGTCGTAAAATAGTTTCATACACGACTTTACGGCACAGTCAGATCCGCGTGTTCTGCTACTGAGACAGAAGCCAGCAGGACACCTGTATTTTATTCAGCCCTCCGAGAGTTTATTGAGCCGAATACATGAAGCTTTCAGCTCGTATTGATCAGCGGGGCCTTAAAGTCAGTGCTATATGTGCATTGTATGCTGGACACCGGTTAAGAGCTCCACACACAAACATACCCTTGGCCCAAGTTGAACAATGGTTAATTTCTCATCCATCCTTTTTTCTTGTCCATGTTTTTTCCCAATTTGCCTGTGTTATTTATTGCACAATAAAGACGATGTTTATGTAGTGATATATGGTTGTGTTTTTAAATGTTGTTAAAGCACTGTATTATTTTATTTATTGTTTATTTTATTTATTATATTTTCTTATTTCTCTTATGTAAAAAGAATAATTATAAATGCTTAAACATATTTTTTTATTGCAATAATCTGTAATCCATAAAGATGAAATGGGCACTGTATATAAAATAGTATTATTATTATTACTATTATTATTATGTGCTTGTACACATAAAAAGGATACACAATTCACGTCATCTACAAAAGGTAAGTAGTTTAAAAACATATTACACACAAATATGTGTGTGTATATATGCATGTGTCCATATAAAAAAAACATTTTTTTTAAACTTTAAATACAGTGATTTATTTTTCAGCAAAATTTCTTTTATGTTTGGATCCGGAAACACGTCTGCCGTAAAGCGTTTCAGTCGGTCAAAGTTCGTGGTGTCTGGTACCGATGGGGCAGCAACCAGGCGGTTTTCGGAGAGCGCATGCGCGGAACCGATCGGACAGGCGGCACGGATCGGGGGGCCCAACTGCAATGAAACAGCTTTGGGGGGGCCCAGCTTGCAAAAGGTTGAGAACCCCTGCCCTAATCCTTCCTGCACATGCGCAGCTCATTCACATCTATGTCAGCTGCCGTGCGGTCACGGGAATATGCTGCTCCTTTCAGCCTGAGCTAGCGCTCACTGATCAGAGCAGACACAGGGAGATGAGTAACTGAACCGGGAAAGCAAGACCTCGCGCTTGCAGGACAGTACTGGCCACATTTGCAAAGTTGCTAAGGTTTGTCCAAAAGTCGCTAGATTTGTCGCTAGCCGCTTTTTTGAAAAAACGTCGTCAAGGGGGTCTGAAAATTCGCTAAGTTGGCAACACTGCGAGAGCCAGTGATGGGGATTTCGGCTCTTTTAAATGAGTCGGACCATTTGGATCAGATCACCAAGAAGATCCGGCACTTTTGGCTCCCAAACGGCTCTTCGTTTCACCAAATGTAGTCAAAGAATTGACTCGTTCGCGACCGACATGTCTATCGAGAGGAGTGTTGTCAGAGTTTCGTTTGAAACGATTCGCACAACCTGGCGACCTGTTGCAGAGCTAATTCTAAAATATAAGAAACTACACGAGAAACAGTTTTACTTCGGCAACAATTTAGTCCATGTCGTGATTTCTTGTTTCGCTTTAACGCTCTTTACACGGGGCAAGACGGGAGACAAAATGTGCCGTGACAATATTTATTTATTTATATTATGATTGACAGAGATTATGGCTCCTAAAAAATAATTTGGCTCCCAAATATTGTAGTGTTTAGGAGCCAATGGCTCCTAAGGTTTTTATTTTCTCTGGAGCCCTGCAATGTATTTTATTCAGTTCTTGTGGCCCACCTGACAGTTCTACATTTTTGCACCATCCAAGATTCCCCATACACTAGAGCAGTGGTTCCAAAACTTTCTCTGCAGGGCACATCCCAAAAATCTCATGCACAGGTTTTTGGTAAACTTGAGAGCCCTGCTTAAGTTATAAACAAGATTAAACAACTGTGTCCACAAAATGGCTGGGGAAATTACTTAAAAGAGGATCATCTCAAGTCTCACACTTGAATTTGCAGACAAAGGATAACCACTTATTAATTCACACTTAACAAAATGTTTATTCATTTACATATAGAGTTTAAAAATAACAAGAGGATCCAGGTGCTACCCTTATGAGATGTTTTGGGAGCATGTTGACCCAACATCTCCTAACATATACCAACAAATACAAATGTTAGGTAGGTGTGTTCGGTAGAGCACACATTCATTTGGCTAGTTGATTCTGGAACAGTATTAATCCAAATGCTTATGTTTTTTTACTGCTACTGTTCGTTGGAGATAATTGGGTCAGCTTGGTCATCACCTTTGGATCACTGATCATTTTGTCACCTCCAAGACAAGGCTCAGTTTGGAGAGTAAGTCCCTAAATGGCCTCATCCCCAAAACTGGGCTGCCTCAAGGCTACTCTTGATGTTGTTCAGGTTTTCTCTCCTCTCATTAGTCACCAGGTTGGCCTCCCCTTTCTGAAGGCGCCGCCTCTGAGTGGCCTTTTGCTGTTTTGTAAGCTGCCTCCTTACTTTCTGCCTGATCACGGCCTGCAAAAGAGTACAACCAAGAGCCTATTTACACTTTCATTCCAACATCTCATACCTGGAAAATGAGTGGGTATAATTTATTCTCATCCCTTTTATATCTGGCCACAAAATTTAACATAAAAAGAAGGCAATACATGCTTGTTGACAAACACAAAACAATTAACGGGTTCTTTACCAAATGCGAAGGAGCACAATTCAATTCTATCTATTTCAAAGCTACCCATCCCTGCCCACATCCCATTGTCTATTTACCAAATAGGCCTGTGGAATGACCATACACCAAAGCAAAGTGCTAAAACATCATTTTCAAAGGACATAATGGTTATACTCACTGGTGGAATTGTGGAGCAGCTAGCAACACTTCCATTGGACGTTTCACTAATTGTCCTTTGTCTGTGCTCATTAACATGGAAAGGTCTATCTTGATCTCTACAAGGTTTGGAAAATGCAAACAAAACCGGTTCATTGACCAGGCAAACAGTCTCCATACATAGCATTAAATAATATTCTCCTATTGTTACATATCAAAGATCCTTTTAAGTACTACATAGAACCATTTTTGCTGAGAGAATGCCCAGTACAAGAATTTAAAATATAAACTAAACATTACCGATTAGATAACTTAATTTTATTTAAACAACTGAACTTAAGCAATTAATCATAACATCCTATACATACCTAAAAGGCATGAATTCTTTGTTGCAAGCTGAAAGATCAACCAAATCCGGGCACTCATCATCATTCTCAAACTCATCACTCTCCATGTTGTTGGGATTGTCTGTAACTACATCATCATTAACATTTTCAGAGCAGATATTTTTCACTGCACTAGTTGCTTCCTGTTCCTCTGGGTTCTTCTCTCCTGACAGATGCTCTTTGCCCATATTCAGCCCCTCAAGCTCCAGCATAGCATATTCAAACTCCTTAATGTCAGTGGGGTCCTCAGAAGCAGTCTCTGGTACTCCAGGATCGTCGTCGTCATCCTCTTCTTCACTCTCTTCACCCTCTGGGCCGACTGGGTCTAGAAGCTGGTCATCCTGCTGAAGCTCTTTGGTGTAACCACTAGCTGAGATTTCCACATCAAGACAGCAAGTCCTTCTGTACAAAAAGGAGAAAATGTTACTTTGAAGAGTGTTTAATCATCTAACTATCCAAGGCTGTATGCATTATGTTTTGTTTTTAATTACACAAAATTAAGTGTACCTGATATCCTTAAATGTTGGATACAGTTCACTTTCATAGTTGAATCTTTTGATGAAGAAGTCTCTAACACACTTGACATCTCGATCAAAGTACCTGTAGGAAATTTAGGAAAGTCTATTTATGCATCATTAAAATGTGGCTAGACACAATTCCCTTGTCTCTAAAAAGAATTAGCCAGATGTAGACTAAAGATTTCAGTTTCACAGTCTAAACTGAGCAGTGCTGATAGTATTTTTAATTTATTAAAACTGGAAGGCAGAAAAACTGGCAGGTCACCATTCTGCATTTGGATGTGAAGTGGACACCATCTGTGGGAAGTCAATCATTGTGATATGATCACTGTCGTCAAGCATCAGGTTGAACTCATTACAGTCTCCGTGGATCAGCCCATGATTGGCCAGTTTGGCGATAAGCTCCATGATTTCACTGTACAACGAAGAAGGATCTTCAATCTCTCGCACCTGACATCTGTAAAATTAAACAGCAACACATTGAAGCTTCTTTCCATAGTGTCCTAGCAAAAGTATTCAACACTCTTGAAAGTTTCCAACATTTTTCTGCAAACTAAAGTTGTTTAAACAGTGTTTTGTTACTGTCCCTTTAAGACTGATATAGGTAAATGATCATGCTACTGACTGGCTGTCCTAATGTTGTACAATAAATAGGTGAAACACTCAAAATTACTTCAGTGTGAACAGACAGGACTAAAGTGCTGTAGACTGAACAGGCATATATATGTAAATAAGGTCTTGCAACATCACAAGAAGAAAATAAATTCTGGACTGCAGCTGCATCAAAGGGCAACAGCCAATCAGCAGCAAGGAGAAATAAATAGCGTCCTCGGATTGGCTACTTTCAAACCTCCCGCCTCAGAGTACAGGAGTATTTCACCATCCCAAGACGTGCTTTCTTTGTGTTCTCTGGACAGTACCAAAACATTTATAGTTATTTTTTATATTGAAATGTAGCTGAATTGACATTAATATTTGTTATAAAATTAGTAAATTATATTTTTCTTAATTTAGCACAAAAATGCATGAAAATGTATATATTGCCACGAAAAAAGGCCCGGACGTCACAAAAGCAAAACAAAATGCGGAGGATATCTGCAGTTTCCGTGTTGGCGTGAGGGTTTCGGCAAACAGTTAATAGTTTAGTTCTCAGAAAAAATCTGCGATGGACTGAAACCGCGACTGTTGATCAGTGTTAAAGTGGGGTTTACTGTATATATTTTATGCCGGTATAGTCAACTCACAGTGGATATCCATTTATGAGTTCCATAACAACAGCATGTCTGTTGTAGTCCACTGGCTTTGGAACAGGAAATCCTCTTTCATACAGTGCCTGTAAGAAAACACCGCACAACTAAATATTTTACTCCAAGAATTAATGCAGGCTGTTAAAATATACACCACAATACAGCAAACTCACCACAAGTTTATTTTAATAGGATTGAGCAACAGTGCTCTTGCACAAAGAATATAGTCATATTTGATGAACTCAACACTCATGACTGTTACCTTCATGTATGCATATTCCTTCATGGCTGAAAGCCGTGACAGGTAGAGCCAGGACATTTTTTGCCTATGCTTGTGGTAGTCTCGCTTATTCTTTAAGTTCCTGAATGATGTTCTTCCTAACCGGTGTAGTTTCAGAGCAAACTGCTCCCCTTCTGCATTCGCAACTATGTAAATATCTGTCATGGAGATACAAAAACAATTTCATTCATTTTAAGATAAACTGAGCCTCAAAAGATAAAGTTATCCTCTTCTGGTCCACCATCAGATGGTGAGCTTATGAAGCAAGTTATACCAGTGTACCAGCAAAGTTCAACAGCCATCTGGACCACAGAAATATCCATGAGATCCACGAGTCAGTGGTCAGTGTTAAAAGTCAACTCTCTGCATAAAATGTCCAAAAGTATACAAAAACTTGTTTTTGCTACAGTACAGTCTCTAGGTTTCTGTAGGAGACACAGAAGATACTGGAACACTACTGGTAGAATCTGAACATTTCTTAGCATTAACGAGTTTAGCATTAGAGGTGACCTTACACTCACTGGCAACTCCTCAAGAGCATACAACGTTAGTGCCAATGCTTTTCTACAGTTATTTACCTGCTGTGTGTGCACAGAACTGAAATCCTGTATCAGTAATGGGTGCAATTCATGATTACAAGAGATGCCTGGGTATACTAGATTTAGAAAAGGATTTTCATCTGTGAGAAGACAATTAAATAGGTGGTTATGCTGCTAACCTGACTCTTTGCCTACTCCCATTTGGTTCCCAACAGACAGTATGACATCTCTGGACGACAAGGTCTTCAAAGCCAGATAATCATAGCCACCGAAATTCAAGCGGTATCCTTGTACAGCTAGAAAAAGAATATTGACATTTACATAAAACAGAATTCATAGACAGGATATTTGTATAGATAATGTGTGTCAATTTTAATACAGTATTGAAAAATCGAATTAGGAATTGTACATGGAAATGTAAAACTACCACATCTATACCCAATCTCGTTAAAGGAAACTGCACACATCCTCCGCATTATTTTTTGCTTTTGTGACGCCCGGGCCTCGTCTGCCATGCTCCCTCGGCCTCGTGCTGGGTTGCTAAGCACTGCATCCAAACAAACAACCCAGCACGAGGACGAGACAGCATGGCTGGCAAGGCCCGGACGTCACAGTATTTTAGTGCTAAGTTACTAAGAAAAATATAATTTACTAATTTTGTAACATAAATATTAAAGCCTATTATGCAAAACTCACTTAAAAAACGTTATAATAAGTCTATGGGCTGTACAAAACATGTTCATAAAGTTATTTGAACAAAATCGCTCTCACAAAGAGATATCACCAGGTTTATTCTTCAGTCTCATTTCCGTTCAAAACACGCCGTTTCAGGGCTCTGTCCCTTTCACGCAAATAAGCTGTTGCTGGTCACGCCCACCCTCCCACGCTCCACCCACCCCTTACACGGCTCATAAACAAAATACTTAAGGTGGAACAAAACTGATTGTTGCTGGGACACGGCCATCGAAAAAGAAATGGAGCCATGCAGTCCTTCGGTTTTCTTTGTCTGGGAGAAAGTGGAGGGATTTGTGCTGTTTTTTGTAGCAACAACACAACACTTCATAAGTGAGCTGCCTCTGCCTGTAGCCATAGCGCGAGCAGACAACATGGAGGATCTTCAACTAATCTAGTGGGCGGTTCTATGCAAATTGGCCCCGTCCTACGTCACACTGGGGGCTTTTTTCAAATGGCGTGTTTTGAACGGGACCCAAATTGTGAAGAATAAACCTGGTGATATCTCTTTATGGGAGAGTAATTTTATGCAAATAACTTGAACATGTTTTATATAGCCCATAGACCTATTATAACTAAAGTGAGTTTTGCATAATAGGTCCCCTTAAAATAACTGTAAATGTTTTGGTACTGTCCAGAGAACACAAAGAAAGCGCGTCTTGAGATGGTGAAACACCGCTGTACTTTGAGGCGAGAGGTTTGAAAGTAGCCAATTCGAAAATGCTATTGTTTCTCCTTGCTGCTGATTGGCTGTTGCCCTTTGACGCAGCTGCAGTCCAGAATTTCCCCCTTGGAGCGTCTCGAGTGTTCTCGTGTTTTTCATTTTGTTCTTCTTTAAGCCCTGTATTTTTATATACAGTAACGCCCCGCTTCTCGCGGAGGTTACATTCCAAGAGCACCCACATACAGTGAAAAAACACGTCGTCATGTTTTGGTTAAAAAAAACAATGCCTTAAAATACTTATGTTTATAGTGTAAATCCTAAATATGCCCCCAAATATGGTCTCAAAACACTTTAATTTTATTTTAAACTCAATTCAATACATGACCCTTAATGAAAATTTAAAGGTAAACCCGTATTCGTACTGTACAATTTACATTAAACTCCTACAGTGCTAGAATGTAAATACCGATATTATAATTTAGCACTACAGAATCATATATTGTCACGAAAAAAGCAAAAAAATAAAATGTGTAGGATATCTGTGTTTCTACAAATTTTCTGGGGTTTTCGCCAGCAATTATTAGTTCGGTTCTAAGAAAAAATTACTGAATCTGTAACATTTTAATTTCATCTTAAACTCAGCTTAATACATTACCCTTAAAATATAAAGGTAAAGCTTTATTATTATTATTATTATTATTATTAAACCCGTATACATGCTAATTCATGCACGGGTGTTTTCTTTGGTTTGCGCTGTTGTTTTCTTTGGTATAAGCAGGGTTAATACAGTAATAATTTCATTGAATTTTTAGTAATAAAAATACAGTAATATGTACGGGTAATCATTCGGTCCGCCCCTGCTCTGAGTACAGCGGTATTTAAGCCTCTGAGGTTGACAATCCCTCCTGAGGGATATTTCACTGTTCCAAAACAATCACCTAAAGCTCAGCGAATTTTTGTCCTAGAAACATTTAAGTAACAGCACAAGAAACCTTGAATCATCTAGTTTTTAAATGTGTTTTAATTAAAATATATCGATGGCGCTTTGTAGAATAAAAAGAACTCGAGATTTTCTGTGCCTCAGGCGACCTTTCTTTGTGTTCTCTGGACAGTACAAAAACATTAATACAGTTATGTTTTATATGACAATGTAGCTGAATTTACGTTAGTGCCCTATTGCACCACACTACGACCCAGGTTTATGATTTACTGGCGTTTTTTGGTCCCTCTGTGATGCCGTAGGGATCCACATTACTTCAATCACGTCTTCTCCGTCGTACCGCGTATTCTCCGTACGACATCATGTACCGAATCGTGACCCACGTACCGTGACGGTTTGGTACGAATTCATGTACCGTTACAGCCCTAATAAATATATATATATAAATGTACACATATGTGCCAGCAGTCACCTGGCCGAACACTCACCAGTAGACGTTTCTGCAGGCCTTCGTTCTTCTCTGTCTCCGTCATGCGCTGCTCCTCACTGCGGTCCTGATACGTTCCTGCAGATGTGAGCTCTGCACTGGCCTCAGCACTGCTCTCATCATTCTCGTCATGGTCATTCTCAGGATGGGACGATGCCTGGATGTGGACCCCCACTATCTTTGTCTTCAACACTTCTTTTGTTTTCTCCAGGTCCACCTCGACCATAACAGCCTGTTCAGTAATTAAAGGAATACGTCTAGGTGTGGCCAATATCACAAAACGTTGTCAGAGAACTTCGAAAAAATGCAGAACACAAATAATGATACCGTAGAAAATGTTCAAAAGCTATTTGGCCATAGTTCTTTTTTGTCTACAGTACACATCAAATTTTGCATTGCTAAACAAATTGGCCGAAAGGGCAGCCCTTCATATAGCGGAAAATAAGATCTACTATACATAAACACACAAAATGCAGACTGTATGATATAAAGTCAGTTGGGAATCTGTTTTATTATACAGCTAACTGCTGTGTTAGTGCATGTGTAAATCCTTGTTTTAAAGAGTATACATTTATCTGCTATAATGATCTTAAACTATGTAAGTCATTTTGAGCTTCATTGAATTAATTTTTTTAAAGGGGACATATTATGCAAAACTCACTTTTTAAAAAAACGAGTTATAATAGGTCTATGGGCTGTACAAAACATGTTCATGAAGTTCTTTGAACAAAATAACTCTCACATAAAGAGATATTACCAGGTTTATTCTTCACAGTTTCAGTCCCGTTTCAGGGCTCTGTCCCTTTCCTGCAAATGAGCTGTTGCTGGCCACGCCCCAACCATCCCAAGCTCCGCCCACCCCTTACGCAGCTCGTAACGAAACGAAACGTAAGTCATTATTTGAAAATACTTACATCGCCCTCATCTGCTGACTTGTCACAGACAGTGTACAGATCCCGCACGATGCTGAAATTAGCGCTTTATTCACAGCTCCTTATTTGAAATTTCCGTTCCACCTTAAATACTTAAAGTGGAACTTTTTAAGGTGGAACCTTAATTTTAAAAGAGACCGAAACTGTGAAGAATAAAGCCGGTGATATCTCTTTATGTGAGAGTAATTTTGTGCAAAGAACTTCATGAACATGTTTTGTATAGCCCGTAGACCTATTATAACTAAAGTGAGTTTTGCATAATATGTCCCCTTTACACCTGGTAAGAAACTGCACAACATCAGGTAGCATCAGGTTATTGCACAGATTATTGTGTGGGTTTTTGGCAGAGGGAGTTTGATGGGAAGGGAAGATTTCCTGTGACGTTTGGCAGGGCACTTTATGATGATAAGTCTGTGGGTAAAGGTTCTTTTCAGTTCAGCCACCACTCCGTGGGGTGGGTGATCAGCATTGTCCATAATGGACTGAAGTCTAGACAATGTTCTCCTTTCAACTAGGGTTTCCACACTGTCCAGTTCCTCACTCACCACTGAACCAGCTTTCTTGATCAGTTTGTTAAGTCTCTTTGTGTCTGCCACTTTCAGGCTGCCACCGCAGCATAGAAAATGGCGCTGACCAATACAGACAAAACCCCTGTCTATTGCACAAGGGTGCCCAAATGTTGGCCAGTCGGACCCACTGAAAGGCATAATGTCTTAATAAGTTATTAATGTTAAATGAAACGCAATACTGACCAGGATGGACTTTAGTTCACATCACTTTTTTCTCATGGGCTTCTCACTCTTACCTATCTGCCTGTCTATGAGTCTGTCTATAACAATTTCATTATCAAAGAAACTTAATTGGCATCATAATATTTGGTTTCTGGTAACCTCTGATTCTTGCTGAATTCATATAGCTATCTCTGCTGATTCTGTTGCTAAAGAGTTCCAAACTGGCTTTAATGTAAGCACAAAAACTGTGCTATGTATTTGAATGCATTGTCCCAATACTTTTGTCCATATTGTGTAGCTTTATTAGCTTGAAATACAATTGGTCTGGTCTTAGAAAGCAAATGGCCCTTAAAGGTCCCATGTAGGGCTGCACGATTTGGGAAAAAAGACATATTGCAATTATTGAGATCAATATTGCCATATGCGATTGCGATATGATAAAGGGCACTTGCTTGTATATCAATGAAAAGTCGCATACAAATTACTAATAGTGAAATGTTTAATTTCAAAGTGAAACATACAAACTACTTATAACAACTTGAAATGCCCAGTGCTTTCAAAATACAATATTCTACAAAATTAAATAATCACAGAAAACTCTTTACATTACTGGAAATGTTATTTTCCTAATACTGCAGTTTTTTAGAACAATGCTGGATTTTGACATCAATATTGTGGCTTAAAAGTGGTTAAGCGCTGGATGGAGAGCGCTAGTGCTACGGCTACTTCCAGCCCTATTTTTCCCACTCCTGCTGCCTCTACCTTGACCAACACCTCTCCTACAGACACTACGACCACGTTCACCACTGCTACACACAGTGTCGAAATAAACACTTGTGTGTGCTTCGTGAACACTCTTGGCTTGCATGGCGGCAGTGCTGCGCTGCAAAGCTGTACCGGGAGACGACCGACCACCATTTCCAAAAGGCAAATATTTCCTTTCAGAGTCAGAATCGGCGAATAACATTCACAAGACATCACGGGTCATCTCACCCACTTACTCGCATGATATGAACAGAACTGCACCCTTTGGCTGCTCCTGCACAAATGACTCGAGACTCGGTTCCACTGCTGTTTACTTGAAACTTTGAACAGGAAGATGACGTATTCTTGGTCTTGAATCAAAGTACTACATGTCTGCAAACTAGTGGTAGGGAATACAAATGCTGTATTACATGATATTTGTAACTACAGTCTATTTTTCTCATGATGACATCTTATTGCAATTCTGCGACTTTAGCACTTAGGGTTAAATCGCTTAGATTCATTGTGCAGCTATAGTCCCATGACATGAAAATTTCACTTTATGAGATTTTTTAACATTAATACAAGTTCCCATAGCCTGATTATGGTCCTGCAGTGTCTAGAAATGGCGATAGGTGTAAAGAGTGCTTTGGGCATCCTGCTCTGCCGTTCAGAAAGCGACAGCTAAGATGGCCTGATCTGGAATTTGGCCCCATATGTCGTCATACGGGGAAAGGTTTCCTCCCCTTTCTCATACTTTGCCCGCCCAGAGAATTTCGCCCCCTCCCCTAAAAAATTTGCTCCACCAACTGTCAATGCTATGTGTGAGAGACTACTTTTTCCTCTAGAGACACCATGGCTTGCAAACAAGTGAAGCATGGCAGTTGCTCGGTAATAAAATGAGCACAAATGTATTTTTTAGTTCCTTCATGCGAGCCTCTGATGAACCAGTGGGTTTTTTTGAGGAGTCTTGCAGTAACAGGGCTATTGGCACTGATCTCTGCTTTGCTTGGCAATTAAGGAAATGTCCCGAATCTCACTACAGACGAATACAACTGTCTTTTAACAGCTACGTGACCGCAGTAGCCATCGCAAGCTGGCCCCTCCCCCACCTTCCACCTTGCCCCGGCTCTCTCCTCCTCATTATCATTTAAAGCTACAGACACAGAGACATCAGATACAGTATTCGGGGATCACTAGGACCTATATAAAAGCATAAAAAAATCAACATGTCATGGGACCTTTAATAACAAAACTGCATGTCACAATTATTAGCTCCCGCATTCACTACTCTGTGCAACCTCTCTTTGACAACATAACAATGAGTCGCATCAATTAGGTCCCAGTATTATAGCCATTTCTTGTTTTCTCACAAGAACATCAGTGAAATGCTAGATTGATCTCACAGTTTCAGTGTAAAATTGAGCTAACTGACCACAAAGCTTTTTTTCCAATTGCCTTGGAGGAGCCTGTATATCAGTCGCACAGTTTTTTTCCATTTTGTTCTTTAACACTGTATATCTTTATTTCTCTCTAACACTCTTCCTCTCCCTCTATCTTTCTCTCTTCTAGCTCATCATTTTGCCATACTCTGGGCATCGGTGGGGAACACAATCCCAGCATGCTTCTGGTGTCTGTACCACCTCCTTTCTCACCCACAGGCCCTTGAGGCGGTGAGGAAGGAAATCATGGAAGTGATCAGAAATCAGGATGAGCATATCCGCACTCAGAATGTCACATTAACCAGAGAGCAACTTGACAGAATGATTTATCTTGGTAACCGGCACTGATGGGTTTGATTTTTTTTTATTGTTTTGAGTAATAGTGGCGCAATAGGAAGTGTAAAAAATATTAAAAGGGAGCTGAATGCAGATTTTTTTATTTTGCAGAATCCTCAAAATAATGTCTCTTCATGTGTCTGTCATCTCTTTCTCATCTGCAGAAAGTGCTATTAACGAGAGTCTCCGTCTGTCCTCTGTTTCGATGAATATCCGAGTGGTTCAGGAGGATTTCTGTCTGCGCCTGGACCCCGAGTGCTCTGTGTGTGTGCGTAAAGGAGACATAGTTGCACTGCACCCCCAGAGCACACACCTGGATCCTGACATCTACCCAAACCCACAGGTAGCTACAACTGTCCGATTTACTGACTATGAAATAATCTGGTTAAAACCACCTTTGCCTGCCTTATTAACAGTAGTGTGATTGCGTCAGCAGTGTGAATTCTTAAGTTTTATTTTTATTCTTTTTATAGCTGGAATTTTTCAATATGAACATGGTTACAATGTCAAAATGTCCATTAATATCCCCTTCAGTGCACATATACACAGATAATTGATCAGATGATCATTTAAAAATCTTTTTTGTCATCAAGCCCCCTTTAAACCATGAGTTGGAAACAGTCAGTAACATCAAGGGTATAGGGTCTGGAAGCAAAAAAAAGGAAAAAAAAACAGCAGACTCATAAAACAGACTTTAGGACACTAAAGTTCAGATCAGTTATATACAAAATGTGTCACTGTTTGTTGTGGTTTGCTCCTACATGTTCAGATGTCCTTTCCCATAAATGGCTTGGTAAGAGCCGGCTGATTCTGTTGGTGCCTTGGTCTCAAGGCATGTTGAGCTGTCCAAAGTGGCAGTTTTTAAAAGATCCAGTGCTGAAATGCAGATGAAAAAAAACCTACTTTTTACTTCTTATGTTTGTTATAACCACATATTTTTTTTTATTTCAGGACATACATTTCTTTTGCCAGCCCAGAAGTTCCTGCATATTTAAATGTACTGTTTTAATAAAAAACATCCAAACAAATTCATGTCACCCCACAATGTAAACTTTAAATTGTTTTTGAATATTTGCCTGTAGTTTTGAATACTTGCAGATATTTCATACTTTTTTTTTTTACTTTCACCATATATACTAATTTAGGGATGAGAGAAGAAGAAAGAAAACAGCAAGTAGCCATTAGTCTAAGCAGTATATGTCTTTCTGCCAGCAAAAACATTAGAATAAAAGTGTTTTTTGGCCATTTAGAGTGACAAAACCTGACAGATTTTCTGACAAAAGTCAGAACAGAACAAATCTTATGTGAATGGCATGAATGTAATTTTATGCTTATGGTCTTGCAGCAGTACCAGTTTGATCGGTACGTGGAAGATGGAAAGGAGAAGACGGATTTCTATAAAGGCGATCAGAAGGTTCGCTATTATCGCATGCCGTTTGGATCAGGGGCCACAATGTGTCCTGGCCGATTCTTTGCCATTAATGAGATGAAACAGTTTGTGTGCATCACTCTGCTGATGTGTGAAATACAGCTGCTTGCTGGCCAACTGAAGGCAACACTTGACACCAGCAGAGCAGGCCTGGGCATCCTGCCACCTGCCAATCACATCTCCTTCAGATACAGACTGAAATAAGTGCTGAGGAGGGCTGCAGAACTGATTGGTTGAGGACTGAGAGAATGGTGCTTCACAGCATTTCATTTGTTTTCTCAGAAACTATAACAACCTGCACAAAAACCTTAACCAGATAATCCAACCACATGGCTTAGAGGGGGTTGCTAATGATAAACTTAAAAGCATGACTGAATTTTATTGCAGTTTATTAACATCCTGAAATTAAATGTAAAATGTGTTATGCAGGGTACAATGTGAATGCAGATGTTTTTATTACTACAATGTGAATCATGTGAATTTGATTTCATATAATCCTATATTAATAATCTTTGTGTATCTATGTGCTAGATATGTATGGGTGTATATACAAAGTAAAAAGGAATAAATAATATAAGAACCCTAGAACTTGAGTTAGACTAAATTAAGTAAGACATGTCTGATGTATGATGCATGATTTGTCAGTGCCAATTTTCTAATGTCTGGACAGGAGTGAATATTATTATGCTATGAGCAGTGCTGTGAAGCACAAAATCTTGGCAGGTTTGAGAAGAGGAACCACCATGCTACTCATTCAGGACTGGATTTGGGCACCTGTACTTTTAACAGTGATTAAAGACGTGATTGTTTCTGGCTGTTTTGTTTAAAAATGTATTTTTAAACCACATCAGTTTTAAGTAACTGATTTAAACAGAGGCCCTTTGATTTCCATCAGTCCCCTTCCCTTCTTTAAAGATTCATGGGAAGTGCAGTTCATAGTCATTTTTATGCACAAATTTCCTGTGTTGCTTCTCATTTTTCCCACGGTGTTTAAAAACAGTGACACCGTTTATCCTTCATGTAAACAGTCAGAGTAATTAGCCTCCTGAATCCATTTTAAAATGCCATAAAAACAAATATGTAATTTGGTAATTCACTTGAACCTTTAACATGCAAAAGGACAAAGAAAAGATTTTCAGTGTTTTAATTCTATTTAGTAACATTAATTCAAAAAGTTGTGACAAAAGCAAGTTTATCACTGGGCCCAAAAAAAAAACGCTCAGGCATTTCTACACAAAATTGATGTGTAGCTTTGTCTTTGAATCGTTTCATAATGTTAACTATAGATGGTGACAGACCTAAATTCTTTGCTATGTTGCACTGAGAAAAGGTTTTTACATTTATAATTCTCTTTCAAAGTTTGTCACAAACTAGTGAGTCACAGCCCATCTTTGCTTGCAAATTCTGAACATTTAGTGGATGCCCCTTTCATAAACAATTTCGATACCCAAAGCTGTTACAAATGAACCTGTTAACGGAGGAACCTTTCAGTCTTACTTTGCCCCTACTTTTTGTCCCTACTTTTATGGTGTGTGTTGCAGGCATCAGTTTATACATTTTTTATGGTTACCAAATATAATTAAGTTTGTTAGTGAAAACACAGAACATATTTGTCCTTTTGCCTGTTAAAGGTTCATGTGAATTACTTATTTTAGCTTTTAATTGCATTTTTAGAATGTACTTCGGAAATGGGGATATATATGTGTGTTCAGTATAGGTAAATATGTTCAGAGCTCCAGGTATACAGTCATGTGAAAAAATGAGGACCCCCATTAAATATACAGTTCTTTATTAAGAAATGTTCCCATAATCAATGTCTAATATTTTTATCTCTGGAAAAGAAAGTAATTTAATTGCAGGTAAACAACAAATTAACCCTACTTATTAAACAAAAGATAAAATGCGTATTCTAACAGAGGAAAAGTTAGGAAACCCTATCGCATAATAGTGTTACTCTGTTTGGCTGAAATAACTGCAGTGAGATGCTTCTTGTAGCCATCTACCAGTCTTTAACATCGGTCTGATGAACTTTGCTCCACTCCTCAATGCAGAGATGTTTGAGGGATTTCTTGCATGTACAGCCCATTTCATGTCACCCCATATCATCTCCTTGGGATTAAGATCTGGGCTTTGACTCTGCCATTGCAGGTAGAGTTGCAACAATTAGAAATTTTGGTGGTACGATTATAGCCGGAGAAATCATGGTTTCACGATTATTTTATGTGAATTGATTTCACAACTGTTTTAACATATATAAATCACACAAAGACATTCTATAAAGGATTTGAACTTCAGAAGCTAACTACTGCTGCTTTTCAGAGATACTACTTAGAAAAATGAATTCGTAAAATAAAAGTAATCTGTAACCATCTGTAAGGCTGTAAAAATCTGTAAGCTGCACAGACAGGTTATTGCTGCCTTTTGAATACACCACAATCAAAAAAGTAAAAAAAAATCAAGGAATCTCTGGGCAAACATATTTAAAGCTGTATTTTAACACAGTCACAGAACAGAGAAATTGTAATTACATTCAAGTAAACTTGAGTAAAGACATCCAGACCTACCTGATGACTTGAACACAAATTGCACTGTTTAACTTAAAATGCAGTTAAAATTGTTGCTTTTAAAGAAAAATTGTAAATAAAAGTAATCTCTGTACACATCTATAGGAAGGAAGCACAGAGATCACGTGTTGCTGCTAAAATACTTAAATGCAGTGACAAAAGAAAAACAAAATAATGTTAAACCTGTCTACATAAGAGCTTTAACAGTCCAAGTTGATGTGTAAAAAGGTGAGCATGTTCACGTTTTCTGAGCTCAGCCTTGAACGACGAGGTGAGAGAATATTACCACTACTGCTGAACACTCTCTCAGAAGGGAGGCTAGCTGGAATGCTAAAGAACTTTTTTGCTACTACTGACAGCATTGGGAGCTCCTCTGTATGTGTACTCCACCAAACCATGATCCGTGTGCATTTTATTTGCTGTTTAAACTAAACTATATGGACAAAAGTATTGGGACACAACTGTTTAAACTGAACAGTATGGCCAGAAGTATTGGGACCGAGCTGTTTCTGGGTGGTTGCTAAGGCATGAAAGGCAGTTGCTATGGTTTAGGAGATGGTTGCTATGGAGTTTCTAGGGTGTTTCTTGGCGGCAGGCCCATTTCAAAATTTCTTCAGGCCACAGCTACGAGACTCGGTAGTCAACCTCAGGCCTCATCAAGAAGAAGGGGGACAAGAAGGGTCAGACGACTGCTGCATTTGAGCAAGCACACTTTGCATTTTCTCTGCGGAAATGCAGTCTAGTTTCAACTAAAATTCCATAAAACAGTAATGTACATCCTTAATGTATGTAGCGTGGACATATCCATGCATTGTGGATATGAATGTAGGCTGTGAATATTATTGACTTGAATGTAGGCTATACATTCAGTCCACTTTCTTGCATTGACTTTGTCCCAACAGCTTCTATGCCATTAACAGTCTTTTATTGCATTTGCATCTAAAATTGTTTATTGATAACATATTCAGCGGTAGCAGCAGGTAACTGCTGCCGCGTGTGGTCCTTGAATTTGAGGATACTGGCCCTGGAAAGTCCTTAAAAGGTCCTTGAATGTGATGTTAACCAAGGTGTGGGAACCCTGGAACCCACTGGCTCTATTTCAAATAACTTAATTTTCAAATAACTGTGCATATGCATGTGTGCATTTGTTTGGTCTGTTTCTGTGTCACTCAGATTCACTTGAAGAACCGGGAGCTGGAGAATACTAAGCTGAGTGCAGAGCTCCAAATGTTGAGATCCGTGGATGTCAATAAAGAGAACACCATTGCCCAACTAAAGGAGGAGCTGGGTCGGGCCAAAGCTTGCTTGGCAGAGAAAGAAAAACAGCACCGTCAACTACTGGCCAACAGCTCCCCCTCGGTAGTATATGTTGAGAGTTAACATATTGTACACTGTGTCTAGAACTCCACTGTACACCAAGCAGTCAAAAAAAACAGGTGAAGTTAAAAAAAAATTGGTACTTGCCAATGGTACTTGGGATGTATTAGGCTGGAAGTGAACAGTTAGTTTATGAAGTTGATGTGTTGGAAGCTGGAACCAGGCAAGCATAAGGATCTGAACTTTGAAAAGGGCCAAATTGTGAGGTGATGGCTTGATGACTGGGTCAGAGCAGCTTCAAAACACCAGGTCTTGTGGGATGTTTACAGTATGCAGTGGTTTAAGCCTACCAAAAATGGTCCAAGGGGGGACTGGTGAACTGGTAGTAGGTTAAAGGGCGCCCTAGACTAACTGATGCACGTAGGGAGTGATGTTTGGTCCAGTCCCACAGAAGCACAAAGTTTTGGCTGGCTGTGATAGATGTCAGAACAAACAGTGCATCACAGTTTGCTGTGTAAGTGCAGACCTGAGTGCCCATGTGGACAGTCAGGTGTTTGCACATCACTTAGCCGGGAAAGAGATGGCTTCAGGTGTTCTATGGAAAGAAGGATTTTAGTAGGATTGTGTGCCCTACTACACTACAAGTTGTTAAAATTATTTAGGAATATTTAAGAAATATAGAGTTGATGGTGTTGACTTGGCTTCCAAATTCTCAAGATCTTAATCCAATTGAGTGTGTTATGTGCTGGACTAACTAGTTTGATCTAAGAAGCCTCCACACCACAAGTTGCAGAACGTAAAGGATCTGGTTCAAATGTCTTGTTGCCAGATACCACAGCACAAGTTCAGAGGTCTTGTGAAGCCTGTGCCTCAACAGGTCAGAGCTGATTTTGTGGCACAAGGATGACTGACACTATAGCTGGCTGGTGTTTTTAATGTTCTGGTTTGCTTGTGCATGTCCACTATATAGCCACTCCGTTATATGTAATTCAGTATACGGTGTGGATATATGGACACAGCATTAGGCTTTAAAGCAGTGAAAGTGAATTCTCTGAGAATAGCTACTGAAAACCTTTGGAAGAGTTGTCATGTTTTGACATTTAATTTAAATATTTCCAAGAAGAGCAGAGATGATTGCGCCATAAACTTCCTATTATTTTCCTTGGTTTCAGAAACAATACTGAATTGGTAGATATCTATAAACTATTGGACATACAATGTAGTTTGGAAACTTTTTTTCTGTAATTTGTTGTTTATTTTTAAGTAGTAAGGAAGACGTAAAGCATTCAAGTATATCTGGTATATTCAGTATATCAAGTATATTCAGAACAGACTGCAAATTCTGGAGCTTGTGCTTTGGTAGATTTGTTTTGGACTTCCATAGCTGATGCATATTGATTTTCTTTTTTCCCCCCACTAAGATAATGTAAATATATATATAAGTGTTTATTGTATGTATTTACATACATGTGCGTTGTATGTGTTTGTTTACACTTTTAGGGAGAGAGCAAGGCTCTACGTGAGCAACTAAGACAGAAGGAGGAGCAATTGCAGGCCACTCAGCAGCAGGCTGCCATGTTGTCCACAGAGTTGCGTGAATCGTCCAGCGCGCGGGACCGGAGCATGGCTGAGCTATACCGGGCCCGACTTGAGGCGGATTCTCTGAGGCAAGGCCAGGCTGAAGTGCGGGCTGAGTGCAACCTCTTGGAAAAACAGCTGGAGGAGATGAGGAACTCTGCCAAGGAAGACACTGTAAGTATCCTAAAGCACCTATTTTAATAATTATGAACACCATGCATCAGATACCAATACCAGCTTTTGGGACCCTTACTAAACAAGGTGATGCACTATTAAAAGTACCCCAGTTGCATTGGAACCTCATTTCGTCACATTCTCATACATCTTAACAACCAGCTGTGGTGACAAGTTGAATTTGTATTAATGTAATGAAAAATTATGTTTACATTTTAGCAGTGTAAGGAGTCTGAGGGTTTGGCCATGGCTGACCTGCAGAGGGAGGTGGAAGACCTGAAGCTCAGACTGCAAATGGCTGCAGAACATTATAAGGAAAAATACAAGGAGTGCCAAAAACTGCAGAAACAGGTGGTGAAGCTCTCCGAGCAGCAAGGGGTGAGGCAATATACCTTTATTTTTTTTATTTATTTTTTGTCTAATCTCCCATCTGCAACTTATATATAATGTATATATATATATAATGTAGGTCTTCAGAAATATTTTCAGAATTAATTTGTATGTGTTAAGTTAGGTACAGTTAAAAGTCAGCAGGGCGGTAAATATCCAGAGCATTTAATCATACTCCAGTGCCGTCAAATGATGCTCACAATAAGGCGTATAACAACTCAGGTTACACTTACAGTGGATAGCCAAATGGTAAATGAAAATTCTTCGTTTTTCAGGTTAAAAGAAGCCCTGGGTCAGAGGCAGCAGCTGCTCCTCTCTGTGCCAGCCCAGAGGCATCTGTGCCAGGTAAGCAATATTTTAACCTAGCTGAACGCCCTCTGTGTGTCAGTAGAAGTGAGAGAACTCACAGTTTAAAAACTGTATAAGTTCAAGGTCTTTTACTAGTAGTGACTAGAGATCTGCAACAGTTTTTTTTGTCTTTGTGATTGACAGGAAGCCCAGGCTCATCAGACAACGTGCTGGATGCGATTATCCAGGGCAAGCTGAAGAGCGTTAGCAAGGACATGTCTGACAAGAGTGAAAAGTACAGGAAATGCAAACAGATGTTGAGTGTAAGCAATTTTTGAGTTTGTATTTTTAATATTAATTGGCTTTCCTAATTTTCTGTAATTCAGTTTGGGTAACATTTGTTAGTTAAGTTGTATTTTAGATCAGAAGTAGTAACCACTTAGTAATGGCCAGGTGAAAAAGAAATTGTCTGAACAAATTTAATTAGGACTTGTACTGTCCTGCTGAATATTATTTTATTCCTGTGGTGAATTGATTATTAATAGTACTGATTATTTTTCTATTTGACAGTCTGATTAAATTTAGACTTAAGCATGTTTCATGCTTTTGTGGTACACTGGTGCAACTCATGTAAACCTATGTTTAACTGAATAGGCCTCATGTTGAAACTGAAACGTTGTCTTAAACGAAAAATTGCGCTTATGTTGCCAGCAACAAGTTTCAGAAAATGTGGGAAACAACGGCTTTTTCGGTGAAGGCCTTGCTTATTTCAGCATGACTGTGCCAAATCGCATTCTGCATATATTACATCAGCATGGCTCTGTAGTGGGCGAGTCTGGGTGCTAAACTGTCTTGCTTAGAGTCCAGACATTTCACTTACTGAAAATTTGGTGAATCATAAAATGAGAAATAAGACAAAGGATATGAACCACCCAAAAAAGCTGAAGTATAAAAAAAATCCAGCAACTGGTCTCCTCAGTTCCCAAATGTTTACAGAGTATTGTTAAAAGAAGAGATGACTCAACAGTGGTAAACATGCCCTTGCCCTTGTCCTGGTGTTAAGTTGTGTTGAAACACATTTTTCAAGTAACAGTACATTCAATACACTGTCTTAGTGTAACAGTCAGTTAAATATAGGATTTACTACTACTATGTGCAAATCACCCCATGCTGGTATTATTTGCTTTTTACATCATCCCAACATTTTAGCAAATGAGGTTGCATTTCACTGTGATCATCCCACTACTCTCAGCACCACAGTCAGTAGTGCTATGTAAAGCTTCCATACTCTTTTCTAGGAGGAGAAGGAGCGTAATAGTATGCTGATGGATGAGCTGGCAAAACTAGAACTGAAATGGAAGGAGCAGGTGAAGATAAACGAGACCTTGAAACTGCAGCTGGCTGCCGAAGAGGATCGTTATAAGGTCAGTGCCCCTACTGTGGGAAACATACTGAAATGACCTGAGCCATGGAAATATATTTTTTGCCCAGTTATGTTCTTTTGCACAAGGTGACTGCCATTCGTGCTCACCAAAAAAAAAAACCTCCTTTAAGTTGGTTTGTTAATAAAATGCTGGAGCAGGTTATCCTTGACTTCTGGCCTCCACTCTGCTTCTCTCTTTGCTGTTTATAGCTGCTTTGACTCATAGGTCTTTGAATGATATCACTGCATTAGAACAACTGCAGAGGCAGTGCAGGTTTATGAGCATGCCGGGTGGGAGACAGTCTTTTACTGCTGTTTACATGAGAGAAGGAGACAACTGAACAAGGACAGAGAAATAGTCAAGGCAGTGCAAACTAATGTACCTACTGGTCTCATGTAAATGATCAATCTCAAGACAGAAAAATGCTGCTTAGTTTTCCATTGGTGATTTTTTTTTTTTTTTGTAAAAATCTAAATGACACTCTTCTAAAAGTGTACTCCCATTCTCGTCTTCCCACAGAGCCAGGTAGCGGCCAAGGGCCGGGAGCTGAAGGAGCTGAAGGACAGTCTTGCTGTCTTATCCAAAGAAAAGCAGAAATTGGAAGGGGTGCGGGCTTTAATTTTTCTCCTTTATAGAGTTGTGCAAGTCTAAAAATGCCCATGGAACGCTTGGCTTTGCCCCCCATCCCCCCTTCCCAGGGCCTGGTTTCGGTTTAACGTATCTCTCTAATTGGAGCAACAGAGCCAGCAAGGCCTTATTTTCCATTCAATTACTCTGGACCACAGAGAAGGATGCACAGCGGCCTGGAAAAAAGTTGCTGAGAGGTAGCTAGAACGCAGAGTCTGACGCTTCAACAAGCAAAATGACCCAATTTGAGGTTGCGACTGTAAATGAAATTGGCGCCTGCTGAAAACTTCAATAAAAGGCAGAACTTTGCATCCCTTTGAACAGGCAGAGGAGTTTTTAATCAAGAGGCTAATTAAACTGTTTGTGTGTGAGGGTGGCTAGTACATCCACGCTGCTCTAGCTAAAATACTGTGGTGGGTGATGTATTGTCTGGCGCTAAAGATGGAGAGAAAAGGGAAACTGAAGGAAACCTGAACAGCTGTCAATAAAAGGTTCTCAGCCTTATCTTTAGCTTTTCTTCATCTGTTGTTATTGCCTGGCTATAGTGAGTATTGTTTAACTGAATTAACATTTGACTGGATATATTGGTATTCTCTTTAGACTTGGGGTTACCTTTGAGACTTTGCTGGCGGATGTTTAAATAATGTTTTTGGAACTAGGAGTTGCAAAGAAGTGCTAGCCGGGAAGAAAAGGAGGATGAAGATAGTTTGGATGTGCAGCCAGTTTTTCTGCAGTACCCCCTTCCCTATCAGCAAGATGTCCCCTCTCCTCTCCTCGTGGCTCAGCGCCCTACTGATCTGATGTTTGGGAACCCTTACTCCTCTGAAACCAGGGGTCAGTGTTCTGTTCACAAATTTTACTAAGTGGTAAATCTCCTCATTTTAAAAACTAGCAATATCAAAACTTAAATGCCAGATAAGATTAAGTAAACCAGATGCCCTGCATCACTTTCTGATAATCATGTATGTCAATTCAGACAGTGCAGATGGAGAGTTTTCTGATGAGCAGATGCCCAGACTGCCCCCTGCAGGTCCTCCATCCTGGGACAGTAATGTGGTATGCAGTCAGCCTGCACGCAACCTCAGCCGTCCCGATGGCCTGGAGGAGCCAGAGGAACAGCCCAGCACTGTAAGTTAATCCCCACTGACATGTATCACAAGCAAGAACGTGCAATACCCTCCTGTTTAATTCATATGTCCAATTTTTGTGTAATAATGACTACTAAGACAACTAGTGGGATATTTTTTTCTGTAGGGGCTTGTTCTAACACAGGTTGAAGGCCGATCATTATTTTTCCTGTAACTGCAACATGCTAAATCCAACATGACATTTTTGCAAGTAAATATTTTACATTAATTAACAGACTTCTAGAGTGTGGTACAATCGTAGGTGAATGTTATTTTACCAGTCCTGCCCAAGGACTCCTGTTAGTACTCTTATTAGTGGAGTTCCTGCCTGAATGCAGAATCGAGCTGGTTTCTCCCAAATTTGGGTGTTATTCACTGTGTTAAATGTCAGTAAACTGACATAGATTGAAAAGCCCAGCACTAGTGACTACAAGTCATAAGTTTATCTGCATGCATGAGCTAAAATATGGGCTGGAATTATCAATCTCACTTATAATTATATTATTGGCAGATAACAATTACAGTTCCTTGTTTATTGGTGCAGGATATCAGCCACCAAAGCACTCCAAAGAATGAAGGAATATGTTACATGAATATGTTAAGCTATAACATTTAACTGTAATAACTACATTATACATTCTACTTCCCAAGTCAAAATACAGTTAAATATACTAGCAGTAAAGTTGCTGGAATCCTAACACACAGAATCTGATACCGTGTATTTAGGGATGTGAGGTGAATGTGTTTGTGGACTATGACAGGGCTATAGAGTTAATAAAATTTACACATACTCTTTCTACAGCAAGCCAATGACCAGCCCACAGTCAGTGACCCACCCACTCACTTCCTCAATGACGGACAAATGCCATTCTGCTTTGACTCCAGGTACAACACACACCCATTCGCTCAACAAATTATCTCTTACGTTACTATAAGTGCTGTTAGCTGTCATGCTTCTGAGCTCTGCAGGAGATTTGTTCGTAATCGCCCAGGCCACCCACAACGCCTAACATATGCTGGTTTACTGCTTCACTTACCTAATGCTTTAAATGCAAAACAGCACATCACATACAAACACCTTTTACGGTTGTTTTTATCCAGTTCCCTTTTCATGTCCTCATGTCTTCAAGTATTTTTTTCCCCCTCACAAATTGACTTTATTTTTTGTTACTACAGTCAGGAACTGCAGAAACGCTGTCCGCTGTGCGAGGTAATCTTCCCACCGCATTATGACCAGTCAAAGTTTGAGGAGCATGTGGAGAGCCACTGGAAGGTGTGCCCCATGTGTAGTGAGCAGTTCCCCCTTGACTGTGATCAGCAACTTTTTGAGAAACATGTGCTCACCCATTTTGACGGCAACGTGCTCAACTTTGACTAGACCCAGCAAGTGAGAGAAAAACAATTACTCACCTCCACTCCATTTAAACACATTTTCTTGCCTCTCTTAACCGCTGCCGTTAACTCTTAGCCAGATGTGAGCATCCACTTCATTTAACTAGCTCGTCAATATCTCTTTGCTAAGGACATTTAAAGCTCACATTACTCGTTAGCAATGAGAGGAGGGGAGTAGACAGTCATTGAATTAAATGAGATTAGAGATGAAACAGATTGATTGATTTTATGGTTACTATTTATTTGTTATAAGTTTTCTTCTCTGGAGAGTGTGATTTGCTCACTGTCACTTCAACAAGCTCATCACAGCTGGTGAGTTTTAACACGTTGAACCGCTAACAGTCACCAGGCTTTATGGAATGTCAGGTATTGCCTCTTTTTCTTCTGTGCAGTTCTAGCACAGTTCTGTACTGTCAGGGCAAATTACTAGTTTATACACAATGAAGTGATGAGCTGATTCTATATCATAAAATAATCTATTTTAGAATAAGCTTTTAAGATGATTGAAGTACAATACAGGCTTTAATTGTTTGATATGTTTCTTTTTTGTTTCAAAATTCAGCAAGTGACACAAAACCAATTATTAATTTAGTTGCATGCCTATCCTCTGTTACTGTGCACTGAAGTGAAGTTTTCTTGGTTTTCTTGACACAAATTAAGCCTGGTTTTTGACTTAAAAGGTTTTTTGCTCAAAGTTCACAACTGATGCAAGTGATTTGGACCAGGGGTCTATTAAGGATTTTAGGTCTTCAAGCAATCTGAGGTACATTTTATTGAGCTGTTGTAGGGGAGAGGGATATGCCAAAAATGACAGTACTTCAAGACATTTGTTTTACTGAGGGTTGGGGAGCAGACAGCATACTGGTAGTACCTTTTTTGAGTCCACAGTTAAAACCTGTATTTGCATACAGTACTTTTATTTAGTGTCTTATGCTGCACTGCAGTAAATTATGAAAAAAATGAAACATGTAGGTGGTCAGTGTTTAAGTAACATCTGACAAGAATATGCAAAGAGTAGCATATTGTCGTAGTATTTATCTCAATAATTATAAACATTGTTGCATTTCCTACCCCTACTTCATCTTACTCGGGAGTGCATGAGATCACATTTGCTTTTAATGGCACCTTTGGTCATAGCATATTTTAGTGTAGCCACATGCCAGACTTAATCTGTCTCACTTAACCAACTTGTGTTTCATGGTTTAATAAGTAATGTATGTTCCTCTAGATACATTATTTTTTGGTATGTGTGTGTATTCTATATCTGTTCTACACCAATAAATATTTTGTTTGGAACAATATGTTGCATTCATAGTGCTGCTGACAATATATGATAGCCATGACAGGATACAGCAAACCATTCATTTTCACAACTATCTGTGTATGATTAAAAATGCACATATTCTGTCCTCTGGAAGCAAACACACAATTCTCCAAACACGGATCAGAGGCCATTTAATATTTCAATTGAAACCAGGTTTACATTTATAGAGCAGCTTTTTGTCAGTTTTTTTTCAAGCTGTGTTGAAAGTTACTCATTTTAAAACAACCTCTGTTGTCAGCTTTATCACATGAAGGAACATCTTTCTCCAGAAACATACGAAAATATAATTTAATGCACTTACACAGAGACATAATACATAAACTATGCACAACATTTCAAATACTTCCCTCCAGACTGGCAGTATAATACTGTCACAATGTTCATCTAAACAAATAACACACTTCCATAATAACATTGATGTCCATGCAGTGATGTCAAGAGGGGTGATTGACAGGTCCTCGATCTGGCTGTTTTCTGGGGTCTGTCTTTTTTCCAAATAGGCTTAGAAAGATTGGGGTGAGGCTTCCCAGAGTTCAGTATTAATTTAGGACCAGGCCATATATAATAGTATTCATAAAGCAAAAAGTGACAAGGTCAGCACCGTTACTATAAGACATTTAGTAACTCTACACCTGGACATGTGGAGTCTATAAGCAGAAAAATAAAAATCCAGCTCTAGGGTTGTGTGTCCCTGAGTTACCTCAGTCAATTGAGTCCTACAAAAGCAAAACACATAATTGCAGGAAAAAGCATAGAATTGCATTACTACTGGGATCTCGATTAACTCACTTGTCTATATGGGCAGAAGTCTATCTGAAAGGCCACTCAAATGACGCCAGAGTCAGAGGATAAACACAATCTGAAACAATTCATGATACCAACACTTTGGCTGTATGTGATGCTACGCAAGTATTCTGTACTGGAATGCTATGGTCTACCACAATTCAAGGCAACCTGTTTCGATAATAGCAACCAGCATACACTCTGGAGGTGTAATAAAAAATGGGAAAATAAAATCAGTTTCCTTGGTTTGAAAGAAAAAACAAACATGTACAGGTACTTTAACCCCCAGAGTGATGTTAGACCTTAAATTTACTCACTGGGACTCTATAGCCCCAGACATATTGGCAATGGAAATCTAACTATGTTGGCAACTAGTCGCTACAAAGTGCTTTGGGTACTGTACCAGGCAATGGAATTCAGCTATGGAGTTCTAGAACGCTCCAGAGGTTCTAGAACACACCAGCCATAGCTGGCCTGGAACCTGTGTAACAGCTGACTTGAAAAATACCAAAGAAATACATGGGCAGGATAACGGTTCTGAAATGCTGGCAATTTGTCACCTGAGATTGTTAGTAGGTGCAGAAATAGGATCTGTTCAAGGATAACGAAAATGGGCCAGAACATTCCCAAAATGAATTTCTTTGCTTGGTATAAGTTTTTAAAATGGAAATGCAAAAACTTGGGAATAAAGGATAGATTTTATATCCTATTATGAAAGTCTATATATATTTATATATATTTACAATCTATAACTAAAAATGTCACATATAAGTATTGGGTAGTTGAAACATTAACATTCAGGCTTTATTTGCTGTTTTTCGAGCATCTCGTAACTTCAGACAATCTTAGCCAAAAGCACCATTCATAGTGAGGCTTGATTTCTGATGGCCTGGATTTGACTCAACTCAGTCTGAAGCCTGAAGCTTCTACACACATTATGCACGGCCTCTGGTGTGACAGCAACTTGTGTGAAATCTTCCCACAGTGACGCTAAGCCCTGCCTTCTCCACGCATTTCACAATTATTTTACAATAAGCACCTTATGTCAATAGTAATACAAGACAAAAAAAGATAGCTGAATGTGCAAAAGTACAAAACTGTGA
The DNA here is from genome assembly GCA_037974405.1 of Brachyalestes nurse. Lineage (NCBI taxonomy): Eukaryota > Metazoa > Chordata > Actinopteri > Characiformes > Alestidae > Brachyalestes > Brachyalestes nurse. The sequence goes on from JBBPCY010000007.1 coordinate 8,738,637, forward strand.
ACTATAATACGATACATCATCTCAGATAGGCAGAAAACAGATAATAGGATACAAATAATGAAAAAAAATGCATGCAATTCAAAGTGTAGTGTAATGAGAACATAGGAGCCTCCTTGAAGAGGTGTGGAATTAAAGAGTGAGATAAAAAAAGAGTTTCCTCTTCATGAAGAGATGGAATGAAAGGGGAAAAACAGCCTCCTAATGGAGGTATGAAAGGATGAGCTGATAGGAGTCTTCCTCATGGAAGAGTTAAATGAAAGGGTAAAGGATTCCTCATGGAGGGGTGGAAAGAGGGGGCACAGAGTCTTCCTTGTGGAAGAGTAAATGGAGAGGAGGAATGAGAGCACAGAGAACTTCCTCGAATAAGAGGTCAGAATTATTAGAGGCAGCAAGAGCTCCTGGTGATGGTGTGTAAATGTGCAATAACGTGTGTGTGTGTGTATGTGTATGAAAGAATTTGTTGGCACAGAGACCCGCTCTACTGCTGCATCTTGCGGATGATGTCAGCGGAGACGGGCGGGTGGAAGTTGATGGTGTGGTGGCGGAGACCCTGCGAGCTCTTGTAGCTCTTCCCACAGCGGCACTTAAAGGGCTTACGCACACGGATCTGGGTGCGATGGCCATTCTTGGCATGATACTTGATACCATTCACATTCTGCAAAACATAATTCAGTATCACAATGTAATCCAGAGTTACTTTTAATTGTCATTATAACAAAGTTTACCAAGTTAGAGCATTTACACACAGACTTATCTGAAGCGTGCCTTACACCAGCAATCCACACAATATGTTACTGTGAACCCAACCTTAACATTGGTCTCTGGCTGGCAAAGGACTTAACTTTAAGGGCTATTAAAGACTATATAAATATCAGTCGTTTCTAACATAGTGCTGTGTTTGTGGCTATGAGAAATTTTAGTTAAATAAAAAAATATGTATATATAAAAATTGTTGTACCATGCTAATGTTTAAGGTGTATAGCAATGGCTCATACACTAACAGCAGCACGGTTGTCCAAATAACAAAGAAGTACAACACTCGAGTTAATGTGTGTATTCACACCTGAATACAGGTAGATACTTGATGCTATCTACCTTTACATTTGCGACAGTAGCCTGCTAACTGGGCTGTTAGCTGCAGAGCTAACGTTACAGCTACCTTCTAAGGGTAAAAAGCTTGGTAACCATATATAACAAAACAACAATTATATAGCTTTAAGCAGACTTGTCCGAGGTTTGTAGCTGAGCTAAGGAGAGTTGGTACTGATTCAGACTTAATTTTCAGTTGTTCAGCAAGACCAGCTCTATGTCGTGTCCGTGCATTTCCAGAGAAAATAAAATTAACCCACTGGTTCTTCAGAGGCTTGCGTGAAGGAACTAATACATATATTTGTACATCTAAGCACCGAGCAACTGCAATGCTTCACTCGTTTGCAAGCCATGATGTCTCTACACGGAAAAGTGGTCTCTCACACGACCGCACTGACAGTGAGTGGAGCTATTTTTTAGGGGAGGGGGCAAAATTATCTGGGCGGGCAAAGCATGAGAAATGGGGGGTAACTTTTCCCCCTATGACAACATACAGGGCTAAATTCCAGATCGGGCCATCTGAGCTGTGTCTCTCTGAACGGCAGAGCAGCTATTGCCATTTCTAGCCAACGTAGGACCATAATCAGGCTAGGGGAACTCGTATTAATGTTAAAAAATCTCACAAAGTGAAATTTTCATGTCATGGGACCTTTAAGAATATTTTGCGTCCTCTTGTGAAGTTGCCTCTTCTGAAATACAAGGTTTTGTTTCAACAGTGACAATATGTTGTACTTGTGGGCCACTGTATTACACTTTACAGAAATAGAAATAGAGACCTTGGCTCACTGCCTTTCTCGATAATTTAGGATCAAATCCTTTGTCGACAGTAAAGTTCAATTTTTTTTTTATAGATTTACAGACTATCGTGTTATATTTCTTTTCAAAGATAATACTGTGTGCTAAATATTATGGCTACACTAAGGTACTCCAACATGTACCAACATTTCTCAATGTACACGCTGGGGCCAAGACCTCGTAAAGCATGTTAACTTGTCACTCACCTGGAGGCAAGACAAGGTACGGAGGGAAGCAGTCCGGCCCAAATTAAATCCACATCTAACAGCCTATCTGAACATGGAAAGTCTCGCTTGTGACTGTCACCAGCCACTTCCTGTGCCTCCTAATGAATACGGTTCACTCAAGCTGTACATAATTCATCGCGGCAGCGCACGCCAGATGCCAGCGGAAAAACCCATAAAACCACGCAGCCCTTTAAGTGGACTGCATGGCCGTATTTACATTTACTCGCATGCAAAAGCTTTCCCACTCAAAAATGCCTCACAGGAGTCTGTTCTCAGAGCTTTCATCAGCCTTGAGTCTACTCTATCAATAGCTTCAAAAAATCCCCTGCTGTGGCCCAGAGTCTGCAGGATTACTGTTTTCAGAATGTGCTCTGAAAAACAGATGACTTTGGTCTGTTTCTATTTTCTAAGTTACTGATAGTCATGCCCTTTTCCAATATCACTTACAGGCCTCAGACCTACATGCAAGAAGCATATCTGACGTCGCTCTTTACCTTGTATCTCTTTTTGCAGCCAGGCACAGGGCAGGCAAAGGGTTTCTCATCACCTCCATTCATGCACATGGAACTGAGGATGGATTCAGAGCTAATGGCACTTTCGGTGGTCCAGGACTCGTCACTGTCTGACTCTTCGTAGTCCGCTTCTTCCTCATCATACTCGCTACCTGCAGGGTGCACATAGCCAAAGAGCTACATTTCCCATGGGTCCCCAGCTCAGCAAAAGAATGGATATTTTTTTCTTGGAGACCTCCATTGTGTTGTCATTATCATAGCACACAATCCCTTAGGATAGACTGCCATTGTACTTTTATGGAAAAGAATTTGAGTGTACTGTGAAGGGTTACGGGTTAATGTGGTAATAGTATAATGCCAGCAACAAGGAGACTATTTGGGTTGCTCTCCAAACCCACACAAATAAAATGCCCTGAAAACTTCTGTGGTGGAAAGAGAAGAACTGACGCACCAGTAAGGGCCATGGGAAAACAAAGCCATGGTTTCATCAGTACACAAGGAGTAAATGCATAAATTTCAGTTAGTTCAACAGAGAATGGGCTGAAAATTGAATTGTTGGCTCTCATGGAGCAGGAGATTTAACTTTGTCAAAGCAGGAGGAGCAAAAAAAAGAAGGACAAGCAATAGGACAGGAGTGTATTGTTGCAATAGCCAATCTGAATGTGAAGTCTGTACCTGTAGGAGTACTGCTCCTGAATGAAGAAGAGGGTGTGATAGGTGGGGTCACGGGTGGAGTGAGGTTGCCACTGTTGTGTCGGGGTGGTGTGGACACGCTGTTTCGTGATAGACTGCCTGTCAGAGAGAGGGACAGCTTCGGTTGGACCTTTTTCTTCAGAGACTCATGCTCTCTCCTTGCTGCATCAGTCATAAACCTAGACAGGTAGAAACAGAGAAGGATGAAAAAAAATTCTGAAAAAATCTTATTTTCAGGAATTCCATGATATTTCTAGATTTCTAGACTCCTGCTTCTATTGGGACACACATAATTCAGGTGGGCACAGATCAACCTCTGCTGCTATGTATATGTCCATTCTCAGTATTGGGATTAATCAGAATAAGATGATTTACTGATCCTAGAGGAAACAGTATAAAATATAGTCTAAATAAATCCAATAAAAGATCCAATATGAAATACACTATGATATACAAAAGGCTGGGTATAAATATTATAAATAAGTAACTTACAGTGAATAACACAAATGATGGTTAGGACTATGTTATTGCACATAATAGAGCTCAACAGTATATGAGTAATATTGACATAAAAAGTGATTTCACCTGGAGAACACCGCATGATATTGCACATGGTTAAGACTGTTGCACAAAATAAGATATTGCACATAAGGATAACGACTATCCCAAATATGAAATTGCACAACAAAGAAGCATCAGGCTATTGCACAGATTATTGTGTGGATGTGTGACAGAGGGAGGAGTTATGGAGTCTGATGGTGGTGGGAAGGAAGGATTTTCTGTGCTGTTATTAGTCACACGTCTTGTACAAAGGAAAGGCACTGGGACACTTTGAAAAATGTAGTATCTGCATTAAATCTGTGCAGTCATAACGTTTGTGTCGTGTAGTTTAGCCCAACAACAAAGGTTAGAACAGGAAACTTATTTTTACATATTGACTTCCCAGTAATTATAGAGGGACAGAGCAACACCTGTGACTCATATGTAAACACAGCCATTCAGAGTGTTTTGACATAAAATGTTCTGTTCTATAGAACTGCACAGCAGAACTGGTGGGAACCAGACATCCAAAGTGTTTCTATAAGCTACTGAGATATGTTTAGGGCACTGAAACACCAAATTGTTCCAAAGAAAACTTTTTTTTCCTCCTGATTTACCACAACTTTACCATATATAAAAAAGACGCATAAGATCAATTGTCATTTTGGATCACCACCATTATTAATAAATCTGAGTCAATATATTTCTCTACAATGTTCACATCAAACCACTATCAATAACTTTCAGTTTTTTTTTTTTTAAAGTCAGTGGAATTAATAACTGCATTCAATACGCTACAAATCAGTCACAATTCAAAGTGGTCTTACACATGTTGAATGGCACCGTTCAAGCAGTTTTGTTACATTGTAAATGTGTTAATAAATATATGTCATAAAAATAAAAGGTTTACACAGACATTATAAAATGTAGTGGGGAATTAACAGATTACAGTTTGAAACCACATCAAACAGGGATAGAAGCGATTTCTCTTCATTACATAAGCCACCAGTCCTATAGCATTTGAGACCCCATTCACATCAGAGGCTATGCTAACTCTCCCAGCCCAGAGGATTAATGCAGAAACCACTCTACACACAGAATGTCATAACACAAGTCTGTATAGCCTCTGGAGTCTGAGGCGCTTGTGTAGTCTCCAGTGCTGGGGTTCAGTCAGTAATAGAGCCATAAAGTGACTGGGGCCATTCAGGACAATCTAAAACAGCACCATGCACTTCAGTATGGGAGTTTATATAACAATAAACAGAAAAGGCAAGTTAGGCATTTTCACTTTAAGTGCATTCATTCTTTATTAAAAATAATTAGAATGTG
>JBBPCY010000007.1:8771465-8813387 GCA_037974405.1 Brachyalestes nurse
GAACTGCGTTCAGTCTCGCGAGAGTGAACGTCACTCACGGTTACGTTCATAATTTGTAAACCGACTCGTTCAGTTCAACGTTCATGAAAAATAGGAACCATTCATTGAACGCGTTCAGGCACAACACTGGTGCTAATGTTGTTTACATTAGTTTGCCCAATAGCTAGAAATAGCAAGAAATATGGACTTACTGGACACTTTATTGTAAAGCCTTATACAGTCTGTCCACATTGCTCCTCTACAAATCCATCCTCAGGTGTTTCATTAGTAGTCAGTTTCTGCTCTTGGCTGCATATTTTTGGGTGGTGGACCATTCTCAACCTAGCAGTGTCAAAAACGTGTGAAAACCTCAGCGACAACACTGCGCATGATACGCTTGTTAGAATAGTCCGCCGCCCAAATGATATCTGATCAAAAGCAGTCCTGCGGTTAGAAGCTGCCTTGCGATGAAGTGGGTACAATGTGACAAATTATGCACAGTATGGCAACAGATATATAACAGGCCAATTGTGTCCATCTGTACAACTGCAAACCTATATAGTGGAGCAAAATGCTAGGAGGACCTCAGAAAATGGCCAGTGATTGTAAATAATAAAAAAGACCATTGAGTCTACGAAGGATCAGAGATTTGATATGGAAATAATATTGCATAAGCTGTAGATTTAATAACTTTACATAAAAATATATATATATTACCTTTCTCCCAGCAAAGTGTATTGTGGTCCCTGCATCTTTTGTAAAAAAAAACGTATTTCTACTGGAATTTCCCCAGGATTTCTATTAGAGTAAATTTGGAGAATAATTACAGTTTATTTTAGTTTAATGTGGTACTATACAAGTTACTATAAGACTATATTAAATGGTAAACAGTAAAGGTGATTGTCTTTATGACAAAGCTGTGCCCGGGAAGACTGTAGCTATACAAAGTAATTTACTTTTTAAAGAGTTTGGGTGTCTCCCCTGGTGGAGCTCAGCTCAACTAGATGATTCTGATTGGGAGTACTTTTGATCAATTGTGTGCATGTATATATACCCAGTCAGAATCAATCATACAAAATTACACCCAGTCAGAATCAGAGAGAGTATATGTGCTATCTTTGGCGAATGAGAAAATTAAAACCTCTTTACCTACCAGGATAGGCTTTTAAGGACTAATATTACAATACATAGAAATTATTAATACAGTAAATACAATAAAACACACGTGTCTATAAATGAGACCCAGTCTGAATCATCATATTTTATACTATAATATAATATTATACTAATCTTGTGCCTAGGGATTTTGCATAGGACTGTTTGTATTTATATGTGTGAACATAATGTTTATTCTATTCTATTCCACTCAGTTCTGCTCTGTTCTTCAAAGCAGTAATATAAAGGCTATATTATTAAAGATTATATACAACACTATTATCACTATATAGTTTCTTATAGTAATACTGTAGTTAGTATTTATAAAGGCTGAGTTCCAATTGCTCAAATATGAGTCTTTTTTCCTCTTTTGCCGTATGAGAGTGGTCGAATTGTGACTGTTTGCCTATGTGCTAGGTTTAATCCTTCACTCTGACACTGCTCCCGGGTCCCTTTTGACTGAAAACATTTCTTCTTCCTTGCTGTCCTGCGAGTCTTATAACCCAGCTTGAAGCCAGCCAGCTGTGAGTGTTGCTGCTCCCCCCTCCCTCCCTCGGCCCCTCCCACTCTCCAATAGCACCGCCCACTTTCCACGAAGCCCTGCCTCTCTGAGCGGACCGCAATGATTTAGAAGTTCAGGAATCCCACGTGACGTCAGCGGAGGGTGATGTAATGCTTCTCTAAATAGCTCGTATTGTAATCTCTCCTCAGTCCAACGTGGTTCCTTCAGAAAGGGCGCTGCATCTTCTCTGCACTTCTGTGGTAAGTCTGCTGGATTTTAGACGCGTAGGCAAAATAGCAAAAACAACTAAAATATACAAACAAACAACGACAACAACTTATAGGTCGCGTGAACTTGTTTGGAAACGATGGCTGGAGCTCAGACGCGTGACAAGTTGCTTTTGTGCTCCGCGCGCAACGAGTGTGCACTCAGTTCTGAACGTGTGTGTGGAAGTTGGCTGCACGTTACAGGTTCGTCCGTGTGTGTGTGTTTGTGTTTGTGTTTGCCTAATGGGACAGCAGCTGTTGCGGTAAAAGTTCCCTGCTGAAGCTGTCAGGCGCTTTGCTGAGTTCTCGTGCGTTGCGCTCTTACATGTGCATGTGTGTATGTAGGTGTGTGCATGTGTGTGTGAGAGATTGTGTTTGTGTCTGTCCCGGGCTGAGCGTGACAGCAGGGCTGCATTGTGTCCCGTGGAGACACATGCAACCGGTGCGTGGGACGTGGGCTCCTTCATCCACATGTACGCGCTTCACTGCCCCCCAAAAAGAGCTATAATATGAAACACGCTCTTTCTGTCCGCTCGAAAGCAAAAACAGGCGCCACAGTGACAGCAGCCCTGCAGCCCCCCGTCCCGCCGCGTCCCCCTTACTCCAGCGTCCCAGACAGAGCTCAGCTGCACTGCAGGACACCCTCGTGCTCTCTTTTCTTCTTTCTCTCTTTATTTCTTTTTTTCGTAGTAAAAGCACGGCTCCGAGCTGGAGCATTACGTCATGCTGCAGGCCAGTCCGCGCGTTTGATTAAGCGCCGAGATCCTGAAAGATTCAGGGGCTTTAGTGCTGACCAAGCACACTGGGGGGATTAAAAAGCCCACAGCCTTAAACCACGTCTAATCTACAGCAACCAAGTCTCAGTAATGATATCTAGTCCCGGCCGCGTGAACAAATTTAAGTTTCTAAGCAACTAATTAGTGCTATTCACACGTATAATCTTCAGAAACAGGTGGTGTAGTAGTAGTAGTAGTAGTAGTAAATAATAATAATAATAATAATAATAACAATAATAATAGTAATAATAACAACAACAACAACAACAACAACAATAATAATAACAACACTACTTCTACTTATAATAATAACAAAAACAACAACATATTTGTTGTTATTTTATTATTTATTATTATTATTAGTAGTAGTCGTATTACTTTAATAAAAATATCTGCACATCTCAATTATTAAATATAAAATCTGTAATATTTTGTGTGTTGGTAATGGGATATATGCTTTTGTGAACAATTTCAGTAATTTATTTGCTTTAAAGATATCAAAATAGTAGTTGATTCTAAAATAAATGATGTTTTTTGTATGTGATTTCATTTAAGTAGTTAATGTAATCTTAAAGTAAGATGTTTTACTATCACGCCAATCAAAATCTCTCTTTCTAAACTGAAGCCTTTTGAGGGAAGAACTGAAACAAAACAGGACCTGTCTGTGCTGTATGTTGTAACTGAGCTGGAAGTGTAACTGCCCTCGGCAAGAGAAGTGTGACATCCTTCAGCATAATGACAACAGCCGAGGGCAGCTCTCACACATCCTCCTTCCAGCGTCGGCTTAGAAACTTTCTCAGTTTTATGTGGTTGTTTTTAAAGTGACATGCTGTCAGTGTTCACAGCAGTGAACTAAAGACTGTCCTGTTTGTTGTTTGTATTGAAAGTGGACACATGGTGCATGATACTGGGTCCAGTCTTAGAAATGAGTTCGCCATATTTCTCGAAGTTCATGTCTGGGAAGGTGCTGTGATTGGCAGTGGTTGAAGGTTGCCTTCGTGGGGCCCCTTCACCTGTTCATTTTGAGGGGTTCATGACATTCAGTGCATTGTCTATGCGAGGCTTATTCCTCGCCTCAGGGCCTTCGCTGATCCAACCTTGAACTTGTGCTGTCAAGGGCCCAGGGATCAGAGTGTGTGTGTGTGTGTGTGTATTTGGGGGACTTGAATTGCAGCGCAAGTTTGTGCTTGCCATAACCTCCACTCGCCTCCTCCCTTGCCATACTGTTTAAATTCTTTGCCGAAGCTGGAGACATGAGCTCCTGATGAAACTGTACTCCGCTCCCCTAACCCTCATGCGCTAAAACACATCGGGACCCACTTATTGCGAAATGTAACCGAATTTCCTCTGCTAAATGAAAACATATCACAGAAAGAAAAGTCAAGTGCCCCCTCTTACTCTAAAGATTGCAGTCGAGCAGCCAGCAGCTGGACATCACTCGCAGATCTGCAAGCACTGCTGAGGCCAGACTGTCTTCACTCTTAAAAATAAAGGTTCCTAGATGATTCTTGGCTTGAATGTAAGGCTCTGGGATAAAAATACTGTATCTGGCCATGAACCATTACGTTATGTCTTTAAAAAAATTTTTCACACTCTTACATCCCATTCTCATTCTAATACAGTCTTATTAGGTCATTACATGTTAAAAATAAGCTAGTAGTGATGTAAATGTTTCAGGAATTAAGCATCATTTGTACAAATTTCTGTGTATTTTCATGCTTGTGTTCTCATTTGTGGAGCATCTTGTTTGCATCTCTATCCATGATTTGCTCTGACAACATAAAAGCACGGTTATTCACACTCCCAAAAATGGTCCTTGAAGAGCGTTCCACTGAGAGGTTCTCTAGGGAACCGAAGCTGGCTCTTCGACCATAGAACCTCCCAAGGCAACTCCCTTTTCGGCGACTTTATTTTTAAGAGTGTTGAGTGTGTAAAAGATGTGGCCGAGAAATGGGAACAAGCTAATTCGTTTTGGAGGCCATATAAAATCAACAAGGCACACAATCATACCCCAGCCTGAACAGCTGTGATGACAGGCTTTGGAGTGTATGTGGGACGCGCTGGTTTTGTGGTCACACACACGAGAGCATGCACTGGGTGTGAGGAGAGTGTGTGTGGCGTGGATTGGAACGGTCTGATCAGGTTGCACTATGAGTTCTGCTGTTTGAATTAGGGCTGCCGTGATATGTCAGCACCAGAATAACCAGCAAAGGCTCCTTTATGTCACCTCTGAAGGGTCTGAAACTCATGGTAGGGTATATGTGTGTGTCTGTGTGCGTCTATGTGAACACTCTTGCTCAAGCTTTGTTGATTTTCTAATACAACTTGTACATATGAGCTCTCCCTCTACAGGTAAAACTCAAATGTGCATTTTTTCAGCTTAGAATAAAGCACAATTTGTGTTTATTTGCTGAATTAAACAAATTCAAAAGAAACATCTGATGCAGCATAACGTTTGCACAGGCCATATTTTATGTTTTATTCTTCTCTCAAAATATTAATTTCAGCACATAAATTCTGTGTGAAAATGTTCAGATGTTTGTGTATTGTACAGGGTGTGAAGTTGATATACTTAGAAAATCAACTAAATATGTAATTTGACAATGGGCTCCCAAACATTTGAATACAACATGATGAACATTCTCAATATTTAAATATCATTTTAGCTACTTTAACATATTTTAACATGAGCCTCATGATTAATTCATCAGTCAGTTTATCAAACTGTCTGAGTCTAACATTTCCAAGGTTGCTAGACCAGGGTGCCTGACTGACATTAACCCATCAAGATTTTTGTAAGTGCACATTTTTTAGAGTTATTAGTAAGTTATAGAGTTGGGGGTGACTGAACCTGTTGATGAGTTCATTAAGGTAAAGAGGTTAAAGGATGTACAGGTTTGAGTGAAAGAACTGTAGTGGGTGGATCTGTACATACAGATGTAAGGGCAAGTGTATAATAGACTGGTGGAGCGCCAAAGGGGCTGTTTCAAAGGATGACAAGACAGAGGTTTAGGCTGAAGGCGAGAGTAGACAAAGAAAGATGTAGAGAGCAAAAGAGAGAGAATTCTTATTGTTGGCGTCTGTCAGAGACACCCTGTCCAGACCAGACCAATATGTCCCAGAAGGCTGCATGGTGGGGCCTGGCTGGTAGGGTTCTGCCCAAAGGCCTGTCAGTAAGGAAAAACTGCTCTGGCTAACATAATGCCAAATTTGAATGTTTTGACTGCACGAGAGGAAACAGTTGGCTAGACCGATCGAGGGGGAAAAAAAATTGCATGCAAATTGTGTATGAAAGCGTTCATGCAGTAGAAGCCGTGTGTGTCTCCAGAGAGAGCTAACCTGAAGAGGGCTCTATGTGCCTACTTTTTCATCTTTAAAAGTTCCTAACATGTTTATTTTCCACATGTTTGGAAAGAGAAGTGTTTGTAAGCCGTCTAACCAGAGTGTCAAACATCTGTAGCCCATGGCCATTAGTCTGGTTTCACTGTTGTATATGGACTTGAGTCTGGCTTTCATGCACTATTAAGACGGCTGCTCATTAGGCTGTAGACCGCAGTACCATTACTGACACGAGGCTTACAGAATAAATCTGAATTTGTACCTTGCCGTATTTTTTATTATTTTTTGTGAGCTCTGACAATACCGTGTGACTGTGTGACATAGTATATCACATTGCAGTGTGATAAATTCATATAAACAGTCATCAACCGTATGATGGGGTGGGCTACGTTGGCTCTACCCCAGCATTAACTTAACTTCTAAATCTAATCATAGATATGTAGTCACTGGGTTACATAAGGCAGCACAGGCCCTGACCGGGCCAGACAGTCAGAGTTACACACCAAGTGCCTCCAGTATCATCATCTCTGGAAATAGAAGTAACCTCTGGAGCCCTGAAGCACACATGCTGGCTCGTACGTTCCACAGCCTCAAGGCCTGATCCCTAAACGCGACGACTGTGGAAAACGGCCTGCAAACTGGCTCCCATCATCACCGGTGGAGCGGCCCAGTTACACGCTGCATGAGGGAAACAGAATAGCTGGCATACCATTCCATTGTTGGGCTTTCACCAGTGGTATTTAGCGGCATCGTGGCACTGAACAAGGGATCTCACTGGAAAGACAGAGAGACAGTTAGAGAAAACCAAGAGAGAGAGTGGAATCCTTCATCACTGATGGGGAGGAAAACATATTGACTACTTGTAAGAAATTGCTGAAAGTTTTGCCAGTGTTTTGAGACATATTTTTCCTCTACATCCCGCTTTATAAATTATTGCTGTGTCCATCTGATGCTGTCCTACTCATTATCACCATAATGAATAGAGCCTGTAACATTCACCATTATTAGCAGCCAGTCTCAAAACTGACATCATCCCCACAGCTAGAGGCATGACTGGACGGACACTGAGAGGACAGCAGGGTTAAGGGGTCAAGAGAGTGGCTGGTTAATGGTAGTTTGTTGACTCCTAGCTTTTGCTGCTGTTGCTGTGTTGAGGTCTGGAGCGCAAGAAGGTAATTTACACCTCGCGCTGTGGTCAGCAGCAGCACCATGGAGACGGCGAGGCAGGGTGACACCTCAGGCCAGTAAATACACTCTCCTCCTTCTCTCCGCGCTATTCCAACATGAACTTAACATCAAGGGTTCAAGACAGTTGCTCCCAGTGCACAGGCAACTAAATACCCAGCACTGAGATTCTAACAAAGTCTCACCAGGTAGCTTGGAATGCAAGTGGCACACGATACAGATGCAACGCGATGCCAAACAGAACATCTGCCACTGTGTCCTGCAGGCGAATCAGTGGTGAATTCTCTCTCTTTCTCTTTATATCCAGGTTTATGAGGAGCCGGTGACAGTGATGAACTCCGAGCAGGAACGGCCGTTCGTGTGCAGTGCTCCAGGCTGCTCTCAGGTGAGTCTGGTAGGACAATGGCGGGGATGAACGCATCAGTAACCCGAGAGATTCTCTCTCAAAAAGAAATGCTGTCGCACAGAAAACAGCGAAATGGTACCCTGCTTAGAAAACTGCTAGACCTCTGGGCCGGCTTTGCATCCGAAGGAAAAAAGAAGTTCGCAAAAATGTTCTCAAACCCAAATCTCTGAAAAACAATAGATTCTCAATCGACTTCATTGCTTGCAGTATCTAAATGACCGGAAGTTACACTTTAACAGGTTTACCTTGTCAACTCTTTCAGTCTAAGACAAATATGAGCATTGTGTAAGCTTGAGAAACAGATTTTTTGTTCTTATTGTTTCTATGGGACCCATATTCTACAGTTTTTCCCCAGAAGTCCACCTGGATTTTATGCATGATCATGTAATCCTTTTTTTGATATTTGGTCATATAGTTCATTTTACATGAACAGTTTTAAACAGTTAAACATACTGTTTTTGTTACTGAGTCTTTAATTCTGTTTGTGTAGGCTGTCCTGTATACAAAAAGCAATGTGGGATAAAATACTCATAACTTCCACAAAAATGGTTGTGGCTAAACTGCTGTAGGCCAAATAGGCAGATATATGGAAATGTGTTTTTGTGACATCACACCAACAATGAATTGAAAAACACCCTGTTTTTGCAGCTTAGTTTCCATATATGGTCTCAGTCCTGGCCTGGGAAAGTAAATGGTGCGTTTTGATTTTACATCGTAGTTTATTTAAAAAAAGTTATAAAAATGCATTTTAACCTGATATGAGCCCTTTAAAATAAATAGCAAGATTATGTTGATTGAAGAAGAAGTGTTTGTGTTAACTGTGATGTTAAATAAAAAAATCAAATAAAATAAGAAGATTCTGTTTGTTAAGACACTTTTGTGAATCTGGTTCCTGGTCATTTTTATGTGAATCCTCTGTATTTTTGTAGCAGCCTGGTTCGCTGTTTCATTGCAAAAAGAAATTTAATGAAATACAGACAAGCAGCACAGATGATAACCATTTTCACAGTTCATATTATGTGTGTATTTTCATAGTGGGCTCTCAAAAAACGGAAAAGCATTACTGAATTATAAAAAATGTACCTTAAGAGCAACGTTATCGGGGTGTAAGCTTTAAAGTCACGGAGAATTAAAGGTTTTCCTAAACGTTATCTTCTGCAGTTAAAGACTTTTCTTCCTACAGGCATATTTGCAGACTTTAGATGATAGTGCGTGATAAGAGCAGAGTGAAAACATCTGCATTCAATTTTTACTGAGACTATATCAGCCAGGAGTGAGAATTCACAGTGCCCCTATGCACAGTGACCTGTTGTGGACCCATTGAAGTGAAGTTTCGTATTATACACGCTGTAAACTCTCTGAATCACAAGCATTGTTCAAATGATCATTTATTAAGGATCTATACAATTTGAGGGTTGTACAATAGCTTTCGTTGCCAAACTATAAAAGCTAACAGAACCTGCTGTCTGTTTTTAATCATGACTCTGACCACAACTGCTTTTGGACTGACTGTTTCTGTGTCTAACAGCGATTCCCTACGGAGGACCATCTAATGATTCACCGCCACAAGCATGAGATGACCCTCAAATTCCCCTCTATCAAAAACGACAACATGCTGTCAGGTGAGGGGGGTTTTGGCCCATTTCATACACATGGATACACACACACACACACACACACACACACAAACCACACACACACAAGAACTGTTGTCTTCATTGGGGGTTTCTGGTAATCTATTTTTGCACTATATAACTCTCATGTCTATATATATAAAACCATGTCTTAACCTCAGTAACCAGAAGGAAGTCTCTGGCCCTTTTAGGTTTTCTAAGGAAAGCTTGTTCTATGTAAAAATGCTTTTGACATTGACATTAGCAACATTTTACTTTTTTTCTGTTACTAGAGCATATTTTTTAGCCGGGACCGTCTGATCACACAGGCGTCCACAAATGCGTTCCAAACCCAGAGAACGAATTTGCAGGCTATCTTGGACTTTGACGTCTGTCTTTGATTAGAAAGCATTAGGCTGGCCATTATGCACTGGGAGTGTGTAGATGAAGTTTTAAACGCAGAACTATGTGGTTAAAATAATATTTGCATTGCCCTCTAGCTCACTCCTCTAATCCCCCCTATCACTCGTGCACGCTCGGCCCCATATCAATTATAGGGCTGGCCGTCTCAGGACAAAACTAAACAACCCCCAAAACCACAATCGCTGTGATGAAAATGGGGAGAAATCCAGAGTGCAAATTTTGAAACAAATTCCACCTTGAACTCCAACCATACACAGACTGTGCTATGTTTGCAGAAGAAATGCAAACTTAGGAAAAGCAATTCCCTTTGATAACCTTTGGAATTTCAGAATTGTGATAGTGAAAATATTTATCATGCAGTTTTGAAGAAAAAGAGTGTTTTTGGGGCTTGACTGTGGCAATAATTCTGCCTGCTTTTAAGGATAATAAAAGTAAAGGGGAGGTGGTGTTAAGGGACTGGATGGTGTACCGTTTGGGCTGCAGCAGAATGTGTTAGTGTTAGTGTGTGTGTGTGTGTGCAGCAGTGCAGTGATTCTCTCCTCTTCATTATTTACCCTTGTCAGGGGAGCAGATCGTGTTTCTGGGCCGAGCAGGCCTGCAGCTTTAGGTTTCTTACTGAGAGCGCATTCTTTTACACTCATTCGCTCTATCTCGCTCACTCACTCACCCCTTCGTTTCTTCACTCTCAACATCTCTCTTCACTCCCTCTCTCTCACTCATTCACTCAATCACTCACTCTCTGACTTGTTCACTTACTCTCTCCCCTACCCACTTACTAACTCACTCATTCCCTCGCCCACTCAGTCAATCACCCTCTTCCTCACCTAAACATTCACTCACTCATTCACTCACCCAATCTGTCTTTCAATCATTCTCTTTCCCACTCATTTGCTCACTCAATTACTCACCCACTCACTCACTTATTCCCTCACTCACTCGATCACTCGCACACTCGTTCACTTTCTCTTCACTTACACTCTTCATTTACCCTCCCTCTGTCACTCACTTACTCCTTCCCTCTTTCACTCATTCACTCACTAATTTATACACTCACACTTTCCCTGAGTTACACTCCCTCTGTCCCTCACATTCTCCCTCCATCTTTGACTTACATTCTGTCACCCGCTCACTCTCTCATTCACTCACTCACTCATTCACTCATTCTCCTCACTCACTCACTCACTCACTCACTCACTCACTGTCTCTCACATCCACAGACAGATGAACACAGACACATAAAAACCAAAAAGACAAGCAATGGCAATTTCTAACCACCATTAAAACCATGCATCTTATTATCATGTACTTTATCTTAGCCACAATGAAAACTTCAGTTTAAACCTAACCACAGGTTAAGTGCTGACAGACTTATAAGGGTTTTAAAGCCAAGATCACTGTTGAGTCTATGAGCCATGAAATGAGTGTATGTGTGAATTATTTGCCTCCATGATGATGAAAACATTGATAATAAGTTTTATAGTGCAGGATATTGGTGAAAAGCAAATTAACAAACTTTGTCTGCATTCAAAACAGCTGGTGCCACAAATCGTTTTTTGAATGATGCATTTTTTGAAAATGAGAGTGTGAAAAACCTTTTAAAGGTACAAGCAACCTTCACATAATGAATCTAAGGGTCTGTTCAAGAGCCTTTACCTTAAGTGGAGGTTCTTAAATTTGAAAAAGGTTTCACACACACACACACACACACACACACAAATAGTTACGTCTTCAATGTTTCACTATGAACCCTTTGAGGCACGCTTATTTTTATTTTTAAGAAAGTATATACACTATAAATAGAATATATGGGAATGGGGGAAATTGCAGTATGTGTGTGTGTGTGTGTGTGTGTGTTTATGCCTATAGTAATTCAGCTGCATTGTTTCTGAACGTTACAAATAGATTAGAATAATTACACTTGATTTAGATAATATTTAATATAGTCTTGTGTGGCTGAAGTTAAATGGGCTATTTCCAAGCATAAAACTGCAACAAAAATCCTGGAGTATTGTTTTTATTGTCCTCTCTATGTATGTAGTCTCTTTTTAAAAATTATTCTGAAGTGTAATAAAATAATCCAATCAAGTTTAGGTGACATTTCTTAAACAATCGTAATGGAAATTTACACCTCTGCCCTCCTCAGACCAGACGCCGACGCCAACACGCTTTCTGAAGAACTGTGAGGAGGTGGGGCTGTTCAGTGAGCTTGACTGCTCCATTGAGCAGGAGTTCTGCAAGGCCCAAGAGGAGGAGGACAGCAAACAGGTCAGAGAGTGGAGCCTGTCCTGCAGCTTACCCTACACCAACCACTGTCATTACTCCTACACTTCCCAAAAAATATCATATCATATCATATATAAATATATTTAGTTACATAGTAAAGAATATTTTTACATACTCCTCTGGGTTGGTAGCCTGGGTTGGCGTCACTCCTTTAATATATACAGCTTAAACATGTTAGTGGAACTGACTGGAGACAAAAGACCATGGACTTGACCGCTGGTCAAGAACATGCAGCAGTGCTTTCACTAACACCCTCCAGTTGAAAATGAGATTTTAATTGCTTCTATAACTGACTTCAGTTCCGTTTAGTAGTTTGAAAACTGACCACATTGCACAGTATTGGGCAGTAATACATCTCTCATACAGTTTTATTTTTTTTAAAGTTTTATGACAGTGGCAATATGGCTCCTTTACTAATTTGTATTGGTTGAATAATATATATTTATTTGCATCTTTGTTCTCTGTCTATCTATCTATATCTATCTATCTGCCTATCTGTCTGTCTGTCTGTCTGTCTGTCTGTCTGTCTGTCTATCTGTCTGTCTGTCTGTGTCTGTCTATCTATCTTTCTAGCTGTGTTTATCTAATTGTGTTTTAGGGTGTTATGTAATCACATTCTGCACTCTGCATGATGTGTGTGCTGTTGTCGCGAAGTCACAACCTCACTGACACATGGATGCACAGACACGCACAAGTACACACACAGTTTATGGGTAGAGGGAAAGCCAGACTGCTTGCTTAAGCAGACGGCTGGATCAATATAGTCTGTCTGAGTCGGGAGCAGGCTGTGGCAGAGAGTTTTTTCATTAAATTAGATTTTGTGTGGCATTTAAACCACAGCGTGCATCCCTCAAATCAGCCGTATTTCATCATTGTCTGTGCCTCGCATAGTGCAAAGTGATTATTTTGGTTGTGGTCAACCATTGCATCGGCTTCTCAGTGTTGTGTTCTATGGATGTGACTGGCTACAACTGCTCCCAGTGTGGTCCTGTAACCTGAGGTAGCCCGAACCCACGTCACGGCCGACTGCTACACTCTCTAAAGCTTTGTTGGCCAGACTTGCTGTAGATCTGCTGATGTCTGGGTCGTGAGAGGATTGTACCTGTGTGGTTGACAGTTAGCACCCCACGCTAAGTCAGCAGTTAGCAGGTTGCAGCAGGATTTTGCTGAGCTGTGGAATGAAGTGGAGCTATAGGTTAAGACTCATGACTTTCAACTGAGGAAGAACAACTCCGATATTTCTCAGAGCTCAGCAGGGGAATTTGAAGTACAAATGACAGGCTTTTCTGGAATCTCCTGACCTAAAATACTGAGAAGAAGCTTTTCACAAGTAATTTAGAAACAAAACTTTTATAAATTCCCCACATATTAGACAGTCAACTCTGTCAGAGCAGGTGTTTCCAAGACATTTTTTGTTCCTGTTCCCTGGAAATCAAAAGGATGTTTTTCTTTTGTTTTTCCACTTACTATATGTTACCATGCATTGCAGAGCTGTCTTGCTCCTGGTGACCCATAACACTGCACAGCTTCATCTATTCACTCTATCATACCTTAGTTGAGCTGGATAATAATGGGCCAGGTGTGTTGGAGCAGTAAATAATTGAAATTGTACTGGGCAGTGGGTCTCCAGAAGCAGGATTAAAGATTAAGACCCACTGTCTTGCACAGTTTTCGGTTAAAACTCACATTAAAATTCACAATAAAATTTACCCTAACCCTAACCCTAAATTAGGCTTCATTTGTGTATATAAGCAGGTTAAGTTGTATCTCCTTAAAATCTGGGTTACTGCTCCCCTATATTTCACCCTGCAGTGTTAAACTGCAGTGTTGAGATTTAAAGAAGCAGATAGTGTCCTCTTCCTCTCTGCGGGAGTGTCCCTCAGTGAACCACAGCTAACTTCCCCATTCCCCCTCCCACTTCTGTTGTGAGAAAACCTCTAAAAAAGCAACTTCTCAGGAAAAGAGGAAAAAAAATGCTGGTACTATGTAACAATCATAAACAAGTGTTTTACATTTACATAATAATTCATTGTTTCTTTTATTTTATATTGGTTGGATTGTTATTTACAGATTTTTGGATGTACAAAAAGTAATAAAATAAATAATATGTTTAATAAATGTAATTTAACAATACGGTCATTACAATTGTTCTTTTTTTGGACATTGAAGGAAGCAATCACATATCATGTGACGGTTACTACACTGATGAAACACACCCACACCAACACACATTTATTGCCACAGGTACTGCTGGTACAGTAGATTAGTTCTCAGAGTGTAGTCTGGCTCATGCTAAAACCTTATTTTCCATCTGAGGCATAAGTATTGTATTTAATAATGTGTTTGTGACCCAAAAGAATGTTTGATAAATGTTTGATGTGTTAATGTAGATCGAGCTCTGCTTTCAGGAATCTCTCATGATCAGGCTGATGCATCTTTTTCTTCTTCTCTTTAGAACATTGCTCTTCATGGGCAGGCAACCAACCAGCACCAGCAACCTCACAGCAGAATGGCCAACCATGAGAGCAGCATAGTGATACAGCAGGCTCTGCCCTCACCCCAGTCCAGCTCGGTCATCACTCAGGCACCCTCCACGAACAGACAGATCGGGTGAGTGGGAGACAAGTGCAGTCTCATCCCAGAGGCTCTTCTGCCGCTCTGCAGGAGCTGGAGCTAGTCACTGATTGTGTACTTTCTCTGTAGAGGCTCAGATAATGATGAACCAGATTTACTGGCAGCTTCAACAATGCAATAATTTAGTATTAATCATTCCTTTTCGTAGCTCATTAAAACAAACATCTGTTCGTATACCAAATTTTGAAAAATCTAGTGAAATGACAAGGTTTGCTAAGAGACTGAAAATAGGTAAAATCAAAGAAAAAATTTAAATACACTGTAAAATCATTTTTGCACAGACCATATTTAAATATGCTGCTAAATGTGTTCACTAAAGAGGATGTGTACTTATCTTCACTCAGAAATAATAATAACAATAATAATAATGTATCCTTCTGTACTTCTCATTATCTTAATCGTATCACTTTCTGTTTTGACTGGAATTCCAGTTAATTCTAATTAATTCTATCAGATGTCTATCAATTCTAGGAATTCTATCACAGCTGTCATTTGTTGTCAATATTGCCAACTTTGACAAAGGTGCTGGCTGAAGTTTGTATTTATTCGATTTTGAGTTTAAACTTCTGATGTTATTTGACATAAAAAAGTAGATTTTTTTCTGTTAAACAAGTTTTAATTAGATTATAATAATGCACTTTATCATTGATTTAATTTTGTTGCTGGTTTCAATTAGCTACAGGAAAGAGTTAATTTAGAACTACACACATTGATCACCTTAAAAACCCAAAGCTTTTCAACTTAATTCTTTTGATTACTCTAGATGGACATATTCCATTGTAAAGTAGTTACTCAAGCTGGTCGTTGAGTTTACACAGGAGGTAATGCTGAAGGACTTTACTTCTGAGTGCTTTTTTTAGATGGTGGAATTTTTTTTAATGAACAAAAGCCATCCCCCTTTTCTTCATATTTTGCTTCCAATTAGCCAGAGTTTCTTGTAGTTATAATGTAGTCTTGAGGAACAGTTCTCCAGGCTTCCTGAAGGACTGTCTAGTCTAGTCCAGGTTCAGAGGAATATTTTTTATTTCTTAAGTCACACAGTAAGGGGTGGCTCAAGACTTTTGCACAGTACTGTAGATGTTGGTGTGCTGTTAGTTTAGGGACCATATTTTATCATTTCACTTATTTCCATTTCACTTCAATAGAATAAGCACTTTGCTGCCCAGTGGTGAACAAACATGTCTTTGTTACTCCAGACAGACAGAGAGATTGTTGGAATGTGGGAGTATTTTAACCTCCATATGGAGGTTTTGACACTCTTATGCAGTATATATCTTCTTGTAGCTGTGACACTGCTTTTCCAGCCTTTTTTCTCCCAGTCCATGTTAGTTCGTGGTAGGACAGTGTGTGTGTGTGTGTATGTGTGTGTGTGTGTTTGGTAGGAGGACTGACTCTTATGCATTGTTTTCTATAGTGTGTGAGGTAATCCGAGTGTGGTGCCATGGTGTGTGCTGTGTATGTGTGTCTTGTGTCAACAGGCTATTGTCACACAGCACGGCTTGTCAGAGGGTCTCCCCAGGGAGGGGATTAGGTCACTGTGAAGATGTTAAGCATTTCACATATAAACACACATGTACGCATACACACTCACATACATGCATATGCGCGCACACATACATACACACACAATATCAGAACATGAGTGTCAAGTCAGCTGATCATCTTGACTATCCTTTGGTTAATGTTTCCTGGAGAATATGGTCAATCAGCCTGGTCACAGTTAAGACGTTTATGAGCATTTTTTTAAGTTCTGACTTATGAGTGAAGAAATGTTTGTGAAAGGAGGGTGTAGAGGGTTTACAAGTTCTCCTGAGCTGCCAAGTCCAGAGTGAAACTGCGTGTGTGTGTGTGTGTTTGTTTGTTTGTTTGTTTACATATTTTTTAAGAAAATAATGCTCTGACTTTGTTGGAAAACCAGAAAAATAATACGTGCAATATCAGGAGTAACAACATGTAACATGCTTTTGAACAAAAGTTTCACATTTCAAATTAAAATTCTCCACAAATTCTAATAAAAGATAATGAAGATGTAAGAGTTTTAAGAATAATTAAAACTGGGCAAAAACAATGATCTAAAATTGATCATGATTTCTCTAGTAAAAGTAATATCTAAAATGTGGTTACATTTTAAGAAGTAAATATGTTCTTTTACAAAATATTTTTGCAAAAGCTTTGGCACTCCTGAAGAATATTTGAATAAATGTGCCTCTTTTTTATTGCTCCGAGTCTTTGTAGTTTTCTGTGACTGTTTGTTGTTATTCTGGGATATAAATTGAGATTACCCACATGTAAAACCTTTTCAAATAAGAAAGAAGGACATGGACATGAATAGATTGGTAAATGATATACAATAATGTAGTTGTATCTTAATATGACCAATAAGCGCAAATTAGTATGATAGAAAAAAATTTGAAAACTTTTAACCATGGAAAACTTTTAACAAAGAGGAAGATGAGATCAGAGTTTCAGAACTGCACAGTTTAGTTAGGTTTACACATTTCAACATCTATACAGACGTCACCTAAATTACCAGAACCTTTTGAAAGAGTTCCATGAAAGAAACCTTTCCTAAGAGCTAGCCACAAAATTCAGCTCCTGAACCTTGCTACATTTCATTTGAATAACAGATAGAATTGAATGATGCGCTCAGACGAATCAAAAATGGAACTTTTTGGCCATACGCACCATCATCATGTCTGGTGAAAAAAGGGGACTGCATACAAAGAAAAACACCTGATATCCGGTGCCAAATATTAGTGGTGGATCAATGATGCTTGGGGACTGTTTTGATATTTTGCTGTTTTCCAGGTCAGGGGCTCCTGTGAAAATGAGTGACAAAATCAAAATACCAGAAGGTTTTAGATCAAAATCTGTCTGCCTGTACCAAAAGACATAAACGTGACTTTCAGCATGATAATGACCCCAAATACACATCAAAATGGCCATAGAAATGAGAAATGAAAATCTGTGTACTGAAGCAAGCAGTCCTCAAATGAAGATCCAAGAGTAACAAGAAACTGGAAATGTTCTGATTCAAGATCCCTCAACAAGTTTACTCCAACCTTGTTTAGCATTACAGAAAGTTTACCAGTGACGTGGTTCTCACCCGTTAATATCATGAAATCTCAGTGGTGTGGTGCCATTGTCCCAAAACAGTGTATATATATTGTGTGTGTGTGTGTGTGTATGTGTGTGTGTGTGTGTGTGTGTGTGAGTTGTCTCTGCCCTGACTCTTGAAGGACTTATGTCGTGTGGCCAGCTCGGGTGTGTCCCATACTTATGACATCAATAGCGCTCCTCTGGAGGGGATATCGACTTTTTTGGGGCTAACGCCCTTCTTGCGCAAGCACACTCTCCCCACTGCTGGTCTCTCTTCTTCTTCTTCTTCTTTTGCTCTCTCTGTGCGTCAGAAATATATCCTGTCTGCTACGTAATCATCACCTGAGTGCACACACACACACAAAATAATGTGCACCAGGAAAAGCACGGTGTCATTTCTAGCTCAGTGTTCGTGGTTTAGGGTTTATGAGTGGGATTAGAGGAGATGGACTGAGGCAGTGGACGTGAGGTAGGCAGCAGCCATCATAATTTTAGGGATTTTTTTGGCGCAGTAATAGAAATGTTGATTTTCAAATAATAAGATAAACAACAGCATATACGTATAATGCGTTTAATATAATGCTTTTTTCATATATTTTAAGCATCTATAGAACCAAAAGAAATGTAATCCTAAATGGAAAATAATATACTAGTTTTTATTGTAAAGGGACATTTTTATTAAGGGGTCTTTAATGGCCTCTAATGGAGTTAATAACTTCATTCTTGATGTTATGCAGCTTTTTCAGTTGTTGCAGAATTGCCTACAGCTCTATTCATCAGAGATCTAAAATTTGTAAGTTGAATTTGCTTTTGTTTTTTTTTCTTTGTTTTCATTTCTACTGAATATTTGTTGGACTGGAATTAGAACTATTTTACACATTTATCTGCCACCTAGGTGCTGTAAGTGTGCTGTTGTATGGAACGATGATTCCATACTTTTGAATTTCACTTTCTGACCATTGCAATGTGTCCTTACATTCATAACATGCTTTTAATTCACCTATAGTACGTGAGGCTCCCTAAAACAAATGAAGTCTCTGTGGATTAATATTGCACTCAAATGGCCAAGACAGAACTGCTTTCATTGCCACTATTATCATTTTTCGTGCACTCAGTGTAGTAGTGAGGTCCCCTGAGGCACTGTGGCCATACATATCTGTCAAAGAGGCTGTTCACCTCCATCCTCACCACTCTAAACAATCACTTATTCTCTCTCTCACACACACACACACACACATATACACACAAACGCATGCACTTTATGGGGAGGGTCGGAGTTACAGTTAGCAATTGTGATGCATGTGTGTTGCAGTGTGTCAGGCCGTTTTGCACTGTGAGCACAATTCGTTCTCTATGTCACTGTCGAGACATCACAGGGGCAGATGCCCAGATGGGACAGCTTGTGAATATTGGATGGGAGGTCTGTCAGTCAGCTTGACTGACGGGCCGACAGTGGCTTTTGTTCACTGGCTGGGATGGAATTTCACCCAGAGAAAAAGACAGAGAGAGAGAACGAGAGAGAAAGCAGCCACTGCAGCAGTAAGAATGCTGTTTGTTAGCTCCATTCTAATATACAGCTTAATTCAAGCCTTGTATCTGCCTCCTTGTTCTCTCGCTCTGGACACACAAAAGCAATAACATTACAAGCTTATATACAAGTCCCAAGGAAATGATTAAGTTAGTCACTAACTGCTTCGTAAAAATGAAAAGCCTCTGCTTGCTCTCATGATGAATGTTCTCCAATTTTTTATCCAAGGGACCTGTATGCAGGTCCACACTTCATTTCTGCACTATAACTTGCCAGCAGTTTCTGTCACGTGCACAACACAAAAATCACAAAAGTGATATGTTTGTGTCTTATATTCTGTACACTGCATTTTGTATAACCTTATTTACTAACTTTATTAATTCATTATTTTTTTACATTGCAGCCGTCTATTAAAACAAGCTCCAGAATTCATGTTAAGTAATTTCGATATGTTATCCCCACATATACACACACACTTCTGACAGGATGCACTCAGGTGCCTATTTTAGTTTTAGTAGCTGTTGGTGGGGTCCAAGGCCAGCAGTTTTACAATGGCGCATGTTTTTTTTAATAATATATATATATATTAGGGATGGGCACATTAACGTCTTATTATCGCGTTAACGCATTATTTACTTAACGTCCACAACTATTTTATTATTTTTAAGTTTGTTGCTTTTTTGTGCTCTTGAGTGCGCGCAGCACACAGATCTAAGCATGGATATATATTCTGTGTTTATGGCTCTACGTCTCGGCTGGTATTCGCGGGGTCAGGAGTCCCATTACTTTTGTCCATATTACAAAAACAAGCCAAGACCTAGAGCGCTGCATGGACAAAAGTATTGGGACACCTGACCATTACAACAACAGATATTTTAATGACACTGCATTCAGATACATAGACTTTCATATGGAGTTGGTCCCCCTTTGCAACTGCTATAATGCTCTGGATTCTGAAGGTAACTTGTTTTTCTATAACAAACTAGATAAAATATGAATGCCCTGCAGTGGCAAATAGCTTTGGTTTTATATTTTATTTGATTACATTAATGTTTAAAGTTATATTTGAGCTGCAGCTGTGTAACAGGGAACACTGCTGTTAAAAAGTGTTTGCAAACCAAATGTTCTTGTACTTTTGAATTATTTAATTTTGTATAACAATGCAATTATTCGCAATTAATTGTGGAAAACCATGCGATTAATTGTGATTTTTTTTAAAAAAGCATTGTTGCCCAGCATTATATATATATATATATATGAAACAAGCTGATGACAGTATTTAATAGGCTGATAACAGGACTGTAACAGTAACAGTACTGCTGGTTGTTGTGTCTCTTTTAGCGCCCCTTGAATGCACTGCTGCATGTTTAAAAGCTGTAACGCAGAAGCTGAATGTATGTGGAATGTTTATGAAGTGGCAAAACGGGCTCTGATTTATAGCATGCAGGGGGAATGAGGTTAGTCAGGCCTAAACAGGAAAAGACTTGATTCTTTCCATAAAACTACTGGAGAAAATTCAATATAAAAAGTCAAAGCTTAACCTAAACCATAAAAGTGTTGGTCTTAGGACTGCGTTTGATTAAATGTGCTTTAGGACAGCACAGCATGTTTCAGTGCGTCATTCAACCTTGAGCTGCAGTGCTGTGAGTGAAGCGGTTCCAGCGTGTCAGAGAGAGTGTGACCCAGCGCCTGAGCCTCTGTTCCGAGGAGCAGGAAGAGGCAGAGGAGCAGGCAGTGATCAAGTCTGTTCACTGATCCCCTGACTTCCTGCCGGACAGGCCTTGAGGTCAAAGGAAGTAACGTTTGAGTGTCAAGGGATTTCCTTGCTGGGCTTTTCCCGCTGAGGTGGACATTTCCACATGCAGCCGTCCGTTAAGCCCTGTAAACAATAGGACTCATATTCTTATGTTTTAAGCCACTTTCTCACACATAAAGATCTGTTGGATATTACTATTCACATTAACTAACAATGAACTGATCGATACAGAGCCTTGTAACATAACCCACCACTGTTACTAACCTGCAGGAGCCTGTATGTGGGCCTGCACTTCAATTCTTCATATATCCTTATACATCTCGTAACTACATCACATATTGGTTTCGTAATAATCTATCATGACAGTTGTTAACCCTAAAATAACAATTAGATTTAACCCTATATATTATACAGTAATCATCGTATAACTTATTGCTCAGTAACTACTGTGTAGCTAATATAAGTTACGTAGTTATGGATTAATAAAGTGCAAGATGTATGTAGCTTGCATATTGAGTTTACTGTAGTTACTGAATAATTTACACTAGAGAATACTCTAAGATTAATAATTGAATAATTTATACAATTACTTGCATAGAAAGTGGCATGTTGTCACAAGCAATGATGTGAACTTCTATTTGTTATTTTTTAAAAGGGGATTAAATAATGTTAAATGAAAACATAGTATAGCATATAGTCAGGGGTTGACATAATTTTTTTTGTTCTAGTACTGTATTGAGTACCTACATTAATGAATTGGTACGCCCCCAAATTCAAAATTTTTCACCTTACCATGCGCGCACACTACACCCCCACCCTCTGTTCGCACATGCACATAGATAGATATATTTTCTTTTAACTAGTCGAAAAGTCACACTGGCAGAGCCACTCGGGCGAGTTTCTGAGTTTTCTGACTTTTCCTCAGAGCATGACAGACAGAACTCGGATCTCGACTGTAACCCAGCATCACACGGGACCTCCAAACGTTTATCCTGGACCACAGGGGCAGATCTCTCCTCTCTGGCCTGGAGAACGGGTCTCGTATCGGGGCGGACCGTGAAGTCGATGGGGCGGGGCGGGCCACGCAGTGACTGAAGCGCTGATATCGGACCTGCTCTGACTGTTTGATTTGATTGGTGCAAAATTGAGTCAGCGAGGCTCTGTGGACCAGCAGGGACCATATTTTAAAACGTCATTATTATTTTTCTTTTTAAGGTTTTCCTTTCCTGAGTGGTGGTACTTAGAAATCCAGTATGAAGTTACTCAAATTAGGTACGCATTTGCGCAGTGAAAACTGAAAACTGGTGCGCATTTGTCATACGACATACGCCAATTCTTGCTTGCTTACCACTTATGTCAATCCCTGTATATAGACTGGTGTGAGTGGTACATTTCCAAATCTAATTATAATATTTACATACTTCATCAAACTATTCTAGTTGGAAAAAGGTAAGAAAAACAGCTTAGGGCAGTCAGCAGCTAATATTTAAACAGGTAATATCTGCTGTGGCAGAGTGTGGTGAGCAAAAGTAGTATGTCATTGTGTAATATGTGATAAATATGCCATTGTGAGGACAGTGTTTAAATGATTCTTTTAAATAACAACACATTCTGTAAAATGTGTCTGTGAATAAACTGAAGAACAGACAAGCATTCAGACCATACCTCAAAATCAGCCGTGTACTAGCTAATAAAATAAAAAGATAAAGTTTTGGAATGGCCTTATACCCCCTGATGTGAGCAGTACTAATAAATCTGTGATTAAACAGATCTTTTTTTTACATTTCTGAATGAATCATTTAAAAGCAATGACAAAAGAAATACAGCAATTAAACATTTTAAAAAGAATAAAATAATTATGCAAAGTACAAATGTACAGAAGTAGGAGACTGTGTTTACAGGCATTGGAAGACATTGCGTCTGCCACTTCTCACAAAACTAGCTTTCATTCAGAGCATTAGGATGTTTAATTTAATTTAAGTCTTTCCATCTTCTCCTTCTCTCCTCCCTTGCTGTCTTCAATGATGTGTTTATGCAATCTATCACTAACAGAGGACATTAAAAGATTTTTAAAATGTTTACTGTGTCAGACATCCCTTAACTGCACTGACAACGCAGACACATTAAAGTTGATTTTATCAGCCAAGAAATTAACTTTCATTTGTGCTCAGTTTTTATTCAGTCACAGACTTTTATCCTTCTGTATCATTAGCTTGCTGCATATACTGAGAATATAATGACATACAAAAAAGAGGTTAGGCGCAACTAAACACGAAGAGTCTGCTCACCTAAAGGGGGGCGATTCCTGATAGTTGGGCGAATGCTGGTGACTTGGATGAGAGTTCAAGGCCTTCCCAGGAGCCTGCCCTCCACTTGGCGTGGTCTGTAGGTGGGTCTGTTGGGTCAGGTACTCAACGAGGTGGCTGACCATGGCGATGGAGAGCCAGTCAGTCAGGTCGAGATCGATGGAACTTGTTTTTGAGGCCGTGATCTAGGACATTCTTGGCATGAACTCAGCTCTGTTCCTTGGGGCCATAACCCTCCTAGTCCACCAGGTACTGCAGGACTGGAGGTGACTGGAATCGATAAGGCACTTGACCGTGAAACCATGTGTTCAGTGGGGACCTCTGTGGGGGTGGTATCCCAGGAACAGAGCAGTGGTTGCCTTCCCAGCACATTTCATTGGCTTGTGTAATTAAATATTACTAATAATAGTAATAGTAGTAATAATCAATAATACTACACATAAACGAGACTCTAAGGTAATATTTTAGCTCTTTTAGCTTTTCCAAAAAAGGTGCTGACGGGTTTCCGCTCCAGCCGGCCCAAAATTACGGGTTTCCGCTTACGTGGCCGGCCCAAAATTACCATCGGCCCACCGATGCCCGATGGCCAGTCCAGCACTGGGCTGGGCACTCATCACTTCTTGAGACGTCTGGTGCTTGACATTAGTGACGTGTCCTTTGTGAATAAGTCTGTGTTTTGAGTGTGTTCTTTTAGGCTGCTAATGATTTTTTTGTAATTAAAGAAGCACATTTATGCTTAAAACCATCAAAGTTTGAAAATATAATTATGTAAAATGTAATAATGACTGAAGAGCTAAGACTGAGTATATTGGATGCTGCAGTTTTTTTGTTACCTTTTTTCAGTTTCTTCATATTTTACAAGTAAACAAGTAAAACATTTGTGACTTTGAAAAGAACAGAAAAAGAGCAGAACGTGCTCAGAACTGCCCAGAGGCTTCTATGATAGGGGTGTTCTGAGAGAATGTTGCTTTCTGTTCTTTTTGTTGCTCCCTGTATGCTCCAAATGCAGACGAATGATGCTGGAAGAGTTCCTCTCACAAAGGAAGAGATGCTTGATGTGCAGGAACAGTATCACATAAAAAATATAAACCCTTTGTTTCTGAACAGCAATAAATGTGCAAAAAGTGCAATAAATCTCTTATTGACTGATCTGGATGTTTTGCTGCTTGTCTCAGACTGATACGTTTCAGAAGAAAGATGTCTTCAGTTTATAGCCCTGAAGTAGTCAAGAAACGGTGTGTGTTTGTGTGTGTGTTGAATTAAGTGAGAATTCCAATCTTCTTGTCAGCTTGAACTCTGGATAACATTTTATTTTCAATTTCCAGAATTTTGCTGGTGCCCAATACATTTCTGCATATCGGAAACTCTTTTAGCCTCTCTCCTTCTCCCTCCCTCCCTCTCTCTCTCTCTCTCTCTCTCTCACACCATCTCTTTCTTTGTGGAATGTGAATATCCTGGTGTTGATGTTTTGTTTTGTATTCTCCCAGTGATGTGGGAGAAGTACTGAAGACGTATTCTTTATTTCTTTCTTTTCTTCCTTGTCTCTCTCCTCTTCTCAACTTCTCCCTAAACAAATTTCCTATTGCAAGTATTGATAACACAGAGGTCTAGATTACACATCATGCTGTCAAACTGATCACTGATTCCCCTCTCTCACCAAGCTTAGTGTCTTAGCAGCACCAGGCCTGTCATGTGCGGCTCTGAAGTAAAGGAGATGTGTCTTAAAGTCATGTACTGTACTTCTGAAATCATCACAGGCACTGAGACAGTATGACTGACGTGCTGTATTCTTGTCATTCTTTACTGCAGTGCTGGCTTTCAGCTATTTATCACAGGCACAGATCTTACACAGCTTACTGCAGTTTTGCAGTGAGCCCTTATTGTTTTGACAGAAATGTTTTGTTGAGTTTTGGTGGATCTTGCAGATGCACAATAGCTGTGATATTGCTTGTCAGTTTCTCATTCTTTCATTCCTCTCAGTCTTTGTTTCCCTTCTAGGGGTGGGTAATATGACACATCATTATCATGATAAATTACATCGCAATATGCTTTTCTGAGCATGTGGCTGTTCACTCACCAATTCATGTATAATAAAAACACAATAAAAAGAGTCTAAACACAACATCAATAAAGTCACTAAATAACTGCATTGCTAAGCAAAATTGCCATGCATGTACATATTACTGGCTATAATTAAACTATAATTAAACCGGACTCTTCCCCTTCCCCCTGGTCCTACTTTCGTTTTGGTTTCTCTCACTACATTGATTATCAGCACCTGTTCTGTTCTCAACTAGTCCAGCCTTAATCAGAGTCTAGCGTGCGTTTTCCATCTTCCCCTTAGGCTAAAGTCGCTGTTTTTCTGTGTCTGTATGTGTTTTCTCCAGTCTTAAGTTCGACAAGGAAAGAAAGTACTGTACACCTGGCATTCCCTCCCTGTTTGAGGATGACCAGGTAGGCTATGGTTTTGGAATCCGACGTTTCCTTGAAGTTACTGGACTTCATTCCTCACATCATGGCTGGC
The DNA here is from genome assembly GCA_037974405.1 of Brachyalestes nurse. NCBI lineage: Eukaryota > Metazoa > Chordata > Actinopteri > Characiformes > Alestidae > Brachyalestes > Brachyalestes nurse. The sequence goes on from JBBPCY010000007.1 coordinate 8,797,240, forward strand.
TTCTGCAGCAGAGGATTCTGGAGCTCTTTCTGTTTGACTGTGTACCAGAGTCAGTGCTGTTTTCAGCATATTCTTTGTGTGTCATTCCTGCCTATATAAAGTATCACAAGTACCACCTGCGAGTGCATCATCCCAAGTCTGCTAGCCAGAATTATGTCAAGTTATAAAATATATTTTAATTTATTGACCCTTATAGTCACACGTGAACACACCACAGCACAATGTGAAATTCTTTCTCTGCATTTAACCCATTCACCAAGTGAAGTGGGCTGCCGCCAACGAGGGGCGCCCTGGAAGCAGGGTGTGGGGACGGTACCTTTCTCAAGGGTACCTCAGCAGTGATGCTAGGAGTTGGGATCAAACCACCAACCTTCTGATTGCAGGGCCAATCCAGCATTTCTATCCTGTTCCTCCACCCTTACTTCTCCAAGTGGTTTCATGCAGGCAGATCCAAGCTGTATAGCATAGCATCCAGATGTTCTAGTAATTCACTAGAATATTTGATTAATGGATGTGAAAGCAAAGGACTGAGAGAGGTAAAGGAGTCCCATGCTGACTGGGATTATGTAGAAAGTCACAGAGGCATCTGGTGGTTAAGGAGTTACCCCTGCAATCAGAAGATCATAGTGTGTTCACAAATGACAAATGGTTACTTTACACTTTACACTATGGACTATTACCAGATGATGCAGACGATTGACCACTAAGCATCTCCAAGTCAAAATGACCCCAAAACACACAGGCTAAAGTCTCTCCTTAATGTACAATGACTCACAACATGGATGAACCTGAAAATCAGTCACTTTTTCAATATTTTGCAAACTTCAGAATCATGGGCTGAATTCAGTTTAGTGTCAATGCACATGTACTCCTAGGATTCATTATTTAGGATCTGCACAGACATGCACAATAGATGTAATACATTACGAGGACCATTTATATGTCACATTCTACATGTAAACATATATATATGTGCAAAGTTTTGGTTTAAAGATTTAGTACAGAGAGCCTAAAAACAACAGCCAGTGCATAGGAACTGCATGAGCTGCACCAGAACAAGTAGCTATGTGATGTTAACCTATTATACCAGAACTGAAGCACAAACTGTACCCCCAACACACATCACCAAAACACCTGTCCCCTGACCTTCCTTCTCATCCACTTACCACAATGCATACACACAGCATATACTACTTTTCTGCCTTAAGCAAACAACTCAGATTTTAATTACCTCTGTAAATACCCCTCTGTTTATTATACTGCACATTCTCTGTCCTGCTGCTGCCATATTTGTGCAATTATATTTATTGCTGTCCGTGATACACATGGTCTATCATTAAATCATCTTCAACAAGTGCTATTATATGTAGCCATACGTACACTTGCTCGCCATACCCTGATTTCCAGCTGCTAGTTGAAGATATTATGGCCACAGCTTGTATGTAATGTATGCAAACTTCAAGTTAATAAAAAATCTCTTCAATCTTTCTCACCATTCTTCTGGATGCTGCTTGTGGCAAACACTGGAAAACATGCCTCAGTAAATGTTCATTATTCCTCTCAGTCTCTCCTCTCAGGGGCAATCACTACCCATTTGCCAATTAGATTTCACACCTGCTCCTTTTTTGCAACACAAACAGAGGGTAAGACTGACTGCCATGGAGGGCACTTCGGTGGAGTGTGCAAATGAGTTGCATTGTATGAAGTTAATTGAACGTGTCACATCAGGTGTAGTACACACGACCATGAGCGAAGAATTTGTGTGTGTCTCGTCTTTTGTCTGGCTGACCCTGCTGTGTTAGCTCATAGAAGGGAGGATTGAGAGGCAGGCACAGAGGGAGCTACGTTAATGAGGGGGAATTAAAATGAAAAGCGAGATGAGGACAAAGTAGGAATTTCAGATCACTGAGGCTGAGAACCTATTCCAGGCGTTTCGCCAATCCCCTGAGTCCAATCAGAAAGACTGGCACCATTACACCCCACCTCTTCCTATTCCTCCAGAGGCCCTGCTGTGTTCTCTGTTGTTTCATCCCAGTGTTTATGTGTAGGTTTTTCATTACCTGTGAGCCATCTGACTGCACCATTTGATTCTCTCAGGCTGAAGCTGCCCCCTTTTGGTTGGCCTGTGTCGTTACACAGTAATTTGTAAAACTGAACAAATGGTAGATTTCTTGAGAACAGTTATTTCATAAAAGGCATTGTGGTCTAGCATTTGCACAGATAGACTGAAGGGTTACGCCCTGCCTTTTCTGCCCTAAGTCTGTACAAGTGTTTTTACATGGCAGATCTCTTGCAGGGATCCTCTCTAGCTCTGTTTAGCTTCACCCCAAACTAAAGCCACACTGATCAATTATCATCATTGCAGCAGATCATTGCACAGAGCATCACACTGCCTTTGTGTAAAAAAAAAAAAAAAGTTATTTATCAGACCTGGCCATCATCTTCAATTGCTCCATGGTCCAGTTGTCCACATGTCCGCTGTTAGTGTGAGCAGGAGTTTGCACGGGTACTCTGACTGCTGTGCTGCTATGCAGCCTCACTGGTACCTTGAAGTATGGTACATAGTATATGATGGTATTTGTGACATACCTGTACTGGATATAACTGCATTACAAAGAGTAGCATGCGGTGTATAATATATATTTTTGCAGCATACAGTATGCCGTACATATGCTGTTTTGAACACTGATTTATTTAATGCTGGATCCATGGCATCCTCGCATGCTATTCAAATCCCTGACCAGGCAGTGATGAATGTTTTCTTGATCAGTGTTTCCTTTACACTTGGAACCCACTGCACCGCATTATTTTGTGTTCCCCAGCTCTAAACACACCCAAATGACCAACTATGATATTACTCACGACAATACAATGAGTAAATGTATCAATCAATACTGTAGTACAATATGTTGTACAATATTGTATTGCAGTACAATACAATAGTACAATATGTTAGTTTTTTCACTACTAAGCTAATTTTCACTATGAAATTTTATCACTGATTACACTGATTATATATGTTATATGTATTGTATATGTATATATACATTTATTTGTCTCAGTACAATATATTTCCCTTTTTTTGTCATTTAAAGCCACCTCTCTGACAAAATATCCATTCATCTGCATGCCTCTGGGCTTCTACCTCACATATAGAGAGAAAGTCAGTCTCTAGAGATGGTCCAGTGATAGGAGAAAGTCCAATTTAAACAGTGCCTCATGGCCATAGAAAGATATCTGCCAGGCTCCTCAGTGAGTTCTAATAACGTTGGCATTTCCCATTCTCCTGGCTCATAAAAATGCTGATGACTCCATGCAGGATGCGAGTGCATCATTCTGGATGGAACCTATAAATGGCTGTGGCAGTTTGAGGCGATTGGGTGGGCAGGGAACGGGGAAGGGCTCCTTAATGGACAAAATAAATGGTCACTCAGGCGGCTGTACAAACACCATTTGTCCTCTCCCAAAATCCCTCCTGACAGTCAATCTTTCCCTGAACTAATGTTCCCTTCTGAAGCCAGCAGCAGTGTCGATTTATGGACCCGAGTGTCCATTTCCACATCTCAAAACAGTAGGTGGCGCCATACTAGGACACCTCTGCTTTTTACACTCAGCTTACTGATCATTGCTGCTGAATTGTAAAAAAGAAGAAAAACAAGCAAGCACCAGTCAATGTACATTATCTTAGCTAAATTATTACTATTTATTTAGACCTAATGGCCTTTTGGTTTACATTTCTAGCTCAATGATCTACAGAAAGCTTCTAGATTGAATGTGAGCTGGGAGGTCATTTTGAGAAGCTTACAGATCACGCTTTTTAATTAAGACTTTTATTTACATAACTTCTTCTAAAGCACTAAGCAATTACTCTTTTCTTACTTTGTTCATTACTGATTAATGTCAAAATGACGTTTCTAAGATTTTCAGACTTCTAAAACATGCTTGTAACTACAATCTAAAAGGAAAGGACAACCACCACTAAGAAAGATAAGAATAAGGATGTACTACATTAACTCATCTTTCAGTCGCTTTCTCCCACCTCACTCCCCTTTCCTCCTCTTTCAAGTCCCCCACCTGTTTTTCCACTACGTTTGGGGTTTGAATGCTGAGCCTGTTATCTCATCCTGCCAGTTCTGCCTGCCTTTAGATTGCTGAAAACAACCTGCTAAACGCATTACTCCATTATTGCCTGGGCTTACAAACGTCATTTACTCACCCTATCCTATACAAACACCGAGGGCTGTTTTGAGAAGTGAATATTACCCATGAAGAGTTGTTCATAGATGGCATGTCAGTGGTGTATTTCACAAGGAGAGTACCAGTTCAAAGTTTGGATCTAAAAAAGTGTTTCCCTTTTGCTATAAGGGAGCTTCATAAGGTGCCAGCTGGGATGCTTTTCCATCAGTGCAACAGGGTTGTTGTGCATTAAGTTCAATGCTTAAGATTATTTTTGGGGGGCATTTCAAAGTAAACGAAAATTACATTTTTTTTTTGTAAAATAAATCAATTCAGTGAAAATTTGATGTTTGTATAAATAAATGTAAAATATTTGTTTCAGATCTGTTAATCAGATTTTAGCGATGAAGAAAACATGTATTTAATCATATGTGACCTAATTTGGGACTGGTGATGTATGTGAAAAATCATGTGCAAAAGACCTTGGTGAATTAGTATTCGCTTTACAAAATGCACATTAACTAATGTACTATATAAATAAACTCAGGGACAGAAAAGATATCAAGCTTGATAGTTTAATTTCTGGCTTGATGGTTAAATTTCTGAGTTGGGGCTGATTTACCACTAGCCCAAGCTGTTGACTTACATAGCTTGTGATTTTGTGTTGAATATACTGTATAAACATATAGTGAAACTCCATGTAAATTTTTTTTTGCCTCATTACACCTACTTTCGCCTTCCTACAGTCTGCAGTCAGTAGCTAGGCTGGTAGGTCTGGTCCTTATATCTGGCTTGCTAAGACATGCTTGAAACCATTGGAAAATACTGCATATACACACAAGAATATAAATAATAATCTTTTCATTGGTTCATAAAAGTAATGCTACCCTAGGTTTGCTATTGTTTATTGTTTTTTTATCCAATGTAACTTTAAGGAGAAATGATTTTTTGGGTTTGACCTTTAATATTAATTTGGGAGTTATTTATATAAGTAACCTGAGCTACATTAAAGCCTACATTAAGCAACCTAAGCTGCTATGTGAACATAAGCTACATTAAGCTTTATTAGGTCCTACATTCATTATTCTTGTAGTATTAATAATATGTTCAATAATGTCAGTCTTCAGTCCATTACTGTTAAACAGAGCTCATCCACCAACCAGTAATCTGACTCCAGGCTAGTTGTAATTCAGAATGTTTTGTTGGTGTCTTTATCATTACCCACTGTGGAAACAGGCAATGCATGTCTGTAGATGTGATTGTATGTGTATGTTGGGGGGCGCATGAGTTTGGTTATGATAACTTTGTTCTTGAAATCCTTAAAGATAACATCATGATGCTCGTACCATGGCAGGAAATGTGCAATGCCACACAGATATCCTCGGCCCTACTGTCCTGAAGTCACAGGTTCCTCCCCTTTGACTGTGCCTGTGAACTCACACATACTCACACACACACACACACACATACACACACACACACACACACACACACACACACACAAACACCCACGCTGGAGAAGCCTTCAGGAGTGTTAGATAGGTCATGCTGTTTAAAAGGCATCACCACTAAGCCCAAATCTAGTCTGATGTAATGGAACTTGCTGTTACTTGCTTCTTCGGAGGGAAATCTGCCTGAGTTCTGAACCACATCTCTTGGATCAACTGGGTAAGTGTGGGTTATTTATAGATATTAGCTGAGAAACTTGCTGCAGTTCAAGCAAATCTGATGCAAGATGTGAAGTTTTTTGTCTTGTTAACTGTGGAACTCAGAGAATACAAGTTTGAGGATTCAACTCTTAGTCCTTTGGGGTTTCACTGTCCAGCTAGATTTAAAAGAACACAGTAAGTGTTCATTTTGTATGGCATAAAAAATAGCTTGTTCCAATTGTCTCTGGAGTTTATAAAAACCACGTTGTTCTGATTTATGGTTTAGCTCTATTTAAATTTGTCGCAGGTTTTTATTCATGTTAAGAAATGTTGTCATAGCTCATCCGTTGATGTGTTCAACTGAACGGTCATGACCAACCAGTAGACCAACTAACCAAGCAACAAATAATCAAACAAACAAACACAACAACAGATCAATCCTTTAAAATCATTTAGCTGGGGTTTGGCAAGTCAAGTCAAGTAGGTTTATTGTCATTTCAACCATGTACCCACAGTACACAGTGAAACAGAACAATGTGCCTCCAGGACTATGGTGCAACACAAGAACACAACAGAACAGAACACCACAAGACCACAACTGCAGACAGGATGAAGAGAGTGGGCAAAGACCCACACAAGACCCACAAAAAAACATTTCGTGCAGTCGTCAATAGCTACAGCGCTAGTCTGAAAAATTACAGTAATATGACAGATACTGTTTTCTAGCAGCAGAGATTTGCATGTGAAAAGGGAGTTGCAACAATTTGCATGGGTGCCTGAGACTTTTGAACAGTACTGTATATTAATTTTAACATACATTAAAAATGAAACAATTACTACATTTTCTAATTATGTATCTTAAAAAACAGCACCTACTTTGGGGTAGGGGTGGGCTTTTTGTTTCTCTAGATGATGAATGCAGATGGAAGCCAGACAGCTAGGATACTGAATATCAGATCTTTATTAATGATCCTCTATATAGTGGGTATGTTAGCAGTGAGAAATTCTTTATCACTGTATGTGAATTTCTAATTGTTGGTTACTTCATATTACAGGGTGTCCTCAGGTTATGACAGTCTCAACATCCGACGTTTCAAGTTTACGATGCTCACTCCCATAACTAGTTTGGTCGCACGTGATAGAGTACGTGGTATATGCAGGATATGCAGTAATACAGTATATGAGTGAGGGTGTTGACGTCTTCCAGTACGCTTACCTTCGTTAAAACGTTTAAAATGCGAATGTTTTTACACAAATTTTTTGGCATTTTTTTGTTACTACAGTATATTTATGTCCTTTTCCTTTTCCTGTGGTTTAGTTGTGTTTTTATGTGTGTGCGGGTTACATCACTGTGTACTCGCGGACCCCCTGTACAAATAACATCAATGCTCCTTTAACGTTTACGTAAACACGTAAACATTTTAGGAATATTTTATGAGGAGTATGTTGCTTCTAGTATTATTCAGTCACATTATCCCCTTAACCTAAGAGCTTACTATCATTAATATATTTATTAATACAACACGTATTATACAGCAAGTACTATGCCTTATTCTCCAACTAAGTAAGGTCATTTTTAGAGTGAAGAACAAAAATGAGGACACACAAGCAGACCCCTACAGTTTATGCAGTAACTGCTTTTCTCTTTTCCCTCCAGTGTTTTCTATGTGATGCTGTAAGGCCTGGAGAATGTGCCGAGCTCTGAACATCCTATTGGCTCTGCTGAGTCGCTTCCTGTTCATAGTGCATGGCATAGTGACGGTGTGGCGTGTTGTGGCAGTGAAGGGCGAGCCCTCCTATTGGCTGCTGCTGACGGGCGTGGCTCTGCTGGGCGTGGAGATGGCGGTCACCATTAAATGCACACGCAATGCAGAGTGGAAATGGTGATGACATCACAGGCAGCATGAATGACCTCAATGCATGTGCTCACATACAATATGTATAAGAGAGGAATTTTTGAACTTAGTTGTATCACAGAAATTGTGTTTACAGGCTTTAGTATTGCATTATGCAGTGTCACAAGGGACAGGATAGATATATATATACTGTGGTTTAGTCCAAGACACCACTTAAAATGACTTCACAATTTTAATCAAGTGTGCTTATTCTTGAGCCAACTGATATTATAAGTGTTCAGAAAATAAATAAGTAAACAGCACATTTCTGGCAGAAAAAAAAATATCACAGAAATATTAACACTCAATCCAAATCAATTTGTGGACTCAATGTCAAATTAATTAATTTACATGATTATGAGTTTCCTCACAAGTAGGTCAATGTTTAAAGTTTACTGTGTAGGGAAAACAGCTCTAAATGTTCCAATTAAAATCATCCAAACGTGCTGAGCTAACTCAGCCGCACTTTTTACCTTACAGTAAAAAACACCAGGGCCTGACTTTAGGTTTACCTTTAGCATGATGCTCCTTGTAAGCTGATTGTAAAACAAGAGGACCAGAAAAGGGGGCCTCACACAGATGTTTAGCTGTGGGAGCAGAGCACTCTTCTTTTCTTAAACAGTAATGATCTTCCAAAGCTGTAACAAAGCAATGGTTACTAAAGCAATGGTAAGACTCTTTCCTGCCACGCACAGTGCACATTATAATGTATCTATCTAATCTTTACACTTCACTTGCATACTTTACTTGTGGTGTGTTCGCTCACCTCCTAAAGAGTCATTAGACAAAGTCATATCAGTGGATATTTTAATGTTAAGTAAAATTTCTCAGTCAAAACTGCCCCTGCTGTATTCGGCCCAGTGACCTGCTGAGAGCTGATCATCTCCTTCTCTCTTTCTGTTCCACTCTTCCTCCACCCCTCATTTAAGTTCTTTGACTTTATACTTTATTCTCTTTCTATTTTGTGTTCAGACACACACACACACACACACACACACACACACACACACTTTGAAGTCTCTGTACCCTCCAGAGAAGTTTGGCTATGTCAGTAGGGATTTGCATAGCTGATGGGAGTAATTTGCAGGCTGAATTGACTCCCCTCTGGCAGCAGTCACAGTCTCTGTGGTGTGACGCAGTGCTAATGTAACCCATTCAGTTAATAACAATGAATGAATCAATCAATCAATCAGTCAATCAATATGATTAAACAACTCTTTAAAACTCCTTAAACTGCAAACGCATGTATGTTGGCATGACATAGTAGTTTCATGAATAAACATTAGTTTCTGAATAAGCCTTTGAAATCAAAAGTAATTATTCTGTTATAAACCTGAAGGTTCATTACCACTATAAATTGTTTAGTAAAACTTCATTCAATATTTACAAGATGATGTATTATGTTTTTTTCTGAATAAATTACACCTACTAGTTATAACACTGTTATCAGACATTACTCCTAAGCAACTGTAGCTAAAAAGGAGAGACCTATAAAAAAAATCTTAAGTTGTCTGACATATGTTGTTCATAAATACTCAAGTATTGCTGTTATATTATTCAACCCTTAGTGTGTTTCATGACACCCCTATGTAGGTAGCCCTCAAATAAAGAAATATATATGTTAAGTACGGCTTTGTAACACATTACCTGTACAGTGATTGTGCATGTGTTATGAAGTCCCTATGAAATAACATGTAAGTAATGTAGTTTTGAGAAAGCAGAACTAAAACCATGAGACCACATATAGGATTTAGGTTTATTAGCTGAACAAAGTAGTTTAAAGGGTTAAATCAAAAAGACAAAAAGATAGAAAACTAAATAAATGGGATCAAAGAGACTGCAACAGCTTCCCATCCAGACTATGAATAAAGGAGCTAACAGTGTTGCATAAATCTCCTGAACGCTTTGTGTGAAGAAACCTAGATCAATAACTTTCTAAAGTTAAAAGACCAGTTCCAGAAAGTCTTCCCCTCACTCTCTCTCTCTTCTTTCCTTGCATGCTATAGGTTCTCTCCTATGGTCTTCCTTTATCTTAGCACTGTGATTCCATCCATCTGGTTCTTGGAGCTGAACCTGATGCAGTCCAAACAGCCCATCAACTCTTCATCATCTGATCTTAACATCTTATCCCACATCCCCATAGCAGCGGTGAGTATTGTAGAGTCCTTCAGAAGGGTGCTGATCTAAGAACAGTTTCCCACATGTGGTATCTCAGCAGAAAATGTATTTTACATGTCTCGGGTTTCAGAGTGATGATCTAGGATCAGTAACTGATATAAGTGCTCCCAAATTGACCTGCATATGAAAAGCAAAAATTGATCCTGGTCTCTTACTGTGCAAACGCCAGTGCCTGCGAGTCTCGATCTTTGTCTCTGTATGCTGAACATCAAACAGCCAGATCCAGGTGCAGCCGTGCTGCTCTAAATCGCTTCTTGTCTTGACCTTTCTTTGGGCTGCGAGGAGCACAAAGCAAAATTGATTTTCATCCTGTCATATGAAACCCCTGAAATGCCCTTTTCTGTTTTTCTTTTTTTTCCACAATTTAAAAATTGTATGAGCCTTTCTTGATTTATTCATCTCAATGAACCAAAGTTAGCTCATATTTCACCACATTTTCAGCAGCAGCCACTGTTATTTGATTACTGCAAAAACATTTCTGGCAGGATTAGAAAATTGTACAATTAACGCTGGCTGCCGGTGGCCTACATCTTTCTCAGAAGCTCCTCAAACTCACTTTAGCTGCTGGTATCTCCAAGCAGCAGAAGTCCAAAATCTCAGAATCCTGCCTTCGACTTCTTTTCAAAAGCTGAAGGCGCTGAAACTCTCAGAGTGAGATTAGGCAAGAGGCATGCCAGGCCTTTGGCTCTTACTCCCTGATGGGGTTAGCGTGCAGCTGCTGATAATGCCAAAGCAAAGCCTGAACTTTTACGACCAGGTGTGGCTTTAGGGGTACACAGTAAAATCATATGTCCTGAATCAAGCCCTGAAGATTTAAATGGAAGAATTATCAGTCTGCCAGCCTTATCAGTCTAGCTTAGTCTACCTATCATGTTAGCTGGTCTTAGTCGTGTATTGTATTATCACTGTCGTATCAAAATTTTACCTGGTAAATTCAAAACATCCTTATAAAATCCTTATCATAACATACATTAAGGGTAAGAACATGTCTTGCTAGGATTAAATTTTTATGTATGTTATGACAACATCAATTTGTGGTGGAGTTTGTATTTAGGCCTTGGAGTGGGGGCTAATCTGCGAGTAATGTTTCTGAATAATGGATAAGCCATCCGTTTACTTCTCTTTATTGATTACTCAGTGTTCTCTTATTGGCTTACCTGTAACCATGGTGATAACAGTGATGTATGTCCTTGTTAGGGCCTAAAAGAGCTGAACCCTGAGAACTGGGCGGCAGGTTTGGAGCAGACCATGCTCATCGTGCTCGTGATCGGACGCTGGCTCATGCCAAAAGGGGACATGTCCCGTGACCAACTGTCCCAGCTCCTCATGGTCTATGTAGGACTAGGAGCAGACATTTTGGATATCTTTGACACCTTTAAGGAGCCGGAAGTAAAAAACAACCGTGTCATTATCATTGTAGGTTTGAGTGTTTTCTCTTGGGCCTTAATGCAGTTTCCTCTGGTTCTGACCCAAACCAGTCCTCCTAATCCCCATGAAGAGGCCCAAACTCCAAAGGACAGGACCAGGACTGGGGTCCTACCCTGGATATCCCCCTCCTGCTACTCCAGTGAGGTCTGGAGCCTCCTGCTCACCGTTGGGCTCCAAGATGGTCCGTTCTTAGTGTACCGCCTGTACCTCATGATCCAAGAAAATGTTCTGAATCAGCTGATGATCTTCTTCACTTGTAAGAATATCCTGACTGTCATGCTAGAGCTGTACAGGATCGGTGTAGTGCACTTAGAACTGAGCAGGTTTGGGGGTGGAGACAGGTCACATGATGCACCTGAAAGACAATCAGACAGGGTGGAAAGTGAAGTTCTAGAACCCAGCTGTCAGGGGTAGAGAAAGTAAGTGAAGGTAAAGTTTTTACCCTGATCAGAGAACAGTTCTGTGGTTTTCTTTAAGTTTTTGGAGGAATGGAAGCGTATAGCTTATACACAGCATCATGGAAAATACATGTTTAAATCATTCCACACTTCACACACGTCTCAAACTGAGTAGAGTTGTTGAGTAAGCTGAACTTGATGATCAGTAATTGTAGTCTATAGCCTATTAGTGATGCAACGGTTTTGACCTGCACTTGTCTGAGGCGATATGAAAGACCACCCACTCTCTTCAAAAACAAAACTAAAGCAGCAATAGTAACTTTCATCAATAAATGTCTCCACTGATCCAGTGCTGTTGGGGTAAGAGAGAAGACTGTGTACATTTAACTTTTGCCCAAAACCATTATTTTAATAGAAGGTAGTGGGAAAGTAAAAGGCATTATCTCAGTTTAAAAGGGCAACATCTTCTGGAAAGATAGATACTCAGTAAAAGGCTCAATAAATCATTTCCTCTTTTACTGGAAATCCTCAGTAGAGAGATGAGGGGTTGTCCTCACATTGCCACATGCTGCTTCTTTCATCACCAAAGCTATTAAATCACGGAAAGCTCATTAAAATGTTCCAGTTTTGTACATGACATTCCAATGTTCTAATTCTGACTTTCTAATGTTATTATGTTCTTAGCCATTATGTTCAGTGTTCTGTAGAGCCTAGTGCAGGGATTACCAACTCCGGTCCTGGAGGGCTGTGGTCCAGCACGTTTTGATGATTTCCCTCAACAGTTAATTGTCAGGTTTAGTGAATCTGTTTGAGGAGAACCATCATCAAACTGTGCTGGACACCGGCCCTCCAGGACTGGAGGTGGTAATCCCTGGCCTAGTGTGAAGGTCATAGTATATGTTCAGTAAAGCAGACTGAATGTTGACCGGATGCTTTAAAGATCTTCCCACTGGACTTTCTGTTTTGGCTATAACAGTTTTTACATTTAATTTTGTTCTGATGAATTACTTTTATTTTTATGTCATTTTATTTTTATTTAGCCTGTATTTCTGTTTATGTCCAGCTCTGTTCTATTATTTGACTTACTTAGTTAACATATACACTGTCTAAAATTAAAATCCCAGAAGGATTTGTTGGAGTGCTGCTGCAAAGAATCTTTCATAGGATGGCTCTTGATATAACCTTTTTTGTATGTTTTGTATAAGTGTACATACATAATGTAAAGGTTCCACGCCAACTGAAATTTTTTTTTCTAGAACCAAAAATCTAAGCCGCGAACCATTTAGGAACTCTTTTGAAGAATGAAGGTAGTTTTTGTTAAACCATTTCAAAATCACTTGCAAAATATTGAATATATAAAAGATATTTTAATAAAACATTTTATTAACTGTGCCAGTAGAACGTCATAAAACCACAAGCGATCTGTGAGAGGAATGAATATGAGACAGTTGACAGTACCCCTTACAGCCATGAGATGGCAGCGTTAGCATGTTCTTTAGGCCTCTGTTGGAAGGCTCATTGTGGGGCACAGCTGAACTACGTGTTGGCTACCATCAAGCAAAACCTTTTTATCAGGTGTGATTAAAGACCTGTGCTGCAGAGTGCCAAAAGCTTCACACTCGCACAGCTTTTGTGTGAATAACACAAACGAAAGCTTTGATGGGATTCCTCCGAAGACACACAGAAACAGTCTGGGTCACTCAGGTCCTGCACAAACAGTGTAAGTTGTTGCATCATTCTCATGATCTAGATCCCAGCACCTCCACTCAAAAAAAAGACTGACACACAATTAAAGATAAAAGTCAGATCCTCTAGTGATTCTGGGAGAAGATGTATGGTTTGATTCTGTGGAGATTCTTCAGAGCTTCAAGAGGTTCTAAAAGGTTACACACATCCAACCATGGAAACATTTCTGGGGACCAAAATGGATCTTCCATAGTATCACTTAATCTCTTACATTTTTTGGAGCCCTGATTTATTAGGTATAGCAAAAATAAGGTTTCACATGACTGGGATTGAAAAGATTTTCCTTTGTGAAGACCAGCATATTGTCCTCTTGTGGTTTATTTCACATCCATACTATTTACGGCATTTTATCAGACACTTTTATCCAAAGCGACTTTCATTTCCTAATTACAGGGTCCCTGGAGCAATTTGGGGTTAAGGGTCTTGCTCAGGGACCCAGTGGTGGTGTTGAAGGTAGGATTCGAACCCATGACCTCTTGGTCCAGAGGCAAGTATCCTACCCACTGAGCTACCACCCCTATAGACAGATTGTGTGTGTTACTGGTGTCAGTTATGTAACTAACTAAGTTCTACGGTTCTGGTTTGAAAAATGAAGATTAATTGGGGAGGTAGCCTTGAGTGTGTCATTTATTCTAATACTGTACAACATCCCTTTGAATGGAAACATATATCACACTGCCTTGTTTGTTGCTTGTTTTGACATGCACTCAATAAGCTGTCTAAAATAAAAGAGATAGCATGAGAGAAGGACGGATGCACCTCAAACAGCCTCATTGCCTTATTATCAGTGTTATTCTGTCAGAGTGTTTCTGCCTGTAATAACAGTCTTTATTCTCTCTGTCTCTGTCTCTGTCTCTCTCTCTTTCTCTCTCTCTCCTTTGCAATGAAAAAGCAACAAACAATGTCCCTTGGGAACCACAAAACATAATGAAACACTTTCTCTCTCTCTAAGTACACATTCTCATCTTCAAAGTCATTCTTGTAGCATTCACCCCAAGAGAAAGAGAGAGAGAGAGAGAGAGAGAGAGAGAAAGAGGGAGAAAGAGACAAATAAAAAAAACAAAAAAGAGAGAAAAGATAAAATGAGAGAAAGAGAGACATAGAGTGAGAAAGAGGAGAGAGAAACAGAATGTGAGTGAGAAATTGACAGAGGAAGAAAGGGGGATGAGAAAAAGAAGAAGAGAAAGAGAAAGAGAGGGAGAGAGAGAAAGAGTGAGAAAGCAAGCAGGAAAAATAGATAATGGAAGGGAGAAAAACAGAGAGAAAGAGACATATAAGGAGAGACAGAGGGAAATAAAGCGTGAGGAAAAAAAATGTATGAGAGAGAAATATATAAAGGAAGAGCGAAAGAGAAAGAGAGGTGGAGAAACTGATGCGAAAGAGAGTGAGAGAGAGTGCATGGAATAGAGAAGCAAGAAAGACAGAGAGAGAATGAGCGGGATAGTGAAAGAAATAGAAAGAGATGAGAGAAACACAAAGAGAAAGAGACAGAATAAGAGAATGATAATTGAATAAAAGAATGAAAAGGGAGGCAGAAAATGTACGAGAGAAAGGAGAGAGAGAGAGAGAGAATACGTTAGTGACAAAAAGACAAAAATATAATGCAAGAAAGAAAGAGGGTCAGAGAGAGAAAATGCAGAAGAAAAGAGGGAGAGGGAAATACAGAGTGGAGGAGTGAAAGAGCGAGAGAGAGAGTGAGAAGAGGAGAGACACTGGAATCCAGAGCATGTGAAGTCAGTGAATGAAAGTGTTGAGAGAGAGGAAACACTCAACAAACATTAATGCACTTTCTTAAATGAAACGCAGTGCACTCATGGACTGTGAAGTGGGGAGGCAAACGGCTGGCTCAGTGTGCTTATTCATAGCTCACTGTTTGAGGGTCTTAGCTGTTCAAATCCACAGCTTTGATCTGGTTAACTCCCCCCTCCCCTTTCTCTCTCTCTCTCGTCTGTTGTCTCATTGTTAAAACTAGATTTGAACATCTCTAAAAAGATTATATTCTTTCAGAAGCTCACAATCTCTCCTGTGATATGATTATTTCTCATTTTCCACAGTGCTGTGATGTACTCGGGATTTTGCACTAGACGGCAATATTCTGCCTTGGGGGGAAAAATCTGAGCGTTTGAAGGGGAGAAAAATGGCTAGTGATGGATCGTAGCTGGGCTTTTGGTTAAGATGTGTTCGAAAGAATGTAAATCTATTTCATACAACAGCAGACAAAAGCTTCCATTTCTCAGCAGGGGAGAGGCCCCCTTTACCTCCAACAGTCAATCTGTTTCTAGTCACGACTTACGTGTTTAAGTTGTGGGGCATGAAGCTTGAATTTCACACCCAGACAGAGCTGTATCAGCTGTCAGCGAGGTGAGTGGTACCCTGGCAGGCTGGCAGCAGAGGCGGAAAGGTGTGTGTGTGTGTGTTTGTGCGTGTGTGTGAGATATGTGTGTTTTAGCCGTGAGCATCTTGAAGGATGTCAGAATAAGAGTGAGAAGAAAAAACAAAAGGCGAAAACGCGGCCGCATGCTTTAACGAGATTGTGGCACATGTGGGAGGACGACACTCAGTCAGCTGATCAACATTCAATAAAGAATGGCCTGGCCTAGATAGAGAGAGAGAGAGAGAGAGAGAGAGAGAGAGAGAGAGAGAGAGAGAGAGAGAGAGAGAGAAAGAGAGAGAGAGAG
>JBBPCY010000007.1:8814744-8825699 GCA_037974405.1 Brachyalestes nurse
ACTGTGCCTCGCTCTCCCTTTCTCTCTCTCTCTCTCTCTCTCTCTCTCTCTCTTCCTCTCTCTCTCGCTCTCTCTGTGGCCTGCAGCCAGGCCTCTAGTGTTGAAGTCACTGAGTTTGAGCCTTGAGATCTGACTGTATGAGCTCTTTCTCGTTTACTTACATGAAACTTCATCTAGTTTATTAGGAAGCTTTACGCAGCAGATGGCACAAATGTCAGTAAGTACCAACAGTAAATTTCTAAAGATCATGCCAAAGGACCCCCCATCCATAAATACGTTTGCTCCAAGTACCACCATCCCCCTTCCATCAACCACAGCCCCCCCTCCACAGGGATTTTAGAAGCCTATGGCGGAGATTCTTTGGATGCCTGGCATTGTGTATGAGTGCCAAGGACAGGCGATTTTATGCACTTTGCTGTTCGGTCTCATTCTGTGAGCACAATAACAGTACTTACAGTTGACTTGGGCAGCTGTAGCAGGGTGAAAATGTGAGAAACTGACTTGTTAGAAAGGTGGCATCCAGTGACATTGCACATCTATGGAGAATGCATGGCTGTATGCTTGACATTATATACCTGAAGCAGAAGATGAGTGCACATATTTTTGTCCATGTAGTATTTGTAGGCAATATTTGTTGCCTTGCTCACTAGGGGCTTGGATCCAGAGTCTGTAAAGCTGCTTTGTGACATCAGTCGCACAAATCACTATATAAATAACATTAAATTAATTTAACCTGGAGAGGGAATAAAGAGTAAACCAGTGAAAAAATAAAGAAAGATAAAAAGAGAAGGAAACTGATGTCATTTTTGAATATGGAGGCTGTATGTGTATTTTGAGGGGTCATGGCTATGGTGCCTGTGTGTACGTGTGTCTGGAGCCGCAGGCCCCCCCAGCAAATCTGCACATTATCACTTTAGACGTACAGTACATACATGCACACCAATGCACAGACACTAAGGCAAACACAGATGCAGGAGCTTACTTTCTCTAGAAATTTCAAGGAAAACTTCTCATGGGTTAAATCGTTTGTGTCTTTGACCCACATCACCAAACCAACCCCCCCAGGCTCTCTCTGGAACAGGTGAGTGGTGCTGACAGCAGGACCTGTACAGCTTCAAAAGCTGCTTTCTTTCTCTGCAGCCAAGCTCAGCTGCAATTAGGAGCCCTTCCTGCCCTGGGCGCCTTCATAAGCACAAAGACAGACCCATGGAGAGCTGTCTCTCGTTCTTTCTCTCTCTCTCTCTCTTTCTCTCTTTCTCTCTCTCTCTTTCTCTACCCCACCCACCCCCACTCTTTTTCTCTCCTTCTCTCCTTCTCTCCAACTGGCCAACCTTGTTTTTTCAGCCTCGTGCTGTCTGGGTGGAGGCCCAGAGTCACGTTAAACTGTTTTATACTCTCTGCCACGCTAATGCTAATACTAGTTTCCCTGCCACTAAATTCCACTTTCTTCAATACAGCTTTGCAAGAGACCTGATGAAGCTCTAGTTTGCACTGCATCTGCTGTGATAAGCATTAGTTTAGGGGAGTGTCGAAATGCATAGGCGTAGGCTAGATCATTGAGACATTTGATGTGGTGTATACTTAATTCTGCAGGCCAAAATATGGCTAAAATATGAGTGAAATGCATCAAATTGAAGTTCTGTGTATATGTGTATTTGAGAGAGAGAGGCACAAAGGAGGTAGAGTTGTTTTAGTCATTTGTAATTTGCATGTCACAGTAGTTTGCGAAGGGGCCCTACCATGGATTGTGATGGATTGGAGTGCTGGACACAAATGACAATATGTCAGAATGCAAATAACTGTGTGCATGTGTGTGTGTGTGTGTAGTTATGTGTGTGTAGTTATGTGTGTGTATGCGCATGCATGTCAGCAGTGCAATTGGTGCCATTTAGCCTGTATAAATACATGTATTTGTTCAGGTGAGGAAAGTTTCCCCCATCTTTTGCTCTCCCCCTCCTCCTCCCTGCTGTCCATCACCTCACTCTTCTGGCCTTAACGGCATTTGGCATCTCTAGACATTGATTATTCCAGCTTGCTAAACACACACTTGCTAAGAAATTAGCATGCATGCTAAAATCTCTGGGCCCACATAGTGTGTTGCCTAATAAAGTGTAATAGTATTGCCCGTAGCAGCGCAGCTGTAAAGCTTTGGTCTTACCAGCCAAATAATTAAGGGCAGTCAAATGACATCATCTGAGTTCCTACGCTCTATAGTGCAGCTTAAGCAGGGCAAGACATGCCAGAAGGATTCAATATGATTGACTCTAAAGTATAGACTGTGCTTTGAGTGACTTATTGATGTGGGGAGCTAAGTGGAATGGTCTGCCAGTCAAACTGAGAGAAAGAGAGAGAGAGGGAGAGAGAAATAAAAGGGAGAGAGAGAGAAAGAGAGGGAGAGAGAGAGATAGAGAGCATGACAGAGAAAGACAGAGATGCTAACTATCCAAAGTCATAGTCTGATGCTTTACATAACTGTGGGCTCACAGTTTCGGAGGCGTCAAGGCTGAAATGTGTCTCCTCAGCATATTGGAGTATTGTGGGCACATGCTCACAACTGTTTTAGTGAATGCTGGGTAGAGGGTCGGGCCAGCCCTACTGTACCATACTAAGAATATCAGATTTTTCCCCACTTAGTTTTGTCTAGTTTCACTCACTAACTAAGACTTCCCAATTTCCTGAAACACCACCAACACTGGGGGAGTGAAGTCTAACACATGCTTCCTCTGAGATAGCACCACTGCCACTAATGCAACAACTTATGATAAGTTTAGTTTAGTTTATTTTTGGGTTACTGATTGCCCATTTACTTAATTTCTTGACAGCTGCCAAGGACATCTCAAATGGTTCTTACCATAAACCATTTGGTTGAAGGAAAGTAAGTCTGCATTATGTGGTCACGCTCTTAAAAGTGTGTATGTTTTTATTCTTTCCCTTCAAAAGCCAAATAGCATCACTGCAAATAACTCCTCTTAGAATCTTTATTTGTAGGAGACTAGTATAGTGGGAATTTAGTTAATTTTGTTGATTGCCGTGAGATAAAGTGTGCTTGTGCTTGAGTTCTTTGAAAATGACACATGATATTAAACATTAATTTATTTGAAATAATTAATGTATAAATGTTAATTAATTAGTAAATAATTTTAGTTGACAAGTTTAGGATTAGATGGAACTTAGAGGCTTTTGGGCTTGGTTTAGGCATCAGCTTACAGCTTTATGTACATACAAGAAAGGTTTACTTTTAATAATTATGTTTGACAATGTTGAGATTGGTCATATACTAGATTTTTCAGGGCTGAATGACGATTCATTTCCATTAGAGAAAAGACACTTGGTTTTTATTACAATTTTACAATGTATGTGTACCCAAAGGTATTTAGGAATGAAACTGCACATTTGCACTACTGTCTAAGAAAGTCGTGTGTATCTCAGTATTATGTATTATGCCAGCCGAAACAGTATAATTAGAAGAACATAGATTTGGTTACTGTTTTCTTGTTGCTCTCCAACAATTGCATGAATTCCATCAGTAGCACATGATTTAATTTAATGAAGAATTGATTAGATAAAGTAATTGTTTGATGGTAGCTCTACATAATGGGTTTCCTCAGGTAGTGGATTTGGAAATGGTTAACATTAAAGTCACATGTCAAATCACAGTATATTATTAATTTTTCGTATGCGTTTTCGAAAAAATAAAATAGGTTGTTTGTGAGTGCCTGGAACATGTGAGTGCCTGTAACATGCAATACGTTAATAAATTACCATTCTGAAACTTTCTCATGCGTGTGGAGACCTCATCATGAGAAGACAGTGGAGCAGGATGATAAATATCACATCATTTTTAGCACTTTAAACCACAACCAGACCAAACCACACACTCTTAAATGTGCTTAAGGTAGGGTGTGGTAGGTTACCTCTAACTCAAAGAGATCTGTTACAAACAACACAGAAGTCCAATACAGCTCCACTGGCAGAGAAATGTATTCTGATTATATTACTGATTAAATCTATTTCTTTTAATTTTGAATTATGGTGGCAATGCTGTCTTCAAAAACACACTGTAATGAAGTGTTTACCATCACAGCTAATGTCTGAGTTCAATGGACTGTGGACTGTGACTCAGTGAGACAGTGGAAGTGACAGGAGGGACTTCTTAGAAACCCAACAAAAATGGGAACTCTACTTACTTTGAAAACACATCATAAAGTCCCCTATGTCAAAGGAAGTTTACATCACTCGCGTCTATTGAGACAAATATATCTTATGCATCATCAATTCACACATCTATCCATGCATCTGTGTGTGTGTCTCTCTGTTTCAGCCCAGTCCCTGGTTCTCTGTCATCGCTGCTGCACTTGAGAAACAGACAGCGACAGCCTCTGCCTGCCTCCATGCCTGGCACGCTGCCAGACCCCACCATGCAGGGATCCTCCGCCGTGCTCATGCCAGTTAGTACACTCACACATTTACTCACACCTCCAGTCCAGAGTGTGAAATTAATCATTTTACTTACAGTAATAACTTACACAATGTAAATTCAAATGTTCTAAACTAAACACCAAAATATTGAATTTTTGACTAAAATTTCAATATTTTGGTGTTTACTTTAGAACAAGGAGAAGTTACTAAAGGGTAAATACCAGGCTGTGCCTATTTGCAATTGATCATTCTCAAGGTTTGGCCTCAACTTTTTAAATATATGGCATTCTGAAATCATTTTTAAATCTGTAGCACTAGTTTTGTTTTACAATCATCTATAGCTTGGTTCATATATATTCATACAAACAGAGCTATAGATGGTTGTAAAACAAAATGAAGATAATATTTATTTTTGAACACATTGATTTCAGCCTTTTGAATGTGGAACTTTTGAGCAGTGGTGTACGACGATGTGCATATGTACACAAACCCCTACACACATTTACATGTGAGATTTGTCACAGCCTGATGCGTTTAAGTAATCTTTCAACCAGAGTGTTAATGTGAAAGTACATGATATCTGTTAACCTCCAAGTAGCACATCTGTGCTACTGTACAGGTGTATGCAAATGTTTGAGCATGTGACAGACTTTAGTGCATCATTATTTATTTGCTTATTTTGTACATATCAATATATAAAATTAAATGTGCATTAGTCAGGGTACCCTTTCTGTCAGTGCACTTGCATTTTTTTTTAAGTTTTAAGAGTTTATTTGACTCACTAAACCTACATTCAAGTCAAGTGTAAACAGTTTCAGAAGGTAATAAATTATGTAACCTTCAACATAATTGACTATTACAGAGCAAAAAAAAGACTACAAAATATATCAAAATACATCCTGCCAAATACTACATAGCTCTGAATCAACCTGCTGCCTAAATGAAAGACTTTGAAGTGGCTTTTGATGAGACTATTATGGAAAACCAAGAAGAGATCTATAAGAGAACTATTAGCTAGCTGCAAAAAAGTTTGCAAAAAAGTCTTTCAGGAATCTTACCATGTACTGACTGAAACTTGTTCAATGGCTGCAATTAATGTTATTTTTTCCATTATGTTAAATTTAGCAAAAATAATCATGCATTAAAATGTGCAGAAATTTTTATTCAGGTTTGTTTTATGCAAAAGTGGCACTTCTTTGCATTAGAAGATAATAAAGTTTGTAATTTAACCAGGAGCACCAAAACATTTGCATACAACTCTATTTCGGTATCTCTACACTAGTTTCCAGCTTTAATTCCTTAAAACTTAGGTCAGCATTTTACGTCATGGTGTTTTTTTTTTGTGCTGAATTTTTTTTCAGTTGATCAATATGACAGATATAATTCTCAGATTTCTTTTAACTACGATCACCTTCCCTGATGTAATAATTTAATTTATATAGATATTGTTTATTCAGAAAGTGAACTTATTTGTACTATTTTACTCATGTATACTATATATGGAATCTGATTATAGTAATATTAGGTGTTGTTATGGAAATTACCTGTTTAAAGGTTTTATGCATAAATATAAACACACACACACACACACACACTTTGAATCATACACCATTTTCTCAGTCTTTTTTTCACCAGCTATAAAAGAGTTAAGTCATTTTTCCCAAGACCTTGCACATATCAGTGACTGTTTTTAAAAAGAAGCCTTTCCGGAGTATAGATTTCTTCCACAGCATCCCCTATATTAATTCTATGGTAGAAAAGTCAATAAAAGCTGGGTATGTAGTGCTAGAGCAAGAGTGTGTGAAAGTGCCTGTATCTCAGCTCTAGTGACATATGTTCTCATTGTAATTGAAGACAGTCCATTTTGATGGAAGGGGGGGGGGTAGAAGCTTGGAGATAATTCAATTAAAGCGGGACAGTTTTTCGGCCCAAGACTGACGTCCTAGGAAAGGGGTGCAGCGCAGGGAAGATATTTTTATACCAAATACTCCTCTAGTCATTTTTGCCGGCCACCTAGGCCAGTTGAATGGGGACAAGAAGAGGTTGTGAGGGGTTGGAGAGAGAAGAAGGGAGGAGAGGGGGTCATATGGTTTAGGAACTGGAGTTAGACAATATCAGCAACATTTTTCTAGCAATGACTTTAGATCTTCCTGGTAAAAATAAGTACACATCCTCTATAACTACTAAAGAATGGTATTTTAGCTTTGCAAAAATACACACACACACACACACACACACACACACATACACATGCACACTGCTCACACCTGTAAGCCACCCAGCACCACCACCAGACCACTTTATGTACCTCAAACTTGTGTGAAGACCAGAATACCAGGTGCTATTTTGTGCCTCACACCCCTGCAGTGTTCAGCTTCCTGTGTTTGTTTCCAGTTGACCACTGCTATTCTCATACAACCAAGTGGTGTGAAATCAAGAACACACCATCCATACACACATATTCACATGCATGCACATGCAAAACATATTACATCAACACAATTAATAATGGTAAATAAACTGAAGAACAACAACTGAAGGACAACTATTAACGTGATATATAATGTAGGAATATTGTTTTTTTTTTCAGATTAGTACTGCACAATTTGCTAATTGTTATTGTATTAAGGGTGTTTGATACTCACTGATACAGCTGAGAGCTGCAATATGCAAATCAGTTTCATACATTTTTCTATAGCCTGCTCTAAACCAACCTCAGATGTTTCAGACAAGTCTATTTAGATGCATACTTTGCAAGGGGGGTGACAAACACAGTAGGTAACTATATCGTTTTTGTCTTGTTTTTTTCATATCTTGCAAAATATGTTCTTATCAGCTCTGTTTATTCTGCTGCTGTTGTATTATTAAACATGCAGTCTGAAAGTGTGTGATATTAACATTGCTTGGATGAATGTTAGAGGTATTCATGTTCTGTTCATTTGATGTTCATTTACTTTTCCCTCACACAGATGGAGAGACAAATGTCCATGGGGTCCAACATGATGGGCATGCAAGGCCCCCCCCACAGCAGCTCCTGCTCTTCCCCTCACGTCCCATCCATGCACTCAGAAGCGAAGCTGGTCAGTCCTATAAAATGTGCATTCATACACAAACACACAAAAACTCACACACAGTTTGTAATTATGGTTGACCACTCATTAATATATATGTACCTACATTTCTATATACATACAAATGTGTGTGTGTGTGTGTGAGTGGTCAGTCATATTAATGGTGGTCCCCTAGTGCTGGTTCTCTGACTCATATAGATGTATATTGTTTCTGCTCTGTAGACTGTGTTCATTGATGTGTATCTTCATGCAAAGAGCACATACCAGTGTTTCTGCAACTTGTTAGCACTAGTTTTACAGTGCAGTGATCTAATCTGCAGCAGAGCAGCCCGTCCAAGAGGAGCAGATATGAACGGGGGAAAGTCTGAGAAGCAGCATCGTATATTTTTGTTCGATTCGTATAGTCTTATTTGGATTATTTCAGTTTAGAATATGTTACTTGAAATTCTAATGGCTGTAATCTGATGGAGTATAAAGCTTGCACAATTTGTCTCAGCCTGTCTCCTTGTGCTGTAATGTGGTATAAGTTACCCCCTCACTAGTAGTTTATTGAAAAATGGAGAAATTCTTTCAAATATGTGATTCTGAAGCTTTCTGTTACTACAAAAAGAGGGTCTATGCAATTTTTATTTGAATGCTTTTACATTCTAAAATCCCGTTATTACATGTGAGTAGCGTAGCAAAGCTCCAAAAGCGATCAGCCACATTTTTTACGTACAAGCCCAAGATTTGACTGTGCTGTCAGGTTCATTCATATTCACACTGAGTACACTGACTATCCCCCTCTACTTAAAAGGCCAAGCATGTACACCTGTATTTTCAGTTCTCATGCATCCACGTCCATATATCATTCTTTATGGCAGCCAGGAAACTTGTCCAGGTTTTTATTTCAGTATCACAGGGGAAACAGGAAAAATAAAGAACCTATTCATTACCACTGGAATGAAGGAGACCTTTAAAATTTCACCAAACTAAGACCTGTCACCTTCGTGTGCAAGACCACTCTTGAAACACAAATGTGGAAAGTTGATGTGTGAATGTACATGTGTGTCTCTTTAGCTAATTAGTAGAAACTTTGCAGATCAAACAAGAGACAGCAAGTTTCCTCAAATGGAGAAACTTGAATTTAAGTCAGTCCTGTCAGTTTCTACTGGCAGCATTTATCGGAAAGTGTTAAACAGCCAAAGCTGCAGTTAGACGGCTGCTAATTCCTCAGAACTCTAGTTTGTTCTATGTGGATTTAAATTTTACGATGACCTCGTTGCTGTTTTCGCTCTGGTAGTTGTAGTGAGCGGACCATACTTGGCATGCTCCGTAATTAGATTATAATCTGGGAACTGTAAGCCTATTTAATAATCCTGTAATCATTGTGGATTAAGAAATCTAGCGAAAAGAAGAGATAATTACTTTCCACAACAAGGAAAAGCAGCATGTATCTATGTGTGGGAGAGGGGTGAGAAGAGAAAAGAGATAAGAGAGAAATAGAGAGAAAGGCAATGCAGAAAAGAAAACAGAATGTGTGTGTGTATGTGTATGTGTGTGAGACAGAGAGAGAGAGAGAGGTCAGAATGTGGGTGATTAGTGGTTGAGATATGAGAGAGGGAATTCACAGGGCTCACTCTCTCTCTGTTGCTCGCTCTCTCTTTCTCTCTCATGTGCTCAAGATTGATCGCCATGTGTATTTTTTAAACCCTTCCTTGTCCCCATGGTAACAGGAAAGGGGAACATTATATTAGTCTAATGTGCCGTCTTATCACTCCCCTGGCTCAGCGCCAAGCACATCCTCAGAGCCCCCCTTCCCCCCGATTGTAATTCAATTAAAAATGTACATCTCTTTCTCCAACAAACACATAGCCAAGCCTTCAGAGCAAAGAGTTCCCCTCTCTTCAACAGTGTACAGACTAATACAGTGCACGTGGCGATGCGTCTTCTGAAATATCCTGTAAAGGCTGATAATCTGTGCTGTGCTGGTCACGTCTGTTTGCCACAGGTCTTTCAAGGGCAGTAAAATGTGTCCCAGTAGTAGCCCACATGTTCATTAATAGTGGATTATCTGTGATGTATGCATAATAAAGAGTCGACTTTCCAGACAGAGATTTAGCTTAGTTGTCTTGATTGACAGAGTAATTCAGCCGAAGACTAGACTTAATCTCTCTATGGATGTGTCATCTCTTCTTCACTATTCTAAGTGCATCCAAGGGCATTATTTTTGAGACTTTGTGTGTGACAGTGGGTGGTTTGGCAAAAATATAACTTCATGACACCCAAAGTCCTTCCTGGATGTGTATGTGTGTGTGTGTGTGTGTGTGTGTGTACGTGTGTGTGCATGTGTCTGTGAACAAGTGGATATGGAAAAATACACCAGCAGTATTACAGCAATAGCACAACATTCAAGTGAAATGTTTGAGAAACTTTTAAGAAAATAGTTACAAGAATAAACTATTTAAGGATGAACATAAGGTAAAATCAAACAATTATTAATCCACCCATCCTTAACCATAGTCGATTTTGGGTAAGGGGGAATAGAATAGTGCGATAGTAAATAGCTAACAATCTAATCGGTTACTTAAAATAAAGTTATGCAATAGCTGTTTCAACATACAAGAAAGTGTATTTTTGTGTAATATTTCAGAATAATGATAACATATCTTTATATGGTCCACCCCTAGATGAATGCTTACACAGTTTATAGTCTGCACTTTTAAACACACTACTGCAATCATTTCAAAAGAAAAAGCTTATCACCGCTGGCTGCTCCATGCTAACTTTTTTAGTTGGAGTTCATGAACTTGACCATGTGAGGACATACAATAGCTGTTCTTTTACTTTCCAAACATGAAACACTGCACGTTAAAGCTAACAGAAGGAAATGTATTGTCAGTAACTATTCGATCTGTATTTAAATCAATTTTTTTCCTAATGAACACCGTTTCCGCACCCTTTCGGGTTGGATGATTTCGGCGGGTGCTATTAGATGACCCCCGCGCTGATCAGAGCCATGTGTCCCCCACAGCCCAGCCCAGTCCAGCCAAGCAGTGCACACAACCCAGATCTGCTTTAATCTCATTATCCAGAGATGTTGACTTACTCCAAATGGGAAATATCTCCCCCACTGTAACCCCATACCCTGCCCCTCGGCCACCAGAGAGACAGAAAGAGAGAGTGAGACAGAGAGAAAGAGAGAAAAGTGGGGGGGGGGGGGGTGGAGAGGGAGAGAGAGAGAGAGAGAGAGAGAAAGAGGGAGTTAAGGAGTGTGTGTGTGTGTGTGTGTGTGTGTGTGTGTGCGTGCATGTGTGTGTGCGTGCATGTGTGTGTGCGTGCATGTGTGTGTGCGCGTGTGTGTGTATTTGTGTGTGTGTGTGTGTGTGTTTTACTTTGATGGAAAAGTGGACCTTTTTAAGCTCTAAGTGCAAAATAATTTTTAACTGCTGCGGTTAGGATTAAGATTAGAAAATTATGATAATG
>JBBPCY010000007.1:8832245-8856536 GCA_037974405.1 Brachyalestes nurse
AATTTTTATTCAATCCGAGCACAGATATTGACTCGTATTACTCGTATGATACTCGTACTCGTCAAAAGTGCTTTATCTGTACCGGATACTCGTTTCAGCCGAGTATCCGGCTCATCTCTAGTAAATACAGTAATAATTTAACTGACAGTAATGAAAATACAGGGCTTTAAGAAGAACAAAACGAAAAACACAAGAACACTCAGAGAAACACTCAAGATAGCTTCCTTCAGGAAACTGTTATGATGCAGGAATGCTGGACTGTAGCTGCCAGAGATGTGTCACAGGGCAGCAGCCAATCAGCAGCAAGGAGAAATGAATAGCGTTCTCAGATTGGGTACTTTCAAACCTCCCACCTCTGAGTACAGCAGTATTTATACTATCACTAGACATACTTTCTTTGTGTTCTCGTGTCTTTGGGGAAGCTGGTAGCCTAGTGGTTAGGGTGTTCACCCTGCGATCAGGTAGGTGTGGGTTCGATTCCCAAGATTGCTAAGCACCTCTGAGGTACCTTGAGTAAGGTGCTGTGTTAAGTAAATTATATTTTACTTAATAATTTAGCACAAAAATGCATGAAAAATTCTATATTGCCGTGGAAAAAAAATGCGGAGCATATCTGCGATTTCCATGAATTTGTGGGGGTTTCTGCAAACAATTATCAGTTCGGTTCTAAGAAAAAAATCAAAGAAAAAATAAGAATTAATAAACGTAGGACATGGGTTCTTTTATATAACCTGTGGTCTTTCTGACTAGTTTAGTGTAGTTTCATACCTGTTTTGTAACTGCTCTACAAATGAAATTGGTTCCAGCAATTGGACATGGCACACATGGTCTTGTCAGAAAGACATTCAGCAT
Organism: Brachyalestes nurse; assembly: GCA_037974405.1. NCBI lineage: Eukaryota > Metazoa > Chordata > Actinopteri > Characiformes > Alestidae > Brachyalestes > Brachyalestes nurse. The sequence continues at coordinate 8,833,098 of JBBPCY010000007.1, forward strand.
GGCTGCAGCTCCACCAGATTTTGTGCCTCTCCCTCAATGAGAGCCTTCCCCATAAGAAATCAGTTAAGTGGTCCCCAGCTTGCAGCTGCTGCAAGAGCTGGGCTAAAGTGGGAGGGTGGTGGGGAGCTCATAAAATGATCTAATGGGGGTGTGGTGGTGGTGGTGGTGCGCTTAGGCATGCGCACTGAGCGCACTCAGGTCGACTCGAAGAGGGATGGAGAGAGAGACTCTCCCTGTGTCTGGCATGGTGGTTTGTGAGACGGTGGGGAACCAGATGGGCACTGCGTCCCCCAGGAGCCCACAGAGAGCAGGAAACAGTGCCAGGAAAGTTGGGGCTCAGATTTGTGCAATGAAAGGGAGTATGTACATAAAGCCCAATGCACTCTCCAAGGGCCAGGAATGATTATGAGGCTGTGAGTCAAATATCAAGACTGCGGGGCTCCTGCAGAGCTCCTCAACTTCCTTCTCAGAACAAAGTGAAACCAGTTTAATCCTTAATTAGTAGTATTTGTTTAATTATTATTGACATTTTGCTAAACACTTTAATTACATAATTATTTAGTACTGGGGTGTAACAGTCATGATCACAGTGCAGAATGGTACTGTGTGCACTGTAGAAAATTGACATTCTATTAATAATAATAATAAAAATAATAATAATAATAATAATAATAATAATAATAATAATAATAATAATAATAATTCAACACAACTGTATTGTTTAAACACCAAAGTTTGCAAACAGCTAGTACCAGTAAATAACCCAGCTGAGCCCACCTCTAGTGTTTTGCAACATGATTATAGTCATAATTTTTCTTGTTCAGATTTTGAATATCATGAGAATATTGAATTGTGAGCCTCATATGGTAAATAGGATCAAACCATGAGCTGAGTGTGTGTATCGTTATTCAAGTTTGTGTGTGCTGTAGAACCATAGCAGGCATCATATACGTAGGCTTCCTTTGATTTAGTAGGTTCATATTCATATACAATGTACTACTACATTACTTTGAAATGATCTACTATAATTTTCATTCATGTCAATATCGTTTATAAACCTTAATAATTGTATAATTATTCTTGAGTTTTGGTGTCTGCTTTGCTAGATTTTTTTACTAAGAGCTTTGACTTTTTTCTTGCCACTACATGATCTCTACTTCATTTTGTCTGGATGTGCAGTGTTCTTGACCTCAGAGTCAACAAACATGTAGTATAATTATATTACTTGTCTAATTTATTTAACACTTAAATTTAAATTTACACTTAACACTTAAATAACACTTACATTTATTTAACACTGTTAATTTGACCATGTAGAGAATACTTGACAAAATTTGAACCTCAGAAAACATATATTCATGCTGAGAGCCTGTTGCTCCTTTGTGCAATTGTTTGAATGTGCACTGAAATAAGTAATGTGTACAAATGTGTCTTCTCCTCATAATTTACACAATTGTCTGGCTTTTGCTTTATTTATGAACATATTTAGACCTCCAGGGATTAAAGGATGTGCAGCCCAGTTATGCTCTCCCCGGTAGGAAGGCCTCAGATTGAACTGGATCGCCCTTGCATGCTCTGGTTCTGGACAAACTTCTAGGGATTGAAGGCATGCAGCCCAGTTAGGCTCTTCTTATTAGAAAGACACCAGGCGAGATTGGAACTTTTACAGAATGTCCTTTGACATCCAGGTTCTAGATAGACCTCTGTTGTTGGGGGGGCGCAGCCCGGTTAGGCTGTCCTGATTAGGAAGGCTACAGGTCAGACTTGACCTGTTAGTGTACCATTGTACAGTAGACATTGTGAGCACAATGATGAGAGAAACAGGAAACAGGCAGTGCTCACTGATGGGGATTATAAGGTCAGATATAAAAACTGAAAAGAAGGTTAACAGTCCTGCTGCGAAAAGACAAAGAGAATGACCCAGAGAGTAATCAGTGAGTGCACTCCGATAGACGGTAGAATATATGTGATGTCTAGAAGAGTACCCCCAACCCCTCCCACACACACACACACACACACACTCGTGCACACACACACTGTCTGCCCTGCTCCACTTCTACCCAGGGGCTCCCTTTTCCCTCTGACCTCATTCAGTCTGATTTATTCCTTCAGCAGTGGGTGGGGCACTCCCTCTCTCTTTACACTCTTTATTGATATGAAGTCATCCCTTCGTCCTGCAGAACCTGAGCCTGTTGGCAGGATGCGCCCCAAAGCACTCCCTGCAACATCACTCAAAAGACACGGTGTCACACTGGAAGTGCCAATAAATACCATTAAAGTGCCATTATGTACCTGCACCACGACTCCATCAGAGACATGACCTGGAGAAAGTGGGGTCCAAAGGCAGGGGCTAAAGGTGGCAGATGAAAGACACTAGCTCTGCCTTAAATATCAGAGATATGTACATAGAAAAAAGGTGCTAAAAGGACCAGCGGTGGTGTGTGGGGACGGTGCCTTGCTCAAGGGTACCTCAGTGGTACCACTAGCTGTCCAAGGATTTAAAGCCACGACCTAAAATGTGTGTGTGTGTGTGTGTGTGTGTGTGTGTGTGTGTGTGTGTGTGAGGGAATCCTTTTTCAAAATAAACCATGACTAAAATAATTTTAAAGGTTAATTAAATAAGTGGGCAGCCAGTCTGTCCTTATCTATCAGACCCTATTATGTAAGCATTAAGCTGCAAAACTAAAATACAGCTATTGTTTGTTATAAACAATAGCTGTACAAAATTCCAAGGGACTTTTTTTAAACAGAATTTTACTAAGGAAAACACAGCTGATGGCACACAAACGATGTAGCCTTTCTTTCTGGCCATAACACAGTCGCACATATTATCAGAATCATAAATTATATGACAAGAACACTCCTTTGGGAGAGTGTCAGACGTGCTCATCTCTATGTGCTTTTTTAATCTCTGCACTTTAGCATCAACTTTAATGACTGAGTAAATTTGCCACATATTATTGCATGACATTGCAAAAGAAGTAGGCGAGACAGACAAGAAGAAAGACCTGGAGGTGGCAGAGAGCCTGTGCCCTTACAGGCCTCCACCTGCATGAGGATAATGAGTGTTTAGCCGTGGCTGTGTCGTGACAGGGAGACGCTGGACTGTCATTAGAGGCTCAGGCAGCTGCTGCTTCAGGTCTGTGTGAGCAGGCCAGTCAGCCTGGACTGTTCTAATGTCTGTTTACACCTCATCATCATGCTTGATGAGGCTGAGGCTGCACACACACTTCCAGCCTTGCTGAGCTAGCCCCTTGGCTAACGTCATAGAGGCTTTGGATGTGCGTAATATACACCAGATATATTAGAAGTTGTCCACTGAAGTTCTGTATTACCAGACAGAGTTGGAAAAGAAAGCTCTTCTGCACCCAAATGTTGCTATTGGCTTGAGCTTGTACTTTGGTGAGCACCTTTGACTTTCTTGCATATGTCTGTGAGAATATTCAGTGTTTTATGTTTCTACATTCTGTGCAGAAGACTGTGTCTTAGTCATAGATTTTCAGTTCTGGCACTCAGCTAAATCAAGTGCAATTGCCAAGACATTAGGTTTTAGGTTTGAGTGATGGCATTTAGTTCTCCAATGGTCTCTGATTTAGTACTTTGTAGATTGTACCATTACTTAGGTCTGGTCTTTTGAAACTGTGAAAATGCAAAATATAATTTTAGACTCTTTGCACGCTTTGTATAGGTAGCTCAAAAGTCTATAGTGGGTTTACTGCTGAGATTACAAACAGTACTGTGATAAAACAAAAATGAAACTGGTTATTTACAATAACTAAAAATGTGAATAAGAAGTGCTTTGACATGAAATGACATTTGTAAAGAAGCCAAAATTGTTAACAGTGGTGGTGAAAGGAACCAGATTTCAGAAAGAACCTGACAGAAAGTATTTAGATGAAATAGTTATAAACATGTTGTCTGAACATGTTGTCTGAACATGTTGTCTGAACATGTTGTCTGAACATGTTGTCTGATCATTGTTTAATGGTAATTTTGCAATTTTTGTTTAAAATGTTTGTGTTTTTTATGACATAGAGGCTGGCTAGATTTGACCATTTCAACATCAAATATAAAAGTCAAGACGCATGTAGGTTATCTGGTTATTATAGATGTTAATATTTGGGTTGTAGACGGGGTAACCTCTGCTTCTACTCTGGATAACTTTTTTTCAGCTGCGGAAATATAGAGAAATTTTGAAAAATGTGTAGAATTCCCCTTTATTCCCTTCTGGTTCATTTTTAAAGAATCAGAGATTAGAAGGATTTTTTGTTTGCTTTGGTCTGAACCACAGAAACAAAAATATTTGTTGCTCCAGCGTGTGTCACCCCCACCCTCCAGAAACCGGTTAGAATAAATTACTGGAACAGTTAATATTGTTCTCATGGTATAATTTACTGTATACATCTTAGATTCGTTAAAATAACAACATCTAATCAGTGTTGCATTTATTCAGTAACAGTTTGATGAATTAAATTGTGGCCTAAGTTTATTATCTGATCATCTATATTTTACCACACTGGAAGTTTTCACACTGGAAGCTGAAAGGTTTTATTTTCATTTTTTATTAGGCTTAACTGGTTTTTTATCCCTAGTTTACAGAGTGTGCATTGTTGTGTGAATGTGTATGGCGGTGTGAGTTCTTGCATAGAGCAGAAGCTCATATGGCCCTTGCCCCTGAGCAGTGCTCTGGGGGTCTGCTTTGGAGCTGGAGTGATTGGTGATTGCATTAGCACGCTGATAGCACCCACTCTACCAACGCAAAGTAAAATGATGAATGGATGGCTCTTCTTTGGAGGAAAGAGAGACACCACACTGCTCCCCCTTTTTTCCCTTCTTCCTCTCCCCCATCCCATCCTGCCTCTATCATGACCTGGCTCACAGCCAAGCCGAGGCTAAGCACCACTCCTACCGATACTAGCCTTATGCTAGCCACCCTAGCAGGGCCCCAGACAGTGGCATTCCAGCGCGTGGGAACTGAAAGAAGCCTGCAGTGCGAGAGGGGGAGGCAGAGATAGGTGCACAGCTGCGCTGGCCCAACTGCTGTAAGCTTTCTACTGATTGACGGGTGGTCCAATCAGTCAGAGGTGTTTTTGTGCCCTCTGACCCCAATATGTCTGTTGTTAGGATGGATGAATGATGGTCCCTCAGCTTTGGTGGTTCTGACACTCTCCAGCTTGTTTCAGCCATTAGGGTTTGATAGTGGGACCCGCCTGAACACAGATTAACCCTGTCCAACCGAACGAATCATCAGCCATACATTCAGACTTTATCCCTTTAACTCATTCAAATCTACCCCCAGATTAGCCTGGGCACGTGTGTCAGTCATAGTCAAACGTATCGGCATGTGGTACTGTAGCTTTGTGTGCGATACCATGCCTTCTGTTACTGACTATTTATTTAGGAATATATTTGATACCTTAGATGGTAGTTTGTGACACAGACAGCATAAAATGTACACAATTTCAGCTTTGTTAGATCAGCTTTCTTTACATTCCAAGAAAATGCAACATTTTCAATCAGGTTATTAAATGAGAAAAATAGATTGAACAGCAGAAATAACTTTTTTGGCCTCTTCACTGAAGGGATTAATAAATGGGTGAAGCAAATATGTTGGCTACCACATACCACTAAAATGTAATCCTAAAGCTATTTAGATGGTCTCAAAAGCTGTATGTTAGCCAGAATGTTTATTTTAATGAATATGTGTGCAAAAACTATTCATCAGGTTTTAAAGCACTGAAATTTTCAACTTTGCTTGTTATGCAAAACTAAATGAACTGCTTTTTGGCAATCTGGGTCAACTACAAGTTTGTTAAAGTTCTGTAGCCAGTGTTATCTTACAGAGTAGACATACTATACTGTAGCATAAATAGATGAAATGTCTGATGGGATGTTTAATGCATGCATTTCCATACAGACAGGATCATGCTTTCAGTTTTACTTTTTAAACTTTCTCAAACAGATAAACAACTTTTTCTTCTTTATGTTCAAGCCTTCACTGGTTAGATTGAACCATCCCATTTTCCTTGCCCTATTAAAAAAAAATGCTCAAAAAACTTTAATTGAAATTGTGTTTATTGTAGCCTAAAATCCTAGATCCACTGAGAACAAACATCCCGGGGATATTTAACTCAGATATAAACAAATCATTGAAATCAAGGAATGGTAAACAAAGACAAACTAAGTCAGTCACTGTTCAGTAAAAAACTCTAAGTGGTCTCTTGGTGACCAAATAAACCAACACACACACACACACACACACACACACACACACACACACACACACACAAAGAGTAAAATATATGAACTTTTGTTATATCCCTGAATTTTAGTTTAACAACCATTATAATAAATTCTTCTTCTATTGGTATGTCACTCACTGGCAGGTCAGAATTTTAATTAGCCTTTTATATAACATCACTAGTAAAATACAAAGTTCATATAATTTAACAAAATCCGGGCTAAATAATACACAATACTATGTTGTTTTTAATTTTGTTCTGTATATATACATTAATAAGGTGCTTCTTTATGGTTAAAGTCTCAGTAAAAAGGAGGAATGGGCTAATTTTTAGAGTCATTATACATGTAAATGCCTGTGACCGAGCAGACACAGTGTGTTTAGTGTTTTGTCAGTGGGCAGTGCAAGGTGTGAGATGTTTGGCAGGTGTGGTTTGTAAAATTGCTCCAGTAGAGGCTGTTGAGGGTTTTATGAAAATGTCCATTCTAAGTGTTTTATGTGGTTGTGGTGAATATTGCTGTTTGGTTGTGGCTGCTTGCAGCAGTGTTGGTGGAGTTCTGGTGGGTTCCGTGTTGAGGATGAGTGCCAGGTGGGAGCAAGGGTGAAGCCTGGGTGGGTAGGTGGTTAATGCAGCTGGCAGAGGTACTTGGAGGTACTGATGGTGGCTGGCAGCTCCAAGAAACGTGGGAATGGAAAGAGCTTGGGAGGCACTGGGTGGCTTTCCTTGGCTGGCAGAGAAGGTTTTTTTTTAAGAAGTCGGCGTTAGAGGCCTTGCAAATGTTCAAATCGATTTGGGTTTATTATGGTAAATAGCAACCATGATGTGTCTGGGAAACAAAGAAGTGCATGGGTGGGTCACTAAAGGTCAGTGTAAACTTTGATTTGGTGTTGATTCATATCCAGTCCAAATTGTGGTCATGCACTTGAACTCGGGATGTCCCTGGAAGAGCAGCACTGTGGTCCTTTATGAGCAGAACCGTCACTTTTGGGTGTCATTTTAAAAAAAAATGGACTGTGCTGGTCATCTAGCCTAAAGTAGTGAAGGGAGTGAGAGTGGGAGTGATAGAGTGTGTAGGAGAGGAAAAAAGAAGGGAAGGGAGGAGAAGAGGATGGATGGATGAGGCCGTGCTCTGATGTGGGCCAGCTGGCCGAGGCTCTTGGCCGGAGAAGAGAATGTCTGTTGTAGACACCCGACTTCAGACACGGCCTCTGACTGACAGCAGCTGGAGTGGCAGAGAGTCAGTGAGAAAGACAGAGAGAGGGATAGAGGGGGACAGTAGGTGAGATTTTGAAAGATTTACTGTATGTTAATGTATTTTTGCTAATGCTGAGAACCTAATTTTAAAAACATTTCAATCTGTTTTCCTAGAGTTCTTGCTTTCTGCAGCTAGTGTACACACAGGGCACACAGAGAGAACCCATACAGTTTTATGCAAAACACAAAACATAAAACCCTCTGGTTAAATACCCTTCTGTGCTGTTTCACTTGAATCAAACTCCTCTGTTGAGAACACACTTAGATTTACACGTTAACATTTGAACTTATTGAAAGAAACAAACATTTTTAAAAAACGTATAAATGGTGGTGTGTGCAAAGGTTATGGCACATTTGATGTGTTTTACTTTTGACAATGAATTAAATAGAAATTGCACACCAAAATACTATATTAGATGTGAGGTCCATATAGAGGATGTATACGTCTTTTCACTTAGAAAATAAGCTAAACATTTCATTTGATGGGATGTGTACACACTTGCAATAACTTTCTACATATACAAAATATACACAAGATCATTCAAAAATTTAGAATCGCTTATTTTGGTCATTAAAAAAATTCTACTAAATTCTTCACAAATTTCCCTTCACCTAAGAGGCAGTAAGAAATGAAGAAATGTTAGACTGATGAACAGAGCTGCAGATTATACTACAATGATGAGAAAGCTGAGAATGAAGTTAGGATATTGTAATATACATTTTTTAAGTTTTTAAAATAAATTGATATTCACAATGTATTAAAGTTAAAATATCAAAATAATATCTCAGGCAGATATTTTATTAAGGAATGACCAAAAATAAATATTTAGAGTTTGTCATTTAAAAACATTTTTGTTCCTTACAAAACTGGATAATAATACTGAAACTATTTAAAGTGACATGTTTTTCTACACTTTTGAATGGTAGTTTATTTGCAATATATGCTAATATAAATAATGTTCTAGTACAGAGATTGTGAATAGAGTGATTTTGCTGTAGCTGTGATCATAGGCTTTCTTTTTTGTCTTTATTAAAAAAAACATAAAATTCTTATGTTTCTATTTTTCTTAGATTCTTATTATCCTGTTTTTTCAGTGGTTTTCAGGTCTGTTTTTCTATCGAAACAGTTCTACCTGTGCAGCCTAAATGGAAACACTGTATATGCTGTAGACTCAACACAGTCTAAAAATATTGTGACTTTCCAGCGCAGGACTGAAAGTCTAAACGAAAGGGTGCAGACGTAGATGCACGTTTTTTTTGCCTCCATTTGCTGTCAGGCAGATCACACCAGTGGCCGCGTTTTGGCAGCGCACCATTGGGTTTGTGGGTTTGTTAATAGTCCTCGGTTGTCTTATGGCGCTGCCCAGAAAAACAGCTCAGGGAGAGAGAGTGTCGGCAGGTAAACACACACCGAACACAGACACTTTGACTTGTGTCTCAGGGGCCGAGCGCTTCTTAAGTAGACCACACGGCAAAGGCAACAGAAAGGAGACAGAGGGGAAGTGGTGTACGGCCCACAGGGGCCCGCCGATGCCAGAGCGCGCACGGAGCCGGGGCCTGCCGGGATGGCCTTCTGAGAGAGTGACGACAGATAGTGGAAGAGTATGTTTATGCACATGTAAGGAGCAGTGTAAATAGCAGCGAAGAGCAAGTGTATTAGTGTGGCTCTGAGCATAAATATTAGTGAGCGAGTCAACTGAAGAAATATGGCCATATTTGTATCCTCAGTTTTATGTGCATTTTAAAGGGAAGAAGAGTTCAATTTACATGCCTATTATGAGTCATGGTTGCACCCTCTGGCAGATGTGAAGGCCGATTTGGTCCCGCGTCATTAAAAAAGCGAGTTTATGTGTAGCCGCTCAGGTGCAGCCTCCCAGCATTCTTACAAAAGGTGCTTTTGATTAGAGAGAAATTATTATTCTCATTATTTTCTACAACACAGATTTGAAGCAATGCACAAAGCCAAGCAGGACTTTAATGGCCTAAATGTTTTCCCATGATCCTAACTAGGACTGGGAGAAAACATCAGCACAACACTTTATCTTATTTATTGCTTTAAAAAAGTATTGATATATGAAGCAAGTTATATTTTTGATGGTTTAATAAATAGATTTTAGTTGTATTAAGCCTAATAGGACAGTAAAATGCCTGTTCTCTGAATCTACTGAATCTACTAGTACATAATAGAATGTACTTGGATCTACATAACAAAAGGGTATCTGAATGTGCCAGGTGTGTTGGATCTGGACTCCAGTGTGGTAGATCTCCAGGACTGGGATTGAGCACACCTGGTCCACAAGTTGACAGTGAATAGACTTATTTTAATGGACTTACGGTAATGGACTCTTTGACCCACCAGGAGTGTTGAACACCTCCAAGATATCACTAATACCAAGTTTTCACTGCAAAAGCACCAGAACCTTTGGTACTGGATAGCTGGAACTGGACCTAAGAGTACTCAAGGGTGTTCACTTCTGTCTTCAGTGACACTTGCAACTGATGTCTGCTGCAAGTTAGCGAAATCTTTACTTTTCCAAGTGAAGACATAGACACTTAGAACTGACCTCTTACACCAGAGTATATACTGGAATGGGTTGTTGATGTGTCATTGCTATTTTTAGAATTGTTAATATCACTATAGAAGATTCTATTGGCTCAAGTACTGTATTGAGTCAATATTGTACCGGGGACCTCTACCCTTAATCCTAACGTTACTCTCCTTTCTCCTGTTCGTCTCTAAAGAGACTAAAAGCTGCTCTGGCTCACCATCCGGGCCCCATCTCCAATGGCAACATGAACACAATGGGTCACATGATGGAGATGATGTCATCACGGCAGGAGCAGGGGGGTCACCATCACCTGCACTCGCACCCTCACCAGCACATGCAGGCTCCGACCCACGGCTACCCACACCACGCCCACCACCACAGCCATGCCCAGAGTGGCCACCACCACCCGCAAAGTCACGGGCACCACAACTCACACCCGGGCCACCTCCACCCTGCACACGGGCACCAGACTTCCCCTCACCATCCCATGCACTCCGCCGCCTCTCAGGTATGGAGCGCATTAGAATCATTGGGAAAAATTTTGCTGAATAAGATGGATAGAGATGAAATAAGATTAGGAAGGATCAGGGGTGACATTTAGCAGAGACATCAACATTTTTGCATATTCTTTAACCAAAATTATGCAGTTTTTGTTCAGTTTTAGGAAAGGTTTAATGCGCATGTTTTGAACATCAGATCAATTATGAATTTATAGACCTCTCCCCATTCACATTGATATGAATCTGGTCTTTTATGATTGAAAACAACAGCACAGGGACGTTGCCAAGAGTATCAAATGGACAGATGTTCTTAAAATAACTGTTTTCAAATTATTAAGAGAGTTTTTTTGGATTTGAACTCGGACGATTTGAGTTGATTTTAATTTATATTAATTTGGTTCATCCAGGTTGGGTTGCAGTATGTAGAGTACAGTACATGCCACACTTGCAACAACTATAATTCCTTGAGATAGTAACATATGACATATAACATATTAATAGCAAGTATTAGCAATTAAATCTTCTTTTATATTGAAAAGAAGATTTTAAAGCAATTGAAACTTCTTTTATAATAAAGCTGCAGCTAAAACTGCATATTTGTTCAATTTATTCAAATGCAGTAGATAGAAGACAGTAGATAGAAGACTTTGTTTGAAAAAAACAAAAAAAAATAAATAGTTGGGTAACACAAAATGGGTTTATTTAGAATTAATAGTGATGTACTATCACAAAAATAATACCATGATGACAATTCCATACCATGACATGCAGCACTTCAGGCCTTGACCCCTGCGCTGGTCTCTTTGCAGAACCTTCTGACTCAATCCGTGTCTTTGTGATTCAGAAATTCTGCCTCCAGTGTATTATTAAACCAAACAAGTGGCCCTGTATCCACACCACCCATCAAAGCCGCTGCATTTTCCATCACCCTAACGCAACCTGCAATGATCTGAAGACTGAGTACCAGCCACTGCCAGGTCCACGTCAAAGAGCCTTTTTTGTGGCCGTGCTGCACTGCTAGCAGGCCTGTTTCGCCGGATGTCTGAGGGTGTTAGTGTGAGCGGAGGTGGGCGGTGGAAAACTGAGGTGTGACACCTCTTTATGAGGGCGGGGCAGCCTGTAAATCAGACTGTTTCTCATGCACACGTCCATCACATGGCCAAGGGGGCACATGGACAGAGCAGATGTTGTTTTAAAGGAACCTCCCAGACAGACCGTTGCCGGCTGAGCGTGGGGGTGTCTGTCTGCGAAAGTCAGGGGCTGGAGGGGTTCCATATACATTTGATGGGCCAGTTGCCAACATGTCTGGTACTGGAGAATTGAAGTGTGGTCATTGGTGACTGGTTTTATCATATAAAAATATTTTTTTTTCACTGATATGTGAAACAAGTGTGTTCTGTCACTCTGGCTGTTGCCATTTGTAATGTACATCACTGTTCAAAACTTTTCAGTGTTCAGTTATATGAACTAGTATAGTAATAAAAAATTCCAATTTGCCAGTCTTGTGTAACTTTACAGGTTTAAAATAATTAGCAGAAAGCCAGATGGTCATTAACTCATAATGAAAATGAAGCTGTATTAAAATTGAATATTTCAAAATAAGGCTGGGCAGACAAACTGACAAATTATTTTTATTGTAATATTTTAATCAATCTGGCAAGGTGTGGTTGTATGTAAAATAGCCAAATCATTAATTAGAAAAGTGATTCCAAATTTTGAGTGGTAGTTTAATTACCAGGAAAATTGTTAAACTGCAGTTTAGATCTCTGCATCTGCTATTCAGTAATTCAACTTAGTGTTAATATAATGTTCAATATTGTAGTGTACTGTATACTGCATGGTTTAGTATTTAGTCAAAAAACATTTGATTCTGATTTGTTTCCTGAGGGAAGTTCCTGCATATCTCTGTTGTTTTTACTTTGCAGTTATCTCCAGCTGCACAGCAAATGCAGCCGACACAGACATTGCAGTCTCCACCGCCGAGTGGGGGCCGGCGCAGGCGGGTGGTGGATGAAGACCCTGACGAGCGGAGAAGGAAGTTCCTGGAGAGGAACCGGGCGGCTGCTACACGCTGCAGACAAAAGAGGAAAGTGTGGGTGATGTCTTTGGAGAAGAAAGCTGAGGAGCTCACCCAGACTAATATGCAGCTACAGGTACTTGCTTGTTTCTAATTCACTTGCAGCAGTGGTTTCCAGTGCTGATATAATCTCTGTAGTCCATATTGCAGTTCATCCAACAATAAGGACAGCATGGAGCTTCTTTTATACAGCAGCAGGCAGGAAACAGGATGGCTAGTGTCTATTAATGTGTTGGTGAGGATGGGGTTAATTAGCTGATTTGTTGCCTCAGGTATGGTAGAACAGGAGAGCTCATTAGCTGATTTGTTGCCTCAGGTGTGTTAGAACAGGATAAAGTCCACAATATCCAGGGTGGGGCATTAGGAATTCATGACCTACACACCTACACAGACTTTTCTGTTCACATCCAGCTGGACAGCCTTCACTGAGAGCATTATCCTTGTTGAAAATTCTCAGTGGACTCCGCTAAGCCCCTGTATTCCACAACATATTAGTTTAGAGAAGCTACAGTAGCCCATAAATGCTGCTAAAATGACAGCTGAAGCTACTGTAGACAAAGCGCAGATGGATCACAGACAGTGCTGCGTCTAGGAGGGGAAAGGGCACAGGCTAACCAAGGCCTGCTGGGCAACCATAGAAGGGCCAGTTGCTGCAGAGAATAGAGTTTGTAGAGTTGTAAAACCAAACACCATGGGATCCAAAAGGCTGTGACTTGTTAGATAGCTACAAATCTGTAGACAGTTGTCCATTTAGCACATGTGTACTTTTTATTTGGATTTTATGCAGAAAATATCTCTGTGCACATGAGGTCAGCTTTGGTTCGAACAGCAAATATTTTACCTTACATATAAAATAACATTCACTATTTAAACATAGTTGCATTGCTTATTATAAATTCTAATTAATTATATTCCATTTACACCAATGAGCCAAATTTGTATGACCATCTGCATAATATCCAATGCCTTGAAATCCTTGTCATGTTGATTTCCAAATAACATGTGCAGTGGGACAGGGTGTGTTATTCTGCTGAACAAGGCCACTGCCATTGGTGGAGTACCATCATTATGAAGGGGAATACGTGTTCTGAAACAACTCTTAAGCAGGTGCCACATGTTAAATTGATGTCCATGTAAATCCCTGGACCCCGGTTACATGTAGGTACTCACCACTGCAAGAGTTATAATTTCAGAGATCATCGACCCAGTCATCGATTATAATGATTTGATGCTTGTCAAAGTTACCCAGTTCATTTTACACCTGTCCAATTCTCCCATATCCAATGCATTGAGAAGTAACTGTTCACTAATACATCCTTGACCTTGACATGTGCAATTGTTACAAGATAATCAACATTAATCACTTCATCCGAGAGTGAACATAATGCTTCTTTCAGTGTTAGAAAAATGACAAAAACATGATGAAAATGTAAATGGTGTTATTTCCATAAAACAAGAAATGAATGCTTGCACATCAGTAATTCTCAGTCAAATTAAAATCATACTAATGATTTGACTAATGAACACAGATGTGGTACTGATTAAAAGTTTAGAATTGAACATAATTTCTCCACTTGGTTTCAAGCCCATGAGGCCACAATTAGAAGAAGATTTTATATATGACTGCCAGATGGCTGGAATGAGACTGGAGTGAGATTATTAATTCTGCATGTACAAATGTGTATCCATTATTAGACTGCTTAAAGACTAATTTAAACCACAGTTTAGCTCTCTGACTGGTTCACTTGGTGTTTGCTCTCTGCTCCTTTCTTTTCATACAATCATGGCAAGGGCTTTGTGCGTCTTGGCCATGCACTTTCAATGCAGCATAAGCACGACAGCAAAAGTTTTGACCATCAAATGTGCATTCAGTAATGTTAGCCTATTTTTTGCCATCCCGTTGCTATAGATAACTGAGTAGTCTGTTTTTGGCTTTCTTGCCTCAGTCATAAATATATGTTTGAGGTATTTGTTTTTATTTCTCTGATGGGTTCTTTGTCTCTGAGCACTCTTTAATCTTGCCACTGCTCATATAATGTGCAAAGTGGCCTACTAAAATAAATGATATTTTATCGCACCTCCACCTTGGGGAACCTAGGAAGGTTAATAAAGTCATGACAGAATCTTATTGCTTGATTAGAAAATCCCTCACACAGACTAGTCAACACAATCCACCAGGGTAAAATGACCAGTGTTAAACTGTCCTGTAACTGAGATGAGCCCTTCTGATTTACTGTTTACTTCCTTCTTCTTTCTTTTTTCCTTCACAGCACCATCCTCATGCTAATTATTCTTCCTTATCTGAAGTTTCCACAGACAATAAGAAAAAAAACATGTTTAAGTTGTTTGTTTTCCTTCATCACTGCATAGTTGAGCAGGGTGTTCCCAACTCCCTGGCACTCCCATTTAAGTCCATTGTTCAGGCTTGCTTTGGTTTTTATAAAGCACTCATCGCACACTGGCACTCCACGATGTGGCGACTGTTAAACAGAGGATTTCTTTCAGCAAGGCATCCCTGAAGTGGTTCCGTCTCTTCATATTCCGACCACTAAAAGATGTTCTCCAGCGTCATATGTTCAGATTCTTTGTCTGATAAGACGCTGGCGCTGGCCGCAGTCGTAATTGCAGCCAGTGTTCTGTCTGCTCATTATGAGGTTTTGTAATGAGACAGTCTGGCCTTTAATGAAGTGTGTCTGCCGTGAAGTTCACTAGCCACCCATTTTTTTACTTTGTTTATGATGATTATCATGGGAAAATGTAAAATGTTAAAGTTATTGTAGAACCATAATGATACCTTTTTGAAGGACGTGCAGTACATGCATGACATAGTATGTAGAATGCAGGCTTCATGTATCTACAGCTGCAGTATATTGTAGCTTTCAATGTCCAAATCAATGTCTGACTTTGTGGCACAATTTTGTATTTTTGCAAACCTTTTTAGAATACATTAAAGGTATGTCCTTGCTGTATATCAGTCAACAAAGTCATAGCCTTATCTATTTTCTAGTTAGTTATACCTTATATATCAGTCAATATTTTTTCAAGGACTGAACCAAGCAGCATTTTACAGGCTTTTTGCAGGCTTGTATGTGTCAAATGATTCAGTTTTCAATTTGTAACAAAACGTTTTACACATTTAAACAACCCTTTTCACAGTGGATGTCTCAAAGATGCAGAGCTGTTGTGTTATGTCAGATAATAAGACACATGCGTCTGACTGGGGTTTTGCTTACTTAGTTAGCAGTGATTATACAGAATAGAAGAAATGTTTTTGCTTGGTTTGACCAGTTGCTGTAATCAGTTTAGCTGGTTTGCTGAATTAATTGCTCATTTTCAGCTGTGGTAAACTTCCATCAAAATAAAATAACTTCAAATTCATTAATGACTATTATGATGACTAAATGACAACTATTTCAGTGGTTTAAAATAAATCTATAATTCATATACATAATTTTATATTTATATATTTTCATATTCATCATAATTTCATAAGAATCGGGTAAAGTGATTATTTAACCTGTTATGTCTGCTTGTCTCCGTCGCTTATCTTTACCACAGATAAAAGAGTGACTGAGGATGCACGTAACTTCTTCGATTGAAAAACTAGAACCAAACAAATTTATGTGCATTTACCTATTTGTCTTATTTAACTTTTGGTCTTATCTCGTTTCGGCCATTTAAAGAAAAGGAGTGACTTGTGTAATAAAAGAGTTGTGACTTTAGCTAACATTAACTGACATAATATCACATCCATTGTTAAGTAATTGCAAAAAATTCTTCTTTTTTTCATAATGAAACGTTTTCTTTAAAACAAAATAAGCTTCTAACCCTTGAATTTTGTCAGGATCCAAAGACTTCCAAAAAGACAAAGCTTCCAAATACGAAATCAGAAAGTGAACACCGTCATAACAAACAAATACTACTCAAATGAATTGAGCTGGCACTATATTTTTCTTTTCTGAAGACATGCAGGTGGCTTATGATGTTTATGTTGTTGGCAGAACGAGGTGACCATGCTGAAGAATGAAGTGACCCAGCTCAAGCAGCTCCTGCTGACCCACAAAGACTGTCCCATCACAGCCATGCAGAAAGAGTCACAGGGTTACCTCAGTGAGTCCAGCAGCTCTCAAATACACACACAAACATGGCCAGAAGTGACACTACATAATGAATGATGTATATTGTTGAGTCTATTTTTGGTACAGAAACACACATGCAGGGACGCACCCAGTGATATGGATACTTGTGACATTTCCACATGTATGCAGGCAGCCCCTCCCTGGTTTTATTCAGAATGGAAAAAAAACACGCTCATTTTCTCAATCAGTGAAAGACCCCATGACGTCTGCAGTTCGTGCAAAAAGCAAGCAAAGAGAAGAAACCATGGCTGTTTTTAAGCATAGGTTCACCAACTCAGTATTGCTTAAATATGTCAGCTGGACATTTGCTTTGAAGGGAAATCTCACTGATGTCCTGTTACATTATAGACCCGTTCCCATAGGCTTAGATTTCCCAAGGGATGTGAGAGTCATGATCCCGTGGATATTAAAGAACCACTCAAGTATCTCACCAGTACTTTGTATGTGGAGAAATTCTTCCCAGTTTAGTTTTATTGATTTTAGCAGGCCAGTGCAAACTGAGAATCAAAAACAAATCTTTCAGTGTGGCAAAATCATATAGCGCTTGTGATAGCAGGCATTTCTCTTATCAGGTAAATGAAGTATTGCGACAGGTGGCGGACTGATGTGGAAGAGCAGACAGCAGTGCAGAACCAGGTGAAGGTTTATGTAGGGAGCTAAGGTTTTTATAAAGGATTAGTAATTAACTATACCATTGATATTGGTAAATAGTTAGTCTTTCATATAGCATACATTGTGTTTCCTTTATAGTAGCATAAAAACTTAGGATGCAGGTTTGTTGTGTAATCTGTATTATGGAACAGCCATGGTTTAATATTTGGAAATAATACATGTATAAAACCACATTACCTGATATTTGCATAGATTAGTCAAAGTATAAATATAGATAAATGTATACTCCTAGTTGCATGTAATGCCCTGAAAACGAATTACTGAATACATGCATCTGTGCACTCAGTATTCATGTGTGCATCTGACACCATGTGCCCAGCCTGGACAGCAAATTATTTTCTATTTAAAATATTTAGCGCCCAGGTGGCCTTAATGCTAACACTTGCTTCCAGGGACCCGGACCGGAGTATCGGTTTTACAATGACAAAAATCTAATCTTTAGCCAAAATTCCATGCCTTCAGTATTCTGATCTTATGGAAAAGATACCACCAAATTAGTTTTGTAATCTTAGAGTGATTGCAAGCAATCATGTTGGCCAAAATGCAAAATGTCAAACACAAAAATAAAAAAAACTTGATGTGTTTTTATCATCCACATTCCACACCCATCCTCAGTCACATTCTGTGTATCCGTGTATTTTTAAAAATAATTTTGTGTATTACCAAAATAATCTAATTCGATTTATTTTGATGGAATTTCACAGTTCATTATGCACTGAATCATTTCCAAAAAAAAATGTAACTTAATGAAAAAATGCACACACTCTCCTAACTACTGTATCCTTCTGCTCCTCAGGTCCAGAGAGCAGTCCGGCGGGAAGTCCCACTCCTGTGACCCAGCAGCAGGTCATCCAGCACAACACCATCACCACCTCCAGCACAGCGCCCAATCACCGCACAGACATCAACCCCATCCACTAGAGACTGGCCCCACAAGTGGACACTCCAACCGCTGCACCATGAGCTCCACGAGCAGACGCACACCTCTGTGCCTCTGCGGCAACTCTTTCTTCCATAAATATTTAGTACTCATTTCATTTTTTGTTTGTTTGTTTGTTTATTTGTCTTTTTTTAATCATTTGGAACTAGCTTAAAAAAGAACGCCTTCCAGATTCACCCAGCGCGGAGCTGGGCAGCACGACATGTTTCACACGTTAGGTACAGAGTCGAGGGGTTGCCGTGGTTTCACAGAAGAAGACGGAGCTCAGAGGCTCCTTTATTTCTGTACGTTTTACTGATTCACTGACTGGCCCTTCGTCAAATACTACTGCCTTCACATTTATGCAACACAGTCCGATTGTAGCCATGATGTGTGCTTTCTCTTCGCTCTGAACTCAAAAGCCAAAACAAAGCTGTTTCTTTGTTCTTTTCTACTAAAGTTTCATAGTAATTATTCTTCTATCCCCTTTATAAGCTCTTCTTCTAACCCCCTTTTAAACTCCAAAGCCTCAAGCTAAGAAAGTTGCCTAATTAATAAGCCATTATGCATTGATAACAATGCCGGATGGAAGCAATATACATCTCTCTGACGTGTGCTGAACATTGTGCCTGTCTTTACATTTCCCAGAATGAATTCATCTCACTGCTGTGCTTTTACTCCAACTTGGCTGTTATTTGGCTTTGCTGCTTTTAGCTTTGAGAGGTACTTTGTAAAATGCAGCAAGCCTCCATCATTTGAAATGATTTTCTCACTTAGTCTGATCAGACATTCATGCAAAAGCAGTCTGAGCACTCGGCTTGTTGAACATGCGTCAGGTTTCTGGTCATGCCCTGAGTGGATGAATCTCATGCTCCAGCTGGAGACATCTCTGGTTTCCAAAGGAATCTCAAGCCTTTTTCCTGGTATACCATTGTACTCCACATTTTAGAGTTTCCTCTGCTCTTAACACACTTGATGCAACTATTGAACGAATTTAACAAGCTCTTCCTGAGGTAAACTGAGCATGTAAGTGTAGGGAAAACACTGCAATGTGTAGGGCAGTGGTACCCCAGGACCAGAATTGAGAGCCACTGCTCTAGGCCATCTGTTTCCAGAGATTATAGAGTGTATAGACTCTTACTGGTGTAGTGTGCTTGTTCAGGCAAGGAGTCAAGCTTCCCCAAACAGCAGTGCTACTCACTATGCTGCACCAACCGCAGTATAGGCCTAATGATGTATTAATTTCCATCTAGGCCTAATGATCACGTGTCACGCCCTTTCCCTCACATTAGGGATAAAAGTATGCTGGTTTAATACTACTAAGGACTCTACAAAATCTCTGTATGTATTTACTGCTCTGAGCATGGCCAGAAGAGTTTGTCCCTGAGCTGCCCATTCCTGTCCTGCACCACCTTCTAACATGGTCTGTATGGTATTCTAACACCTGGAACATTTGCAGAAATCTTTCTAAACAGAAAAGTTCAAGGATTTGCTTAGTTTCTAATTTTGTTGTAAGTCTCCTCCTGGACATTATTCCTTTTTTGATAAAATTGGTGTCTATATTGTGGCACATGGATGTGCAGGAAAGTGTATGGGCAGCTCTACCTTACATGGACCAAGCAAAACCTCAGTAGTAATCTATAGAAGATTCTATAGGCGTCTATAGCAGATTCTGTAGAGGTCTATGGGAGGTTCTGGAAAATGTGCTGCTGCACTGGAAATCTTCAAAAAGCTAGCAGCCTATACTTACTATAAGGACATTCCAATTTCAAACCTTCTTGTTGCTCTTGTTTTAGGATGTTTGTGCAAAGGAACTCTTTACCTCAGGATTGCATAGTCAGTCAAAGATCTGAAGCTGGCCGCCATGGCTTTATGTGGATGAGTAAGGCTTGAAGGCCTAATGAGGTTGCATCTTTTAGCTGGCTCCCTTTAACTTTGACTAACTTTGATCTAGTGCAGAGGTGCCCAACTCCGCTCCTGGAGGGCAAGTGTCCAGCTCTGTTTGGTGATTTCCTTCAGTAAAACTGGCAATTAACAGATGAGTTGAACCAGGTGCAGGGAAATCATCAAACCTGTGGCCTTTTGGAATCCAGTGTTGGGCACCCCTGATCTAGAGGTTTAATTTAGTTTTTCAGTCTCTAAAGAAATGTAGCATTTTACTATTTCTAAATAGGTACCTATCTAAACTATGCTTTTCAAATCTCACAATGTGCCTGAACTATTCTGTGTCTTATTCATATGCAGAAGAATGTCAGTCATTATTAACGCGTTAATGCATTAATACATTTTTGTTGCTGTTTGTTATTTTCAAATCAGGTTGTAGCGATGAATTTTTAGGCTCTTTTGTAAAGGTCTAGACTAATTGCTTGGTCGCATTGAGGTTTTGGTCAGGGATTCATTTTGGAGTTGTCCAACGTTATCTTTTTTCGTGAGACCACTGAGGTCTGTGATGAGAGCACCTTGACCTTCTATGAGTTTCCCCTGGCCTCCGTGGCCAAACATGAACTGAGTATTGTTTGCGCATGTAAGGAGGTGAAACGCACCAAAATGTTTGTCCCCGCCACAGGAAAAAGGGCCTTTCTTCCAGCAGCTAAGCTCAGAACTCTGTTCCACGTATCTCGCCCATCACAGTGGACTTCTCACCCTTCGTAAATGGAACGTATTGATTCCCTTCGCCTTTCCATGCAGCACTATGTTCGGAACAGGAGCGTGCTAAACAACCTCCACATTGAGAGGAGAAGTCATGTAGCTGCCTATGCACTTTTGACCTCTGTGAGTCCAGCAGAGGATGGAATAGCCATATTGAAGACTCAGCGATTATTCTGTTCCCACACCAGCGAGAGACCGCCACTGTCGTCCCCTGGAGACGATGGCACCACAGCCTTTTGTACCCCTTTCCTCCCTTTAATGGGTTATCCTACTGGAATAAAAGGGAACATCCAGCTTCACTCTAAGCCTTCAGCCTCATATCATGGGATAGACTGGCTCAGACAGATGCTTATAGCTTTGAAACAGTTCTTTCTTTCTGCATAACCTTGTCAGTAACGTTTTTTTTTTCATACTGTGAAGATTGCTGATGGTGAAGGTGAAAACAGAGTGTGACAAAATATCTGCTATGTTTGATCAGATCCAGCAGTTTCACCTTACTAACCGTTAAAGGGCCCATATTATTTCAAACGAAATAACCCTCATATATTTCAAATAAAAGAATTTAATATAATGCCAAGGTATTGTTAAAGCCTTAAAAGATACCATTAATTCCCCAGGTCACATGAAAATTAAACTGATAAAATAACCAAATGCATTTAAATCAGCATACACAACCTACAGCAGTTTAGGTCTGTCTAGTCATGATAAAATAAGAGTGTATTGGCCTGATCAGCTTTTTGAATGGGACATAATGCATAAATCAGTCTTGAAGGGACAGTAACCAAAACAGCCTGTTTAATTCTAAAAGATAAAGAAAGTTCCGGGGAAAAATGGTCATGTAATCATGCACTATTTATTTTTGGTGCATAAACCCACATAAATATCGAAAATATACCTCATGGTAAAAAAAAAGGAAAAAAAGGATATGGGCCCTTTAAACAATGTAACTTAGTTCAGCACATGCTACTTACACTTTGAAACAAAAGGAGTTTTCAGTTTTCTTTCCATGATTATGGTTTGTTCTTGCTGAATGGGAAGCTGATAGGTGTACATTAGTGTCATCTCAGTGTGATTTTCATTTCTGCACTATTGTTTCTGTAATGCAGGCTAGTGAGCTGGCCACTATTACTGTCCTATGCCAAACTAAAAATGAGTGATACTTGTGCAAAAACTCTCACTTTTTACATTCACGTTCTCCAGGATGTTAAGTGTTACATGTTGCAGGCTTAACTGGAGATTTAAAAGGGTCTCTATGGAGGACCATATGGTTGTTGTTGCTGTTGTTGTTGGAAACAATTAGCATTGCTTGGATCTCAAGCTCTCCTGGAGTGGCAAAGTTAAACAACCATCAGAAGTCCTGCCATATTTCACCTTCTCTGTCACCAGACCAGGTTAACGTCCAGTAAGGGCGACATTAGCACTGACTTGACTGAAGCAGAGAGCAAAACACACTTAACTGGAATAAGTGCTCTCCAAAACAAAAAAGAATATGTTCAATGCTCAGCTGGTGGGTCCCACACAGTGGATGCTGGTCCTTTTTTAAAATGGGCAGACAGATTTGTCTTTTGTATAAGCGTTATAAGGCAACAGAGGGAAAATTGTGTGCGCCAGTATGCTTGTGTGTATGTATGTGTGTGCGCGTGCATTATTTTTGTGAGGTGGTGGACTGAATATGCATTAAAATATCTAAATGTATCATTTGAAACATAAAACTATAAATATTGTATAGATTCTCATTCATTTCTGTAATCTTGCTCATGTAATGCAACCACCTTTCTTTTTGAAAGGAGTAAATGTTTGGTACATGTTTGTAAATAATGTTTGCATCGCACTTGCAGTCTTCAAATGTACGTCTGTTCGTTTCTGCGCTTAAAACCCTTCGTTGTTTATTACACATCATGAATTCAAACATGCTTGCGTAACTTTGTACATTTTATACATGTTCATTAATGCCGTGAATGTTTGTGTTTGTTCATTTGTTTGTTTATGCATATGTACAGATGTGAGATCACAGCAGCTATATTACAGTATGGAAATAAAGCACTTGTTCGGTAAGAAGTGTGTTAGCATTGATTTTTACTGACCTAGGGACATTGGTAAAACCTTATTTATTTCTAATTACCATGCAGTGTTTTTTTTACATAATTGGAAAATAACAGCTGCTTAATTTTATTATGAAAGGAACATTAGAAATTGTTCAAAATACAATTTACAATGAAAGCAGTTTTGTTGTAAAGTTGTGTAATTCATAAAAAAAAATCTGTGATTTCCAAATGAAATCTTCCCTTATAAAAAATATCATGTGTCCCTTATAACTGTATGTTAGACATTAATTAAGTGTAACCACTGCTGGACTGCAGCCAAAGTAATTACACACACACACACACACACACACACTTAAATCAAACTTTAGTTGGTCTTTTATTACACAAATATGT
>JBBPCY010000007.1:8859169-8869368 GCA_037974405.1 Brachyalestes nurse
CAGTCATACATTCATGTCTACGGTTTATCCTTTCTGATTTGTAATCATTTTACTGTGTTTTATTGCCCTCTACAGGACATACTAGAGAACTGCAAGAGATTCTTGAGTGAGAGTTGGATGGTAAATCCAATTTACAGTTAAATCAGAGGCCCCCAAATCAGGGCCAGGGGAGCAGTGTACAGCACAGCTTGGTAGTTCCCCACACTTACTAAACTTGCCAATTAAATTAAGTTTATCTAGGGTTGTGTGTGCAGGTAAATCACCAAACTCTACTGGACGCTGAATTGTGCTGTTGTTGGCCAAATGTTGTGGATGCCGTATGCCCAGTGTTTAGAAATGATGCCCATAAATATCTGAAGTAGTCTTGCTTATGTGGTTTCTGACATTCTGACATCTATCTATAAAATGGAATTTACACAGTGCTTACAACTGGTAGTGGTGGTGAAGGGATGGTAGCGTTACATTATCAGGTAGCTTTTTTAAGCCTTGTATAGAAGTGTATTGTTCATTTCACAGCTTTAAATGAGCTGTGAATCAGAAAACAGCAAGTTCAAACAGCAGCATTATGTTACCATAATGTACTGCGCAAGCAAATGTTGAGATCACCACCAGCTGACAAACCAACAAACATGTAAAAATGACATTGCCTTCCCTATAAATATACTTGAATAAACTGAAAATACAAATGCATTAAAGTTTTATAATACACACTTGTCTGTGCCTTCCTGAAAGCATGTTTTTTTTTTTTTACCTATATAAGATTCATACATTTTCTGTAACCGCTTACTCTATGTTAGTGTTCCCGGAGCCTATCCCGGGGTCTAGGGGCGCGAGGCAGGGACTGAACCAGGGGAAACCCATGCTACCACAAGGAGAACTCCACACACAGAAGGCAAGGACCCGGATTCGAGCCCCTTCCCAGGAGGTGTGAAGCAACAGTGCTACCCACTGCGCCACCATGCGCCCCCTAAACGAGTTATTTCACGTATGCTTCAGATGCAGAGGGCAGCTGGTGGCCTAGTGATTAGGGTGTTGCCCCTGCAATCAGAAGGTTGTGGGTTCAAATCCCACCACTGATAGTGTCAATGATCTCATTGACACTAGGTACCGTCCTCACACTGCTCCCTGGGCGCCCCTCGTTGGTGGCAGCACCCTGCTTCACTTGGTGAATAGGTTAAATGCAG
Organism: Brachyalestes nurse; assembly: GCA_037974405.1. Lineage (NCBI taxonomy): Eukaryota > Metazoa > Chordata > Actinopteri > Characiformes > Alestidae > Brachyalestes > Brachyalestes nurse. Next base: position 8,860,354 of record JBBPCY010000007.1, read on the forward strand.
AGAAAGAAGTTCACACTGTATGCATGACCATAAGGAGCCACTTTACTTTGGGGCAGCTGGTGGGGCGTTCGCCCTGCGATCAGAAAGTCATGGGTTCGAATTCCAAGACTGCTAAGGCAGGTAAAATAATAATGGGTTAAATAAAGGGGAATCATTTTGTGCTGTGGTGTGATCACACATGACAGAATGATCACTTTACACACACTTAAGAGGAGCTGCAAAGTAACTTGACCTGAACCACTAGATGGCAGCACAGTATGGCTTAGCTTCTCTCACCTCTTACACTGGAGAGAATATGGTCGTTTTAATGAGGACTCCTGCAGTTTCCCAGTCCTTATCTGTCTGTCTCTGTATATCTAAGCAAGGATGTCCCATCTGGCATTCTGGGATTCAATGTTGTGCTCACAAAACTGTAACATACCCAATGTTCAGGTAAAGCGTATCGCTCATTTAGTTACCAGACCAATTTGGCACATAGTCAGGAACAAGTTACGCCCTCCTTTACTGTTCTACATCTTCACTGACCTTTAACTATAGAACATATATCAATATTTTCACCAGGTGAAATACCTGCTTAGTCTAAATATGTTAGCTGAGGTCAGGGGAGGCTGTCCCATAAGCGCACTAGTTTTAAAGAATGCATAGGGTCCCAACATACTGCTTGGAAGCTTCCAAAAGCATCACAACTAATCTGGTATGTCATTTTCTGCCATAATAATATAATTAATCTCAGTGTCACCTTGAAAGTTAAACAAGGCATACAGTTTTTATTTAAAAGGTGACTTTAATCAAAAAATGATCAAGTACAACAAAACACATTCCAGAAAAATTATTTACTGTATCAGCAAGTAGCCAAATATACATACACTTAATTCTGATTCATTCAGTGGCTGTTGTCAGTCACAGGTATAAACAGTCATTGGTGCAAAATAAACCCAGACATGGTCATTAAAACATCCAAACCTAACATGGAGTGCATCAGACAGATGAGAATCCCTGTGTGGACAGGAACCGGTCAATCATGTCAAAAGACCTCACTGGTTGATCATAAGGCAATATGTGTCCCCCGCCTCTAACGATCACCTAGAAAAAAGAAAGAAGGCAGCAAATGAGACCTGAGATTCTCAAACTTATTAATCCAGGGATCATAAATGGCAAGCAGAAGTAGAAAAAAAGACCACACAATTTTGTTTGTCTTTTTACACCTTAACTACAAAAGTGGAAAGCTGCATTCATTTTTGGGAGCGGTCATATTTGGTGTGCTATTTAAATACTTTGTGCTTATAAATATGAACAAAAATTTAAACTGATGGAAGAAAAAAAATACTAACTTTATTACAAAGCCATTGATAGGGATTAAAGCTTCGACACAGTAAGAATGAGCTTTTTACAGATGTGATTCAGTATTTGCTCATTCCTTTTGGCAAACCTTCAATTACCCAAGATTAGGAAATGCCTTCTGATGAACTCCATAATTCTTGCGATTCAGGAGACTGGCTCGGCCTTACAAGCACCTTGTTTTTTTGGCCATATATTTTGATGTCATGGTCTTCTTGAAATATCCTTCCCAGAAGAATATATGTGGCCAAGTACATTAAATTCTAACATCTTCTATTACATTGCACCACTAATGTTTCGTGCTGTTTCAATGTACCCTTATTATTTGCAGAGAAGCAGCCCCATATCATAATGCTCCCACCTATGTATTTCACTAAACTTTCTCTAAACATTATTGTGAAAGAGCACATTGTTATAAAATGTATCTAAAGATTTACCTAAATGCTTGCGTAATTGAGCTGCAGTCTGTTGCGTGCTGTTCTGTGTAATCTGCAGCTCTTCAACTAACAGCGGGCTTCTCTCATACCTTCTTTATTAAACTGAGAGTCTGTTGTGAAATCCTGCATGCCACACCTCTCCAGGGACAATAAGTTGTGATCCCATGTACATTCCACATGTGTTTTATGGAAACTGTTGTACTGACAGGCAGGTTTAAGGTCTTTACTATGGCTCTGTAGTTTCTTCCACTCAAGTGCTGTTTAGTAATGCTGTCCCTGGCAACTTTAAAAAGCTCCCTCAGCTTCACCAGTAATTGTTACTTGCATGAAATCCTCCCAATCAGTTGTAATGCCTTATGATGACACCAGATGCACAAGATTATCAAATTCTCAGCCTGGATAAATGCAGATATTCAAGCTAAAAAGGTTAACATACCCATCCTTGTACATAAGAACAACCAGTGTCCCACACAACCCCTTCAAAGCTGAGCTCTGGAGCAAGCACTCACTCACCTGGTAGAATTCTTCCACTTGCCGGACGTAGCCTGCTACCTCCGTGTCACTGGGACGGACCTTCCAATGGAAGCGCTCTGCCTTTTTATATGCATCTGCCCCGGTCCAGTTCACTGTGGGCAGGAAGCGCTCTGTCAGTGGAGCCGCCACAATAACATCCAGCTGTCCACTGTAGATTAGCACCTAGACACACAGATGAAAGCATCACATTACACTGCATTATAGAAGCCAGCAGAACTGAAAAGCACCACTGATATGAACATGAAACACTACAATGCCACATCACCCAAGCGCAGAGCTGCTCTCACCCTGTATTTGTCCATGAGGACACCCAGCCATGGTTTGACAGACTTCATGACATCCTGGAGCAGGTGCTTCTCCACCTGAGACCCATCGTTGAATGTTAGGTTTCCTACGTGGATTGAATTCCTCACTGTTGGTAAAGTCACAAACTTGCCAAAGTACTCTTGATCCACAGGTGCCTGTTGAGGAGACAAATGAAAACAGGCCAGGCAATGAACATGCAGGACCAATGTACATATTTATGTACGATGAGTCACTTTATAAGGTCTTTCTACATATACACACCGATTCATCAATGGGCAAGAGCCCCAAGAGCAGGACTTCTTTAGATTGGGGATCATTCTCATACAGCAGTACTTCTGGAGTTTTAAACACTATGTTTAAAAACTCCAGGAGCACTGCTGTGTGATCACACTGACATCTAGATTCATGTCAGTGTGACTGCTGTGCTGAGAATGATTTTGTGTGTGTGTGTGTGTGTGTGTGTATGTAGAGACAGAGACAGAACACTACTTCAACCCTGTTACATAACATAGTCATGCCCATGTCATAAATATCTCATGTCATGTGTCATGGTGTCATATGCCATCATGAGATGTCATGAAAGATTATTTCCACTGTCATGTTACCAGTGCTTGAAATGACCATGACAGCTTCTGCAATGTTTGATGTAAGAACAGTTTGCCACATGGTAATTTAATGTATTGACATTAAACAGCTTCCTGATAAATATGTTTCTGTTATGAATACAATACAGTATGAACAAATGTCTTGTTGAACACTGGGTATTGTATTTGGATAACCCATTGTAACATCACAGGTTGAAGATTTTGTCTGTATGGGTTGTTTTGTTCGAATTTCATCTCACAGTGCACAGAAGGGATTAAGTGGATATTTCCATGCAAAAAGAAAAAAGGTTCAGTACCTGACACTGCATGAAGTTGTAATAGTTGGTGCAACCAGTAGCATTTTGGAAGAATGAGGGATAAGGAACAAGGTCTCCATTCAGTAAGCTGTCAAAAACCTAGGAGAGAGAACAGATGAACTGAAGAGAAACCACAAAACAAATTTGAAATAGCTTACTTAATGTAAAAGGTTCAAATCATACACTGTTCTTGTAGTTTATTTCTTTCCCTGAAGTCCACCTATATGTGTGTGCGTAATTAACTCATTTAATATGATTATTTTTCCAACCTCTATGTATTTCTAAACAGGCTGCCTTTGTCTCACACACACACGGATGTATTGTATTGTACATTACGCAAAATATATTTTTCATTTTTTCCATCACATAAGCCCTTTAAGGCAAAAACTCATGTAGGAAGTGGCCACTCCTGCAGTAAAAAGCTTAAAATCGCAATGAGTAAAATCCAAATATACCACAATATCAAGCATACCTCAAATGCTTCTATCCACCTTTTCTGTTGGATAAGTTTGACGCCAGCATCTGTCTGCAGCTTTACGTACTCCCTCTGCTGCTCATCTACCAAGCTAGTCTGATACAGGAAATCAGCATAGCCACCCATCATCTGACAGAGAGGACAAATAAATTAGAATCCAGATTTCTGTCTCCACACACACGCACACCCCTTTGAAATACAATTTGTTTCGGTGGGTAATTCTCCACCCACTCACCAACTCAGGGTCACACAGACCATCTCCAATGGCCACTCCCTTAAAGTTGATCTTCACTTTGGCCGAGGGGTTATTCTTGTGGATATAGTAGCCGATTGCTGGGACATATTTCCCTGCATAGGACTACAAAAAAGGTAAAGGAAGACTGTCACTGTTACAACAAAACCTTGTGCCTTAACAGAAAGAAGGAGAAACAGGTCTTAAAAGAAACACTCCAGTATCTGTCAAATCTGTAGCATGCAGTCAGTTAATACGATAAATTGTGATTTCCAGGGATCATATGCTTGATACAGTTAGGTAGCGTATGAAGAAATGACAGTACACAGTAGTAGGATACAGTAGTAATTAGACAGCACTGCTTGCCATCACTGTTAATTTCTGCAAGACTGCATGAGATAAGTGCTCACTCACTTCTCCTGTGGCATAGAACTCATTGGACTGAAATTCACTGAAGATCTGGAAAAACTGAATCAGTGCACTACAGCAAAAAGGAAGAACAAAAACATAAATATTTTAATTATAAAAAAAAGGTTCACAAACTAGCCATTTCTCAGCCAACTCACCTGTACAGGTCCCGGCCAACATCATCCTGGTTTGTGGCAAAGCCTTTGTCATTATCCGTGAAGCTCCATCCAGTGCCCACCTAATCAATTGTAAACATGTCATTACTCTAGCAATGGGGTGTTGAGACAGAACTCCAAGGATGACAATATCATGCAGGAGGATACACACAAATGTAAGATCTTACAGGGTTGTCGATGTAAAGAACTGAGTATCTGGAGGTCCAGGGGATCTCCCTGTAGCCCACTGGAAACAGGCAAAAGGTGTTGAGAATCAGACACGTACAAACATACCACAACCTCATATTTCTGAACTGTACAGCAAATTCAGAGATAACATTCTATTTCAGAGTGTTGCTCCATGCAGTTTGAGAACATGCACTCACATGTAAGATTCTGAAACACAACATAGGGTCCATGCTCTACAAAAAGGCCAAACATGGAGGTGCCGCCAGGGCCTCCCTGGAGCCAAAGGAGCACCGGGGCAGTTTCTGGTTTCACCTGCAGATACAAACTCATCAGTGGGAACCACTAACTTGTAAATATATAAAATACTGAAAGAGTTTAAGCATGATGATTTTGGAGTCATACGGGTATGGGCAGATCACTCAAACTAATATTTGATGATGAACTCTTTAGGTGTACTATGTACTATGATGAAAAAATATTTGCATTTTATAAATTTTACTCAGGTTGCAGCATTCTCTTGTATGACTAATACAGGTAGATCTTGTCCCAGCTTCTAAATGTATGTGTATCTACATCAGTATCTGCATTGATCAAGACAGATATGCATATGAAAAACCTGGACACTGCATCAGCCCACTGGCACATTTAGTAACTGTGACATATTTGTGCAGTGCCGTCTTATATAAAACCTAATGTCTCTTAAGGATAAATAAAGTGTTTATGAATTTCAAAGAAAGGCATCCCTGAATTTGTGCAAATACTCAGGACCACCATGCCGAATTAAATAATGTAGATAGGAGTTGATACACAGGAATGAAAATAAGTGGAGGAGAAATACAAGATTAAAGCAACAATGTATAATAAACCATTCAGAGCACATTTCAAATGGAAGAGTTTAATTCAGACACTTATGCCTCAAAGAAACCACAGAGTAAAGAAGCTTGCACAGCTCTTATCTTAAGCACAGCTGTAATAAAGTGGTGAATCTGATACCATGAGTCCAAAGTAAAACACAACATCCAGCTAAGAGCTGGGTCTTGTTGCGGGGTATTACCTGTGCAGGAAAGAACCAGAAGAAGAGGTTGCTGTTGTAGCTCTTGTTGACAGTGAGATAGCCAGAGTAACTCTTCACATTGGCACCAGGCAGAGGGCCCACCAAGCTCAGCTTTTTAGCTGCAAGTCAACAAGAAAAAGCAAGGTTATTTTCTACAGTAAACACTGGAATGAAGAGACTTCTAATTGCTATTTAGAGAACTGTTTCTTAATCCTGCTCCTGGCCATTCTCTGCACCACTTCCAACAATTGCATTTAAGAAACAGTGACTTAGGAGATTCTCCTACCCTAGCAGAGATGAAACAGATGGGCTCCTCACAATAGGACACATTCAGAACACCTACACACATTCCACCACCAATATTATGGGTAGTTAAAATGGATGAAACTATAATTTGAGAGTATTCAGATGGACCCAGCATTGAGTGTTTTCTTGAAATTGCCCAGCACACTCACAAAAAAGAAATAAAAATAATAAAAGAAATCTATTTCATTGGTCCCTCTTTGTAACTGGATGAAAACTCACCAGAGAAACCAACAACATGACAAATTATTTTGTTCAAAGGAAAGAAAATGGCCTTTCAAGCAACCTTGAAAGAGATTTTCAGATTGTCACTGCCACATCATATCATTGGCTGACAAAAATCTGTACTGTACTCAATGAACACATATCACCAGCCTTAAATTTATTTGGGGAAAAAATCCTCCCTTTTAAAACTGCCAGGGCCCCTTTCTATTTCATTTCTATTGGATTAAGGTGATACTAACCAATGTACTGTTAGGTTGGCATTTGGTAGCAGATGATTATCCAAAGTGGGTTTCAGTACTGTGATGTTTAAAAAACATAGTATAAAGTAGGAGATCTGTCAACATTTTTTTTCCAGATGCTAACATAATCGAAAAAGTTCTTTTTTCTCCCTCAACCACCGCATATAACTCATGTGACCTTTCCTTGATGTACACAGAGCCAGCTTTGGAGTTTGCACACGATATTACTATGTTGATCATACACATTTGCTACTATAATCACAATTTTCAGTTAAAAACACACTTGCTTAGACTATAGCTTTCTTCCAAGATTTAGTTTACTGCTCATGTGTGCTTGGCATGCCCATCACATCTGAGAATAGTCTGTAAACTGGATTACTCATGATAAATGACTGATGTGTGACAGTTTCTCTTTTGCCTGGCTCTCACTATCAGATTACCTGTATATTCTGCAAATTGAAGTGTGTCTTCTGCAATTTTACAAAATACCCCACTGTTTTAAGTTGAGGAGGTCATGTACCAGCTCCATACCTTCTTCTATCTTCCCCTGCTCCAGATAGGGTGTAAGGAAGAGAGGTTTTCCAGGGTCTTGTCCTCCTAGCTGACTGACATGGTGGGTTTTTCTGCAGAAGAATGAAGAGCAGCCCCTGGAACTCACTGGCTCCATGAGAGTCCAGGCACAAAAGAGAAGACCCAGCACTTCCTTCAGCATTGCGGTGAAACTGTGTGGTCAGGAAACATGATAGGGAACTTCAGCATTCACAGGACACTGAACAGGTTAACGTTACATTTCTCTTCATTATATCAGACAGCTGGAGACTCAACATGCCTAAACATGCAGGAGAATGTCTCCATAGTACTGGCTTTCAAAGCATGTGCATCTTACAGCCCTACAGATATTAGGATAAGGAACATGTAGCATATGCATTTTAAACCATAAGCCTACGAGACAAACAACTGATAGCTGTAAACGGCCTCTAGCACCACCAATGTTTCCTTAAAACAGCAAAATAACTCACACAAGAAAGAAAACAGTTAGCTAGTGATTCTTAGTAAAGTACGTTGTGACCTACCTCGATGGTGAACCAGATTAAGAAATAAAACAGAAGTAAAGGACAGTCCCAGTGGGTCACGTTGTATTCGGGCTTCAGTCATATGATCACATGTGGTTGAACCTGGATCACGTGACCGCTGCCAACCAATCAGCTACAGCTCACTAAACTCTATTAAACCAAATACAGATGGAAAATGAGTTTGCAAGAATGAAGAGAAGACAGATCAGCTGTATTCTGTAAATAAAAAAACATTAACCAGACCCCTCTGACCACAGAGATGCATTAACGCTCTGTATTTAGGAATTAGTAATACAAGACACACTGGGGTGGCGCTGGCCTAGTGGACAGGATACTTGCCTCTGGACCAAGAGACCTTGGGTTCAAATCCCATCGTCAGCATGCCACCACTGGGCGCCCTGGAGCAAGACCCTCAACTCCAAGGGGGGGAGACTGCCCCCTGTAGCTACGGAATGGAAGTCGCCTTGGATAAAACATCCGTTAAATACTGCTTGATGTACTGTAATGTAAGTTTATTGTCTGGTCAATAAGTGTATAAATTAGAATTGAAAAGGAATCCTACTTTAAACATGGCCAGAACATTAGCAGTCATTTAAACATTAGCAGTTACCTAGTGTTGCTCGCTGTACTGCAATTAAAAACAAAAAGGTTTATTGTCTATTTAAATTAGAAAGGAATATTTAAACAGATTTGGGTCTTCAGTCTTCAGAGGTTGGAAATGAGCATTTTTTTTATTTTGCACCCTTTTAAAGGCAATAACTATGGGATAGCATGTGCAATTCACATAATTAAATTTGGAATTCATTGTTTTCCATGCTGTACATAACTGCATTTGTTTGTTGTTTTATTATTGTAAATTATAATAGCGTTTGTAAATGGAGCTTGAAAATTATCATTTTTTAAAATTTTACATGTTGTACATAAGTGCATGTTTGTTTTTATTATGGTAATAAAGTTTATTATTATAGTAAATTATTATAACAGGTTTGGAAAACAGTACATGCCACTTCTAGGACCATGCAAGCACACCATAGGAGGATTTGTCTGTGTTTAAAATGACTTTTGCATTAACTTTGCACACACACACACACACACACACACACACACACACACACACACACACACACACACACACACCTATATATA
>JBBPCY010000007.1:8894753-8911379 GCA_037974405.1 Brachyalestes nurse
TATGGATATATATAGATAGATAGATATTTATGTGTTGTATGTATGTGTGCATGTGTGTGTGTGTATATGTATGAGTGTGTGTGTGTGTATATGTATGAGCGTGTGTGTGTGTGTGCGTGTGTGTGTGTGTTTCTGCTGGACTCAATAGTGCATGGACTCTTTGTGCAGGTTCCATGGGCTGATCTCTAGAGAGGAGGCAGATGAGCTGCTGGCTGGAGCAGAGGGGGCTTACCTCATCAGAGAAAGTCAGCGGCAGCCTGGCACTTGCACACTCGCCTTGAGGTACACACACACTCATAGACACAAACACATTCCCTTATGAGGATTGCGTATCAGTGTCATGCACGTAGTAGATACTGATAGCAAGTATCAGTAGTACTAGTTCTCTAGCTATTAATTTTACTATTTGTATTTTAATTAATTGATCTTGATAGTTTTTGTAATTATTTTGAACAGGAAAATCTGAATAGAGTAGAAATATCCATGAGTGTCCAGGTGTGTTGTGATAGACCCAATATTCGGTTTTTTTATATTAATGTGTAGTGGTTGACCTTATTTTTCAAGTAATTCCATTATTTTAATTATTTAAAATGAATTAATTGATGAATAAGCAATAGAGACATATAGAAGGCTTGTAAAACAACATTGCACTGCAATATGAGATTGTTCTGTCATATTGGCAGGGTTAGTGCTTTGTTTACAAATACTCACATTGTGCGGGCTTAAAGAGATGAATGTTTTATTGTGGTTTTTGAGACGTGTCATGCTTAAAAATGAATCAGATGGGAGAGAAACTCTAGAAGAATGTCAAACAGTATACTTGCAACATCACTCAGCCTTACTGACTATTTAGATCCAAACAAATGAATATGGTAACATTTCATCCTGGATATGCCACCGCCTCTTTTATAGCTGCACTACATGGACAAAAGTATTGGGACACTTGTCCGTTACACCAACAGGGACTTTAATGACGTTGCATTCAAATACATAGACTTTAATATGGAGTTGGTCCCCCCACTTCTCAGCTATAACAGCTTCCACTCTTCTTGGAAGGCTTTCTACAAGATTTTGGAGTTTCTGTGGGAATTTGTGCTCCGTGTGGCCAGTCAAGTTCTTAGACACCGAACTCATCGAACCATGTTTTTATGGAGCTCGCTTTGTGCACTGGTGCACTGTCATGTTGGAAAAGAAAAGGTTCTTCCCCAAACTGTGTCAACAAAGTATGAGGCATGGCGTTGTCCAAAAAGATTTCCCTTCTCTGTAAGTAAGGGGCCAAGCTCAAACCCTGAAAAACTGGTGTGTCCCAGTACATTTGTCCCTATAGTGTATTTTCCCAGCTATGAGTTAATTTAGTCAAACCAAATTCATATTTCACTATTTACTCATTTACTGTCATATTTTACTCATTTACACAGAGTTCCCAAATTTAGGTTATCGTCTATGGGGGGACAGACCATTTAGTGTTGACACAACTAAAGTTTAGAATCCCTCACAATCTCTGTATTTCTTACTCTCTGTCTATTAAACACATAAGATAAAATGTCTCTTTTCTGTCTTTGTGCTATGCTTCTTTTCCCACCTCTTAATCCTGTCTTCCACCTTGTACGTCCTGTTATATAAGTGAGATGCCGCTTCTTGTCTTTGCCTTGTACTCCATGTCTGTTAACTGGGATTAATGTTTAATCTGTAAAGTGACCTTGGGTTTGAGAAAGGTACTATATGAATAAAAATGTTATTATTATTAACAAAAATAACAACAATTGCTTCTTCTTAAATCCCACAAAATGTTGGATTTAAAGTCATTTTTGTCTCATCTACAGGCTATGTGGATTTACACGCTAATCAGCTTTGCCTATGTATTTAATGAGTCTTGACTTTGTGTGACAGACCAGGTTAAATCAAGGAAAGCAGGGTGGAAAGGAAGATTGATTCATATATTCTGAACCAGCCTAGATTGAATAACCCAATAACATTTCAGATCACTAATAAGTCACTGTGTCATGACATCATTTTCCCAAGACTTATAGATTTGTTTAGTTAAGACCAATAAAAATAATGCAAAAAATCCCCATTTATTACCCATAATTGTAATGAGCATTATGAGAAATCAAATTGAAAAAAATCAGCGCCATCAAACCATCAACTAAACTAATGAATATGGAAACCCAGAAGCAGACACTGACAGACATATACGCAAACACACTTGCTTGTTCATTCACATGGCCATTTGTTTACCTTTTTTCCATTCACTTCTTTATCTGTCCACTGATCCTCTCCTTCCCTCTTCTTTTTCGCAGGTTTGGGGGTCAGACTCTAAACTACAGGCTCTTCTATGATGGGAAGCACTTTGTGGGAGAGAAGCGCTTTGAGTCGGTGCATGATCTGGTCACAGATGGCCTCATCACTCTCTACATCGAGACCAAAGCGGCCGAATACATTGCCAAAATGACCACCAACCCCATCTACCAACACCTGGGCTATACCTCCTTGCTGAGGGATAAAATCAGTCACCGCCTCAGCCGAGCACGCTCCGAACCCAAGAGAGTCACTTTCCAGCAAGATGACAAGGTGAGGTCTAGCCAGCTGGGTTAATAAGGTACTATAAGGTTACAGGTGGAGGTATAAGGATGCACTGAACTGACTTGATTCACAATACTTTAAGTTCAATTTTCATATTCTGATGATACTTTTAAACTAAATTTAAATAAAGGAAGCCTCTTTTAAGGAAAACAACCTAGTAATACTAGATCGGGGAGGTGGGAGCACCAAAGCTGTGAACATGCTGGGGTGAGGTAAACTTGAGGCTAGGAGTGTGTGATGACACTGAACATGTTGTTGTGAGGTTATTCTTTATCAAATTACCACTACAGAACCTGAATCTAACTGATCTGTCATCTTCACATTTTTGCAGTGCTGTGTTATACTCCTAATTCTGATCTAACACACCAATGCAATGAACACATATATTCAAAAACATCAGCTACAATTAGTTGATGACTCCCCATATTTTGCTTTCTGTGAGAGGACCCACTGAGCATCAGTGCAGTCAGTCATCAGGTATTGTTTTTAATCATGAAATCACATGAAAAACACAAGTTTTAAGTGCCTTTTAAATGTGTGGTTTACCTGGCACTAGTAAAAAAATGGTAGGGCTCGTGTGTGAACGGAAGTCGACACATTGCTGTGAAATACAGTGACGTCTAGGTAGGCAAAGCTAAACATTTTGATGACTTTTTAGTTTAGTTTTGCAAGTTAAACAAAAAGTGTATTTTGTACACGTATCCAGAGATAAGTCTAACTAGCTTTCATACATGGATGCTTCGATGGAAAAGCAACACAGCATGACCAAAGCAGTATGTCTGTGTGTATTATCTATGCTCGTTTTTTTCTGTTAAACCGTTTTTTCTACATGATTAACAAATGAAGGAGCTGTGGGGCTTGCATCCTGTTTAATGAGCTTGAAATGACCTAATGAACTTGAGCATCTCAGTACAGTTTTAAATGCTGCATATGAGGATAATGCAAAAAAAGCCTGAACAGTACCAGTAAAAATGCCCTGGATATTTGAGTGCAAAAGTGGCTGATCGTGATGCTTCTTTCAATATTTTTCCATTCAGGTCAAAGAAACCTTTCAATGAATGTGACATGTTTTATTCTAGTTATCATAAGCAAGCTTTTCTGACAAACATTTGTCCTCCGGCAGCATAAGGTAAATGTTAAAAAGCCATGGATGTGAGAGTTTGGACACGTCTATGACGGAGTGTGATGGAGTGTCCTAGGAGCAGAGTGCTGCTGTTCGCCTGAGTGGCTCTGATGGAAGATAATGGTGGCAAATGTGCTGTTGCCTCTCTCATCTCTCATACACTCCTTCCGATCCAGTCTCTCATCTCTTAGACACACTGTCTGATTCTCTGACAGATGAGTCTGTGCCCACACCACCATCAGGCTTGCACAGTCTACTGTGTGCATTCTAATCTGGTGTATTTCAAAAAGAAGCGATATGCTAATGAATGATTTTTTAATTAAATGATTTTTAAATTAAAGGAATATTAGCTAAATGACATGTTTGCGTGGGTCTCCTTTGATGATGGCAGTGTTGTAATACTCTGTGAGTTAGTTTTTGCGGATAAGCTTCTCTGAAAGTTATTTTCTGCTTATGCTAAATTCAGATTCAGAATTGCTAATCAAATGTGTTGCTTGGGGAGTTCACTGGTGGCTTTGCAATATGTCAGTTGTTTTGACTAATTATTTTTGCTTTTTCTGCTGGTTGCCACTAGAGGGCAAAAAAAGACCAAACTGGCTGATCAAGACTGCATTTCTAAACCGCATGATTTACTGGGACTGCTCCATTGCAAGACCACTGTTTAGCAGTTACTAATGGAATATGAGCAGACGTCTGAACCATCTGCTGCTTCTAGTGCTGGAGAATGAAAATCTTTCATCATAAACCTACCATTCATATCAGTGGACAACCAGTCCAGAACACCCAGTTCTGAATAAAACACAACATCAAAAAGTCATTGATAAATCGGGCAAAACAAATGCCAGCCCTCTTTCTAAATGACATGTTAAGAAAAGAAATTGCAGGTATAACCAAAAGATTTTTAATGAGGTTTTGAGCTGTCTAAGTGTTTGTCCAAACAGAGAGAAAACAGCTTACTGGTATTATGCAATACAGTTCCTGTTAACTCAAGTATTATGTGCAGTAATACAATACAGCTTTGTTGCATCCTCTAGGCTAAGGGAAATGCAAATAAAATTCCTCTTCTCTCAGCTGCTGTGGGTTGTTGAAGGAATCTGCAGATTTGATGTTCTCAAACACTTTGATCTTGGTTGAGCATTTCCTTCATGCATAAAACATTCCTTGGGTGTCTTGCGTGCCCTGGATAGAAAAGGTTTAAAGAAAGAAACTAATCCCTAGTTTAAGTACTGTAATTATACATTCATGCGAAATGTAGTTAGTTGCCTGTTGCTTACACTGTACAACAATGATGTGGCGTCTTCTCATTGTGTTAAACTATTATGTAATAAGCTTAACATCAGTGGTTTTCATTGGAATACATTGCTTGACGCTCGGATGTGAGCAGAATTAAATACCCAGAGCTGCACCTCACCAGAGCACTGCTGAGATTTGCCCAGGTGCACTGTTCAGATATGAGTGTCAGCTAGAGTTCAGGTTTGAGTTACACATGTGCTATGTGGCATCTCCTGCTGGAACATAAGGGGGCGTCTAGATGGATGGAAAGATGCCACAACACCTCTGAAGGTATCTGGCACATAAACGTTTGCAGCATATGCTTTAAGTACTGTATGTAGCGAGGTGGGTGTCCATGGTTCGGACTAGTTTGCTTGGCATGTACCATAGTTGCTTAATTGGATTGCAGTCTGGGGAAACTGAAGGCCAAGTCAGCACCCTGAACTCTTTGTCATGTTTCTCAAAACATTCCTGAACCATTTTTGCAGTGTGGCAGGACACATTATCCTGCTGAAGGAGACCACTGTCATTAGCGAATACCATTGCCATGAAGGGGTTTACTTGGTCTGCAGCAATAACGTAAAACTTTAGGGTCCTTTTGGGGCAGTTTGCTTTGCAGACACAACACATACAAAGCATTACAGATGTCAATAGAACACAAATAGTTCAAGTAATGCCATTTCAGTTATCAAAGATTGCTTAAGAAGGTATTAGCAGATGGAACAAAAGACTATATTTATTAGTGCTGCCTATTGCAAGACTGAACCTGTGCTCTTATAGAAGCCTCTGTAACTCAAAACGTAAAGGATGTTGAGGGTTCAAAACAATCAACTGTTCTTTTGAGATGATGCTCAAAATCGTTAAAGGGTAACACTTCTCATTTTAGAGCACAGCTTGATTATTTTTCAGTTTGACCAAGACTGCCAAACCAGCAAATCAATATTATATAAAACAAATAAAAGCTGTGAAAGCACCCAGCCCTGAGGGGATCCAGAAGAAGATGATTGCTTATACCCACAAGACTTACCATTTTGGAGATGTTCTGACCTAATCCCTGTCAGATTCTAATGCTTGCCTATTTTTGTGATTCCAGAACTGTATATACTAAAATTGCTGCCAAATAAGATAAAATCACCCTTTATTAGTCCCTCAAGTGGGAAATTTGCAAACATACATCATCCCTTTGCCAGATGCCATTATAACAAGGTAATCAGTGTTATTCTTATCACCTCTAGGTAGTTTTAATGTTGTAGCTGATTGGTGTATATAATAATTCATTCAGGTTCAGATCAACGTTGTGTGAGTAGTTATAAAGCTACATGTTTTTGAGAACAGACAAAACAAGGATTTTCTTCATGCAGTATTAACTAGAGATACGGCATGCAGCTGACATAAGATGCTCTTTCATGTGCATTCTTAAGCTGATGTTTTAAAAGCTCAACACACTTGGAGAGGAATGCCACATTCTCTTATGTCAGCCACAAGATGCCTGTGCTGGGTGGCACATGGGGTTAATGGGGTTAGAGGGAGGGCCGTCCTACCTCTCGTCTAGACCAAACTTCAGCCTCCCGATAGGACCAATAAAATGTGTTGCAGTTTAGGCCACAAATTTTCTCACTTAAAAAAAAAAATCAAAGCATCCAAATACTAAATACAGAATTGAATACTGTACCATCATAATGAAACATTACAGTTAGAATAAAATACTTTCCCTTCCATTTAATAAGAAGCTCTAATATGGATTTATTTGCGCTGATAACAATAGCCAGTATTATGCACCTTGTATTAACTGATTCCAGTAACTATTAATTAATATGGAACTTTACATTTTAAAAATCAAACAAATAAGATAATTGAGATTATTTGTAAGGATGATGTAATGTAAAATATAAAAAGTGTAAAGCATCATTTGTCATACCTGAACACAGCATAGCACACGGTGTGAACAGCACAAAATTCTCTCTCACGTTTAACCCATTCACCAAGTGAAACAACAGGCAGCCAGGAACACAGAGCCCCCGGAGCAGTGTGTGGGGACGGTACCTTGCTCAAAGGTACCTCAGTGGTGCAACTGGCAATCCTGGGATTCGAACCCATGCCCTATTCTTTTTTATAATCGAACCCCTGTCCTTCTTATTGCATCTCCCTAACTACTAGGTCACCAGCAGCCCTATTTGTAGAATAATAATACAATTTTGCCAGTATTGTCCATCCATATATTGTGCACCTCCATTTACCATTTTGTAATTCAGTCCTGCTGCAGTCCTTTGTTTTGAGGAAATGTCACCAGCTGCCCTATTTGAAGAATAATACACTTTTGCCAGTATTGTCCATCCATATATTGTGTACCTCCAGCAAAGATGCAGTGGCAGTGTTTTCCTACCTTGACTCGCTTTATGTTACATGACATTAGGTAAAGGCCTATTGTGCAGGACCTAACTTAAACTAGAGGAATGTCAAAATAAACAATTGAAAACACTTTGCTATAAAGTGCTGAAAGTACACTGCAAAAACTCCTGATCTAACCAAGACTTGCAATCTTATTTTTAGTCTAAAAATCTTCTTTGTCTTGTTTTGAGAATAATATACTAGATAAGAGCAGGTTTGTAAGATTATTAAGATTGTTTTAAGATATTTTTTTTTTTTTTATTTCAAGAAGTCTTAGACTAGAAACAAGTGAAATTATCTGCCAGTGCAGTAAGATATTTACACTTGGTATGATTTCTGGAAAAAATATCTTTACAATCGTACAAATCTGCACTTATATAGTATATTATTCTCAAAACGAGATCAAGAAGACTTTTTAGACTAGAAATAAGATTGCAGGTCTTGGTTAGATCAGGAGTTTGTAGTGTACAGCTAAAAATAAGTTATCATTTATACAGAATAAACAAACATGTTTGAGGTAAAAGGAGGTAAAACTTTACTGGTATACAATAGCTGCAGATTAACATTACCACTGGCACATTGATAGGGTTTGATGCTATCCTGGTATCATTTCTTACAATAGCTAATTGACTCACTCTACCTGTCCAGCCACTAGTTCTTAGAAGTGTTTATACATTTCTCTTTCTTTTGTAGCTGCCTGCAAAATTTCACATGAAGCAACATTTAGATGATGAATTGAAACTGTGTGTCACTGTTTGTTATTTCAACACAGGGTCTCTCTGCCTAATGGACTGCGTGAATAGTTTTTGGTCTCTTGCAGCAGTATTTGTTTTTCCCACAACATACCATTTTGTAATTCAGTCCTGCTGCAGTCCTTTGTTTTGGGGAAATGTCTTTTATGAACTATGACATTTCATGTTTGTCTTCAGAAAAAAAAAATTGTGTTATCCATTCTGTAATAAACCCAGTAACCAAGTAACTAATTAAGAAGAAATTTGGGACTGTATTCTTATTTATAATCACAGACATTCTTTCATAATTCAGTGGTTTTCTCAGTGAACGTGTTAAGTGTAGACCCCTATAGAACCCTTTATAAAAAGGCTTTCTCTGCACATTTTTTGGATTACAGACAGTGTTTTCAGAGAGTTTTAAAGCATACAGGATTTTTAAGTTACTCGTCACTGTACCGTGTTTGTGATGTGCATAATGTGTGTCCTTGTGCTTGTGTGCACGCTCGTGTATTTTTATTTTGTGCCATAGTGCTCTGGTTTTGTGTGTGTATTCAGCTGTCATGGCTGAGGAGAATAGAGCAAGCTCTGAAAAGGAACCAGGATGCTTTATCTGTCTCTGTTGTGCTATTTCTTCACTCGCCCTTCTTCAGTAGACAAGGAGCCATCTGCCTAAGGACAAAAAGTCTTGCTCGCTCTCTCTCTCTCTGTCTTTGTCTCTGTCTCTCTCTCTCTCTCTCTCTCTCTGTCCCTGTCTGGCTCTCTCTCTCTCTCTCTCACACACTCACTCCCAACACACAAACAAACACAGGCACACATACATACATACATACAAGCAAACAAATAAATGAAATGCAGTTTTTATAAAAAGAACTTTAGAAAGTCATGGCCATTTTGTTGGTCCAGTAGGAAGATGTATGACACACACATATACACACGTATCCTAAACCCATTTACACCTTATACATTTTAAATCCTATTTTATATTTTCTCTATTTTAAAGGGTGGGATTTGAGGAGTTTTACTCATTTCTACTGTAAGACAGTGTGTATAACTTCTAAAGTGCATTTCAGCGACCCTTTTTTAATGTTTTAATGTTAATGGTTAATTCTTTGCTGATGCGCAGGCCTGGATAGAGTGATGTTCACAGAACTTCAGCTTCATTTCTGCAAAAACACCTAAGAGAACCATAAATGTGACCAAATGTGGTATATGGACAAATTGCAAAAACCTTAAATAGATCAGGAATTTATTTTATTTATTATTTAATTATTATTAATCCAAACTTTGACAATGACACTGGTATCAGAAAAGGTCTTACATTTAATTTAATTTGTGTAAGGCATGCTTATCTCCATGGCCTGCAGAGCTGTTACACTGGTATAGAGCTCTGCTGGCTTCACTGTAGGTGGCGTCACCTGTTCTGCCCCCATGACGCTCCAGCCCAGCCTCGCAGGACTGAGGAGGTCAGCAGCAGTAAAATCACACAGCAAGTTTAACCTCACCACCATGCTCAGCAAACACTGCTATGCCAGAAATCCACTGCTCTTCAGCTTTGCATTGCAGCTTTAGATTTATGTTCTGAACCCTTTAATGCTGAGGACAAAAGCAGCTGTTTCTGCCTGTTAATCTACTCTTATACTTTCATAATGTGACTTTTCTATGCTGTTATCCCCACACTTTCTCAAAAACTAGTGCATCCACCAAGAAATTTAGCTTTGTGTTTCTTTAATATAGTGAACAAAAACATAATAGAACAAAGAAAGCTGTATCACTGCTGACAAAAGACTTCGCCAACGTCTCCAAACGTAACTGTAGTGAGACATTAGTTGAGTTGGGAAATGCTTTGGAGAAGCATTTGTCTCTGTAAGGCAGCCTTTTTTTCATCTTGTCATGTGGAACCATTTCCTAGACATTCTGAAGTTCTATCTAAAGCTTCAGCCAGAATTAGAAATGTGTATGCTTGTGATGTGTTTCATGAAGTCACAGCCTTTCTGATGTTAATTGATTTATAATCTGAGATGCATCATTCAGGCTTTAATTTGATCTATTGTGTCATTAAAGACTCTTTGACTCTGCTAGAGTCTTTTGTGCCCTGTCAGTGAATGGCAGTAAATAGACTATACAGCACCCTTTATAATTGTGCAGGATGTTTTTGACAGAGATGCAGACAGTGCTGCTGGCCTTGGTAACTACCCCCTGCAGTGTGTGGGCAGTGGTCCACCAGTAAAGCCCCCACCCTAAGCTGGGCTGGGGTTTTAAGCACCAGGGGATTACAATGTGAGGTAAGATTACAGCCGTAATCTTTGCCCAGTTCGGAGCGTGTCATTTGGATTGGGGATGTGTGAAAGCATGATGAACCATAGTGGGGTGCTGGAGGAAGAGAATTGCTCAAAACAAGTAATAACAATTGTATTTTGCAATGAGTGTGCTATAGGCTCAGAAAGAATGAGCCATGTCTAAAGTACTCTAACAGACGCGTGGCTCGTCCTGCACAAAAAAGTCTAGACCTAATTGATCCTGTCTTTGAAAGCTGCTCAGCCATACTGACTAGCGCTGACAACCCCTCCTCATCTTCTGTCCTCTCTCATATCCTACACCAGTAGTCTACACCGGTTTTTTATGACTCATCATTGCCTGTGTGGGAGGCAAGGAGGTATTTAATTAATTTACATTGTTTTTATTAGTTTACAGGTCTAACATGCAATTTGGGTGTTTATAGTGGTCTGCCACTGCATTTGTCATTTCAGACATGTTTCTTACACATAGTACATGAACATACCATATATATATATATATATATATATATAAGCTTACATAGCAAATGTTTTCAAGGGTACATTCTTTACATTTATTTTTGCCTGATACTGAGAAGAAAAAGAAGCCTTTACCGCTGACCTAAGGCTTAGACTCTCCAGGACAATGCACTTAAGGGGATGTGCATGAGAACTCTGATTAAATATTGGGGTTCTGTAATTGCTCTGTTTTTTTAAAACATATTAACTATGTAATATTTCAGATTACAAAAAAACAACAAATAATAGCTTAAAAATATGTCCTGAACCGTTCTCTTATCCCCTCCCTGTGTCTCTGCCCTTCTTTGGCAGTGTTGAATGAGTCTCATTGTGTGAGGCACACTCCAGCCCTCAGGCAGCCCCTTCCCATCAACCCCCCCCTCACACCACCACCGCCCTCCATGTGCAGAGCAGGGCAGCTCACCCTACTCAGTATTGCCCCCACAGCTGGTCAGTGGAGAAGCAGCACGGCCACAACGGTGCTGTTCAGCTGCGGCCACCTCACTTCTCACCTTCCCCTCTACTCCTCCAGAGGAGATGCAGACTCTTCAGGATCCCGGGGGCCTCTCGGTGCCCACAGGGAGCGAATTGGCCCCTTTCAGAGCCAAGAGACAGGAGCGTAAGCGGCAGGAGCTGCTGGCCCTAGCTCTAGGAGTGAGATTGGGGAGTAAGGGCACATTGCTCTGGAAGCCACTAAAGCTCTTGGCTTGTCCACAGATATCCACGTCTCCAGCGGGCAGACGCAGCGCACTGAAGGACGGACCTGAGAAACTCTGCAACTACGAGAAAGTCCATAATTTTAAGGTGAGTGTCAAGTGAGCTGATTAATACATTTACTTTGCTGAAGCATGAAAAAGGCATGTGGTTATTTCCTGCTTGTCTGTATATCCACCATTAAGCAGTAATGTAGTAATGGATGCTTCAAATTGACGAAGCTGTAAATCTATTAACAACAGTATTGATGAGGAGGGATTGATCCCTGAACCCAGGCGCTAACAGCCCCTCTTTGGCAGTATGGATTTATGGATCTACCCGTTTTGCGTCATTGAAAACTCCAGCACATGAAGAGAAAGGACAGGAATCATCACTGTCATTTGCGGTCATTTTAAATCATGAGAATGAAACTGCTCAGACATGCCACCTGTAAGCCTTCTCTATTCACACAGTGCTATTCTCAAATGAGAAGGGCAGACGTGGATTACTACACACCCAAACCTGACGCTCCCTGATTTGGTTCTCACATTGTTTTTCATTTCACAATAATGAAGAAGAGCGTCATTACTGTCACCATCACGGGACCGGATTTCTTAGAATGTTACCACAGCATGAAGCTAGAATTGGATGTTCTTGTGCTGCGTGTTTTTACCCCAGCCTTGATTTGTGTCTTAGCTCGAGGGCATATATGAGAACATTTTTTACAAGTGACTCTGCTCCACACTGGCAACAGATGCTGGATGGGTTGTTTCAGATTGTGAAATTCAAGTGGCATGTTGAAAAATCAGGACTGTACCACAGCAGGGGGTAAACCCAGACCTCCCCCTGTTATCCCCCCTGCTGGGAGCTGTGCTGTAATCTTTGTTTACTGACAAAATTGCTCAAACTGGATGGCAAGGGCCTACTGTCCACTGAGATTCTATATGTTTGCTACTGATTGCAGTTTGGCACCTGATTCAGACGTATTTTGCCCTTAAATTACAAACATATAAAGTGAAGATGTTTTCAGTTCCAGGCTCATGTTTCGTTAATGTTCATTTGCTGACTCGTTTTGCTAAATATTTACATGCCCACAGCTTGTGAACAGCTGATCAAACAAAAGGCAGATATTTTTTGATTTGGTTTATTCCTTGGAGTCAGCTTGTATTTGGTTGATGCTTCAAAAGTTTAAAATCAATGTTTTCAGCAGGACCCAGCCAATATGATTTTTTTCTAGGGATTCTGTTGCCTCTTAAGCTCAAATAATCAGCAGAAACTTCTTGTCTTCAATAATGGAAATATTGTAGCACTAGTGTGAAGATAATCATATTTGTTTGTGCTATAGGTTTCTGGTAATGACGTCTTTTTATTTTTTGTTTAGTTATCTTTACAAAAAGGTTTTGGTTGTTTGTTTTTTGCTTTTATTACTCTTACTTTAATGGAGTTTTGTGTACATATTCTTTTTAGGTAGTTCCTCCCGGGTTTCCCTGTGGCACATTCCATGGACTTATGCCCTAGGTTGCTAATTATCCTTACATTATTTGTGACATTTTCACCAATACTAGGTTGTGCATCTTAATTATGAGGAATTCTGAGCTTGTTTATTGAAAACTTTTAGTTTCACAGATGACTGAGATGCGTATATGGCATCAAAAAATAAAATAAAAATAAAATGATGTAAAATATGGGCCTTTTGACTGGTCTGCAGCTCTGCAGACCTATAAACAGCAAGCTCAGATGCAGTGTGTTGTAACACCATTTCGTTATAGCCAACATGAACCTTTTTAGTACTATGAGCTACAGTAGCTCTTCTGTGTGTTCAGACCAAACAGAATAGCATTCGCTCCTCACATGCCTCAATGAGCCTCAGGTGCCCTTGGGTCTCTCTCATTCAGAGTCAACTAGTTGTGGACTTGGACTTGTCTTGGACTAGGCAAAGGCGGTCTTGACTACAGCTCTACCGCATACCTGGAACACCCCTTGTAAAAGTTGCTCAGATGCTTCATCCAACTCATCAGCCTCATGAACTGACTTTTCACTTGCTGCCAAATACGTCCCACCCCTTGACGGGTTCCACTGCAGTGAGATAATCAATTCACTTCACCTGTCAGTGGTTTTAATGTTGTTTCTGACAGGTATACAAGACTACTGTATATAAAATATCTAAAACAATTAGTATGACATCCAAACTTTGAACAGATTCCATACTTTTGAATGGTAATGTATGTAGAAGGGATAGTTCCTCTGGAGTTCCTCTGGAGACTTTTTGTTTGGGTCACTTTTTATTGCCTTTTATATAAATGTCACTTCAGAATTTCTGCAGAGCATTTCAGTGAGAACAGTGCTTGTGAGAGTGAAGTCTGTGTTTGTGTGTCTGTGTGTGTAATCTGACTCAGCGTCTGTGCTGTCTGCTCTGTAGGTACACACCTTCAGGGGGCCACACTGGTGTGAATACTGTGCCAACTTCATGTGGGGTCTCATCGCCCAGGGTGTACGCTGCTCAGGTAACCTACACCTCATTTACAAAACTGACTTTTAAACAACTATCCATTGAAAGTTTATTTAGCAAACCACCTGTGCTTTTTTATGACATTGTTCCATTGTTCCAAGATTGCAGGGAGTCCTTTCTCCACCTTTATTTTTAACAGTGTATCATACAACACACATAAACTCAACATTTTTAAAACTGTCTTGGTCGAGTACAGATTTTAAAATGAACAGTTCATATTGAATTGCTTGATGAGAAAACATACCATCTCTGCTGCTATGGTAACGGGGTCGGTTTGACTGTAGATCTGACCCCATTCACTCAATCCCAAACATAGACTGTTGGGCTTGTAGGAAGCTGCAACTGAGCTATTACAATGTGGGAATATAGCATTCCTGACTGACACCTGGTCCAGACCAGTTCTCCTGCTTACCAAGAACTATTTATAGTGGCACAGAAGAAAAATGAGGAACACACCCATGTCCTATTAGGCACAAACTGTATCAATGCAACAAAATTGGCTCAGCACCAAATCTTTCTTTCACACACACATGCACACAAATACACATGTCCCATCATGTTTAATGAGAAAGGCATCCTTTTCTTTTGAACTTTTATAGAATGTCTGGATTTGTATAAACAGTGATGCAAAAAACCCCCCAGACATTTCTATCAAGTGAACATCTGTATGTTCCCCAATCATTTCAGTTACTCATAATCTATAGGTCATAAAGTAGAGGGAAATAATTTGAAACTGGGTTGGTGTAATAAAAGCCTCTTAGTCTCAAGATCATGCCCTTACACAAACAGTGGCTCATGTTATCAAGAGATAACTTTGGTCTTAACACACTGAGGAGCCAGACCCTGTCCAGTCACAAGGCTTTGTGTGGGATTTCATTGGTTTTCAGCTGGTTTTAAACATAACTTGGGTCTTTATCTTCACACAAGAGATACTCTTGTTGGTGTCTGGGCCCAAGGCGAAATGTGGTATCATCAGACATGCTCGGACGCAGAACTGTAGCCCCAAAACAAAGCAGAGGGACACAGAACACTTTTCTTTTCCTTTTCTCTTCTTTTCTCAGTGGCTCAAAAACTGAGAAAGGGAGGAGTGCAGGCAGGCCAGAGAGACAGTAAAAGCGACAGTGTGTGATGGATGGGCTAATGGAACTGAAGAGGAAAGACAGCATGTGTTTGTGAAGGCAGACTGTCAGAAAGACAAACAAAGACATAAATAGTTGTTAGAATATAAAATCACTAAAATTAGAAACGAAAATAACTGAAAATTAGGTTAAAAAATGGATGCCGTTTAATTTTCTTTGTGCTCTTTAGGGACTGACACATAGAAACAATCATTGGTTCCAGTACTATAGTTCCAGTCATATCTAGCTAGGGGCTGTTGTGCACAGGCATCATCAGCGGCAGGCTTGCATGTGGATACAGATGAAAACATATAGGGTCACACCCACTGTGACGCACATAACCAAACATATGCATAAAAGCATCTTGGGAAACACATCACTCACTGTCCCACAGTGTTACTGCATTAAAAGCACTTGGCCATTTATTCCCACGCTCTCCTTTACCACCCAGCTTGGTGGAGGTAGTTATTCTGACTCACCTGTTTCCATCCCTCCCCCAAAAAAGCAGGCCAACACACACACATAATGCACACTCCCCTATTGTGATTCCCAGGAGTGTCTGCTGTTCTGGAGACACTAGGGTGATGGCCTCATGACCTTTTGACTTGTGTCCCTTTGCAGACTGTGGCCTCAATGTGCATAAGCAGTGCTCCAAGTTGGTGCCCAGCGACTGCCAGCCAGACCTGCGGCGCATCAAGAAGGTTTTCAGCTGTGACCTCACCACGCTGGTTAAAGCTCACAATACGCCACGGCCCATGGTCCTGGACATGTGCATCAAAGAGATAGATAATAGAGGTAATGACTTTTCAACCATGACCCTCAGGCCTTTTTTCATCTTCACTTTGAATCAGAAATGGGTTGGCTAGTGTTACAGGAAAGGAAAGACACAGTCATATGCAATACTTTGGGGACTGTTGGTCAAATGACATGTTTTGTTGATTTTCAAAGTAAAAATAAGTACAGAGAACCCATCTTTGCCAATATTAATGCACAGTTTATTTTCTGTGTGTAGCTAGTTAGCTACTAATATATTGTAAACTTAGTATATAACAACTCATTAAATAACATTGTTTCATGACTTTGCATATTCATAAAAGCTAATGTTTACAGAATCAAATTATACATCATGCTGAATAATCAGTGGTCCTCAGGTAGTGTTTAGTTACTGTTATATACCGTATCTCCACATAATCAACTACACCAGCTAGATTACTGTAATGCTTCTATGCAGGGCCGGTTCTAGACAGGAATATATGAGGGGGCAGACAGAAATGTGAAGGGGGCACATACTGGTGATGGAGGCGGGAAAGGGGTGCAGGGGGTGGGGGTGCTCTGGATAACTGTGTTTGTCTTGTAATTGGATTGCACTTTATCAGGCGTCTACCCTAAGACCTGTACAACCTGGGTGTCCCACCTG
>JBBPCY010000007.1:8911479-8948820 GCA_037974405.1 Brachyalestes nurse
TGCTCTGCCCCGCCCACTGAGAAACCTGACACCGGCTCATTTGCATACTAACAGTGATTGGATGTTTAGCTGGGGGGGCGGGTGAGTGGGGGATCTCTGCAGGAACTGAGCAGAGAGGGAAAAATCTAACAAGAGGTGAAACCTTTTATCTCATTTGTGCTTTTTCCAATGGATTTTTTAGCTACTGTAGTAAATCTTGTCCATATTCAGGTTGTGGGTAATCTATTATTTCCTTTCTCAACTTCTTAAAGTTTGATTTAAGGGGGCAGGATGTTTGTTTGAGGGGGCGTTGCCCCCCCTTAGAACCGGCCCTGCTTCTATGTATTACATAAAAAAAATACTGAAGCCTTATAAGAACATGGCTCTTCTAGCACCAGCTTTCTTTTTTTTTTAGCTTGTTTGTTTGTTTACACTCTCAGTGGAATAGTTCACTGAGCGCCTGGCCAGTAATGCTGCAAATTGATTACTGGTTTATCCAAGAGTAAAACACCAGAGAAATGTGGAAGTGGTACCCAACATTTGGGCTTCACTTTTTTCACAGTTTCTTTAACTATCTCCCATTTTAAAAAGCTTCATTCACTTCTGTTCTATCTTGTAATTTCTTTAAGTTTATGAGGTATGAAAGAACTATGTTCTGTATGACATTTCTCTTTAGTATAATTTTATTTCTCACTTACAGTTTGTCCCTTTTGGCAAACCTTGAGCTATGTGCACTTTTTTGCTGTGTTAAGGGCTGAAGTCAGAAGGGCTCTACAGAGTGTCCGGCTTTACAGAGCATATAGAAGACGTAAGGCTGGCCTTCGACAGAGGTGGGTGTGCAAAAAAAGAAATAAATCTGATGTAACCACTATGAAACTATGCTTCCAGTAGTTTCCAGGTACTATGGGAAACATAATGTCTGAACTGAACTGAGGTTGGATTCCTTGTGCATTTCAGCAAGTGCCACACGATTCAGTCCATTCTCAGTATGACAGGTACTTGTTATTCTGATCTGCAGATGGAGACAAGGCAGACATCAGTGCCAGTGCCTATCCAGACATCAACGCCATTACAGGAGCCCTGAAACTCTATTTGCGAGACCTGCCCATTCCGGTCATCACCTATGACGTCTACTCCAAATTCATACAGGCAGCCAGTAAGAGCCCCTTAAACACTTCCCCATAGGGTAACACCATACCCTGACAAACACATGCCATGATTTCAGTGTCTTTGCGATCATGTAGATAAATATATTTCTTACTTGTTTGTGGAGATTTCCCTGGGTATTAAGTTGAGCTGTATGAATTTGTATTTTCATTTATATTTCACTGGCATGCTTGTCCGGTTTGTGCAGTAGCATCTATTACCACAGTGCCACACACATTTATGCACCACCTGGTAGTAATGTGTTCTCTTGTTGTTTAATGGCAGTTGTTAAACAGCTTTTACGTGCATTCCCACTCTCTTCTAGCGGTAGTAATGCATTACCCTCTGTAATCATGCAATCACAATGTTTCACTGTATACATAATCACATGCCCATTTGGAAGACATGACCCAGCCCAGCACTGAATGTTCCATGTAAGGCAATTTGGATGGAACTTACCACAATTCTCCCCTTACCTCCAATGTACTCAATCAAGCAAGACATATTGATTGATTCAAGTTTGCTTCTTTATTTCTGCACTGGATAGAGATCTGTGTCACCAAGATTCTCTCTAACTTTTTCTCCATTACCTTTACTTGTAGGTTCATTAACGCCAGTGTAGAAGTAAAGAAAGATATTACTCTTGTTAATCTTATGAAAGATTACTCTTGTCAGTCATTTTTTTGACTGAATGACATCATTTGAGGTACGGGGAGAATCATGCAAAAACTTGTGTTGAAGTTTTTATTTATGATTTTCTGAATATTGAGAAAGGTACTTGTGTGCAGTTTGTGTATGGACCAGTGAGGGTAAAATAATTGTGTGAAGCATATGTTTAGCCATTGCGCTCTTGTGCAGAAATAAATGATCCTGACGCCAGGCTGGAGGGAATCCATGATGGTCTTCTACAGCTTCCTCCTGCCCATTATGAAACTCTCCGCTACCTGATGACCCATCTGAAAAGGTGCGGCTCATCTCAGTTTTACACACCAATGTAAACCTGAAAATTAATAAGAAAATAATAAGATTTTATGTAATGTGGCTCGATCAGGTTTCCCTTTGTGTATTTTCCCAACAATATATTTTTTGACTAGCTACTTATAGTTTCCTCATTGCTCTGTGTCCTGTGTGCTTCTCTAATGGTGTTCTACACTGATCTAATGAGAACATTAGAAAAGATCACTCTTTGCGTTTTACACCAATGTTCAGTGTACTTCTGTTTTGGCCAGATGTATACGTGCTTGTCCGGTTATAACTTATGACCCACAGCCTGTAGCCATAGCCTTTTGGGCAGAGGGCTTCTCTGGTATGCACTAACCTGTCCTACTAGGTTCCATACATTTTCTCATGAAAGTAAAAACAGATAGTCTGTCTCTCTTAGCCCTTTTTGACACATTTTAAATGCACTCTTTTCACCTCTTTTAATTAGGGTCACCACGTACGAAAAAGACAATCTAATGAATGCAGAGAATCTGGGAATTGTCTTTGGGCCTACTCTGATGCAGCCGCCGGACCAGAACACACTCGCCAGCCTCAATGACATGAGGCACCAGAAGCTAATCATCCAGTTATTGATTGAGCATGAAGATATCCTGTTTTAAACACATCATGTGTACAGATTTACGTACTTTTAAAAAGTACTGCAGATGCAGATGGTTGGCATTTGCACGTCTCCGAAGTGGTCTGTGGTGCATACAACTTACTGTGACTGCATTACATGCTGAATTCCACCAAATGTGTTACAAACCACAAACAGCAGTGTTTTATACTCAAAAGCTGATCTCGAGACTTCATGAGTCACTGTGCAATCCTGATCAGTACAAATGCTATTACTTTATTTTTTTATATGTATTGATTTATGTGATTCCACGCAGAGCAAAACCATTCGATGAATAGTAGCAGAATATCTTAATTGTTTTTATAAATCATTTGTATGATAGTTCAGTTTTGAAGAGTACAGTTTCCCACAGGAATCAAATAAATAAAATTACGACTTGGTTCCACTTTCAGTGTGCTGCGCTGATAACAATTTCGGGGTTCGGTTGGACTGAAAAAGTTGTTAATTGCTGTAATAAGGTTGGAGAATATGTACACATTTGTAATGTATGCAACAATAAGAAGACCCAATATAAAGCACTTTTTTTTCTTTGCAGAGTGTAAATATTTTCATCCTTCATTTTTTCTGCATTAAGTATATTCTTAAATAACCATAAACAATTCCCTTTTATTTTTTTCCAGAGAAACTGAAAAAAACAATGATAACAGTGATTCAGTGTGGTCCCTTTGTGCTTGTACATACTCTTGTACATTATTGCTTGTTTCTATGTAGAGGCTGGTTCCCATATGGAGCGTTTTGACTGTCTCAGACTGTGATGAAGGCGAGTGGGCCCGAAAGAAGCAATCACAGCTAGTTCTGTTGCTTGTGTCTAAGTCTATTGAAGTTGTTTATTTGATATGAGACATTTCTACAATTTTATTTTATGAAAAATATTTTCTGTGAAGAATGTAATTATGATTGTAATTTATCAAATATGGATTTATTAAATTATGTAAACCTGGTTTACTAATTTAACTTTTATTGTCTTTCTTGTGTGCATGCTGTCCTTTGCTAAGAGTATTCTCATGCAAACAAAAAACCCCACTATGCGCTGTATTATAAAATTAATATTTTATAAACTATTATATACTACTAATATTACATATTACGGTGATAAGGCAGCTTGCTTTGATTAATGCTGGCAGCCTGTTCTAGGAGTAAGTTAACATACTTGTCTGTCTCTGATCGTGATTCATGTTCAAAGCATGTGAAATAGTTAGTGTTCATTAGTGTTGTTGAATTTCGCTGCAAATAGAGTCACCATGCGGCACTGAGGTGGGGCCTGACTGTTTCAAAATACTGGGGTGTGAAGCAGCTTATGATTTGTGAAGCAAATCTGCTGGAATGCCCGAAGTCACTAGTGTGGTGGTGTATATACTCAGGTAGACATATCTCTGATTTAGAGTATACACATAAGCACAACTACACTCTTTGTGAATAAATGCATGTGAAAAAATATCTGTTCCTCTCATGGCATGTGTTGGTGGTATATCAAAGTTTTTATTCATGCTTTTATAAAAGATTTTATAAATCTTTTATTTACAGAGTAGTTTAGCCAGAATGTGGCATCTGAAGAATATCAGTGTTTTTAATGGTTAAAGATTGGCCAAAATAACACTCAGTAACACTCATCTGGACCTGTCACAAACACTGATTGGTTAGAAGTTTATGTGCATGTTGCGACAGTATTGTGCAATAATATGTTTATAATAAAATTTTCCTCATAGAGTTTATAATGTATGTTCACAGTGAGCAGTCACACACACACACTCACTGGAATTGAAATACCTTAGGTGGCACATTATATCCACCCATTCACCCTTCTAGACACCACCACACCTGTGCCCTCAGGTGACTTCTTTTCACAAGGTGACAGCCAGACAACCTGAACCCAGGCCTCAGAAGAGCTGCCAGAGTGAGGGGACCAATGAAAGAGACAGTGGGAGGTCTTACAGCTTCTCAGAGGTGTGTGAGCAGAGAGTAAGCTGTAAACTGTATCATTTACAAGTTTAAGTAGTCATTGTGTCATGCTTGCTAGGATTCCTCTGAGGACTACTCTGCTGAATAGGCTGATTTTTAGACTCTGAGGCTGAAACAGGAGAAACAGCCTAGTCACGCCAGTTTGACACCACTGCAAACCTTTATCTGTGTTTTGAGACTTTGGTAAATACTTTGAAGAAAATATACTTTCTTTTAAAAGGAATTGCTCTTGCAATCTACTTGATTGTAAATAATGTTTGATGTACAGGATTTTAATTGTCGTTATCAATTATGTTAGGTGGATTCAAGAAGATCCAAAGATGTCAGACAGTTATCATTGGTGGAAGTCCTTAACTGGCAGGAATAAAAACATCCTGAAGGAGACTGTCGTTCAACAAGAGGCAGAAACCGGAGAAGACAAACCTCCTGTCAAACAAGGGAACCAGAACTGCAACCTGCTGAGCAATGAGACTTACGACGACTCCCAGATGGAGTCTGCCTTCAACGAGAACACCTGCAGGAGGAACCTGAGGGTCTCTCGGTCTGGCCGGTTTAAGGAGAAGAGGAGAGCCAGGGGGACTTTACCGACCAGCTACACCACCATGGCCAAGTAGCCCTACTAGAACTGGAAAAAAGAGAGAGAGGGAGAAAGAGAGAGATACAGTGTAGATTAACTGGACCACAGGCCAGCCCAGTGCTGATCAGTGGACCAAAATGTTGGTGTGTTTTCACTGTTTAAACTGGATACCAACCAAATTCAAAATGTACAGGTTTTATTGCATTCATTTGGCATTCCTTTATCCAAAATGACTTACAATTTGAGGAAACAGTCAAGTTTCAGGAGCCTGTGAGAACTAGAGGGGAGGACTAGGTGCTGAAATCTTTATGTAGAGAGCAGAGCAAGAAGATAGGTCATGCATCAGGCAAAGAGATCCTCTTCTTGACAAAATGTAATTGTAGATATAATTACATTTTTTTCTAAATTCAGTTCTTTTTTTATTACATCAAAAGTGTTGGTATCGTAATAGACTACTCATGCTTCATCTGTTCAGCAGGCTGGTGGGAAACAGCAGATTTGGGGTTTACTGCTGCCCAGTTTATGGTGCTGGTTTGCTGTCTGTTTGGTGGCTGGGTTGTCAGTGAGATGTGATGCACCAGTGAGGTTTTTGATCCGAAATACAAAAATGGGCTAAAACCACTAAACTCAGTTCTCCTCCAGGATCCTGGATCCACCAGCATTCACTAGTCTCCTGATTTATTAGACAAAGCAGTGGATTCATGGACGGATATTCCTTTACTTTACACATTTTAACAGGCAAGATAATGGCTTGATATAAAGGCTTTTAAAAACATGCTTTTGTCAGTTCAGGTTCACTGCTTGATTATAGTCACTGAATATGTTGAGTCACTTATTTATTATCCAGTGGTTAATTTACTTCTTGTGCAATGGTTTATATGAAGGAGATTTAAATGTTTTGTGCAATTATGATGTGACATTAATATGCATTGTTTACATCATGGTGATGTAAAGGCTTGTAAGCCAGTTGTTTAGTTTCCGTTTGTATAAGGCTGTGCAACTGTGATTTATTTTCTATGAACAATTTTCTTTGAATAATTGTTTTGAATGTAGGTCTGAATTTAGTATTAGCCTTTAGTATCAACTTGTTTTAGAGACGTGGACACATACCCAGCCTTTGCGCTGGTACCCCTGTTGTTTAGGAGCAGTGCTGTGTAACATTGTCATAAAGTGAAGGAATGTAATGAACCATTAAGCATAGAGTGCTTTGATATGGTAAATGGAAAGACACCATAGGCCAGTTGATCCTGAAACACAGGTAAAATACTTCCCTATTATCTTGTTTAGATGGGTGTGGTGGACCCATATACACACACACACACACACACATATATATATATATATATATTTTTTTTTATAAAAGTCCAGTAAACACAAATTCACCAAACAAAAGGCACAGATGCCGCATCGCTCATTTACATATTAAATTTGTATGATTAGACCCGTTAAAATTGTTAAATGGGATAAGCCCTTTTTGTATTTGGGGAAGATATAACACCACATTTTTCATAATATGTATCTGATTATGAATATTAAAAATTACAATGTTGTTCTTAAAAAGGTCTGGTTTTGAATTTGTACCTTGAAGAATAAGCACAATGTACTGAGTATAGTGCACCACCTGCTGGCCATATCCAAAATTACCACTTATTCCAGTGAAATACAATGTCCAAAAGTATCCAGACAGCGCCTCCAACCAGTCAATTCATCTTGTTTTATCCAGTGCTGGCACAGGGATTCAACTGCACACATGCTGATTATAAAATCATAGAAGACCATCGGCATAAGAATGGGGAGCTCTGGAGCAGCAGCATGTGAGCCCAAACCAATGGCGTACATTGGCCAGAGGGGTATAAAGCCCTCATCATTGGGGGTGTGGATCAGTGGAATTTTGTTCTCTAGAGTAGTGGTTCCCAAACCAGTCTTGAAGTACCCCCGGGTAGCACATTTTAGTGTTTTGCCTGCTCCCATCACACACAACTGATCAGTTAATTCCAAACACTTCTTGAGTTGAAGGTGATGTGTAAACACACAAAAATGTGCAAGGTAAGGAGATCTCCAGGACCGGTTTGGGAAACACTGCCTCAAGTTGGTGTATTCTGACTGTGATCCACAACTGATAATCTAACATCAGTGAATTGATGGATGGAAAGAAATAAAATCACACATATATATATTCCTACATCTAGTTATGTCTTCCCAGCAGAGTACAGTCTAATCTCTACTTCCCTCTTTTTACCCTTGGTTTCAGTAGAAATTGATCAGAAGTGTCTACAAACATTGACAGTCTCCACCCTGTCTCCAGTGTGACTCCACAACCAGAACTGGAACATAAACTGTACACGCTCCCACACACACCACCAACACACCCCTTCACTGAACTTCCCTCTACTCTACCTAACACAGTCTTTGTTCTGCCTATGGTCTTGTGCTGTTTCTGTTCTGTTCTTGTGTTGCGCCATGGTCCAGGAGGAATGTTGTTTGGTTTACTGTGTGTATATGGTTGAAAATGACAATAAAACTACTTGTCCTGACTTGACCTACAGTAGAAACATTATCTTAGAAATGTCACAAATAAAATGTTTTAATTTTCATAAAAGTTCTGAATGAACAGTTTGTAGTAAAAACCAAACAAACAATAAAAACAACAGCAAAAGAAATATCCCGTATTTTTCTGGTGTTACATATGTCAGCAGGCGCTCCAGACAAAACACAACTGCCCACACCTCTCCTCAGTGCATGGAGGCTAAAGAGCAACA
Source organism: Brachyalestes nurse (assembly GCA_037974405.1). Taxonomy (NCBI): domain Eukaryota; kingdom Metazoa; phylum Chordata; class Actinopteri; order Characiformes; family Alestidae; genus Brachyalestes; species Brachyalestes nurse. The sequence goes on from JBBPCY010000007.1 coordinate 8,919,518, forward strand.
CATTTTCTGCCATACGTATCATACATTTTCTGCAGTGACCACATACTTATTCATATTGACTGTAACAGGAATCTCCATTTTCAAATACTGCATTATATTGCATTACACTTTAAACAGGTCTCTGAACATCGCTAAAAGGAATGAACTGTATTGCAACAAACTGAATGTCTTCTATAGTTCGTCGTGTTTGTATGTGAATTCTCGGGCGGATATAAAGCCATCTTCGTCCTCGTCTTCTTTCTGAAAGATGTCCTCCACCATTGCCTCATGATGGGTGTCATTGGCGGGGTACCCATGTCTCTCGAACTCTTTCCGTAGATACTCTTTCACCTGAAACACATGTTTTGTACTTTATATTTGAAACACTTTAACAAAGTGTTCTTTGGTGGTCAGCTAGTGTTGACTGAATATACTGGTTTCCTTGGCTGACAAAGTGTGTGGCCTAGTCACTGAAATATACAAACGATGTACTTTGATATCATACCTCTGATTTGGAGAGCTTCCAGTCATCATTCAGGTCCATCTCCTGGAAGGACTCATGTGACCTGGGGCCATTCCTGATTTCCATGAGCTCAATTTCAAAGATGAGGGTGCTGTCTGGTGGGATTTTGCCTAAAATAAATGGCAGCACACAGACACAAATGTTTGCAACTTTATCTTACTTTCCTAAGTCATTCTTTTGGAAATTCATGATATCTGATGTGTAGACTACACTACTAAATCCACCTTTGCCTTCCTTTCCATAACCAAGAGATGGGGGGATGACTAGCTTCCTCCTCTCCCCTGCACACATTTGCTGAAGCCCCTTGTCCCAGCCTTTGATCACTTCCCGGATCCCTAGAGTGAACCACACTGGGTTCCTATCACCATGCTGACGACTTTGAAGCAGAACATGAAGGTTAGATTAATATGTGAATGGAAGTGGAGTGGGTATGTGAGAGAAATCACTGCTCATCCACTGAACTGGTTGTAATCACTTTTAAAGCCAAAACACCCATTACATTAGCTAAAATGTATACTAAGTATATACGTAATGTTAGCTTTATAAAGTTACATTAATATGACTTAATTTGTGAACTGACTGAATATTATTGAATCTCATTACCATATCATCTGTTGCTATTTTATTGCACTTATTTATTATGCATTAACACTAAGCCATTTTACACTACTGAGCTGATCTGCTGGTACAGCACGCTAAATCACAGACAGCAATGTCAGTGCTGCACTTATTTGCTACACTAATGTTCGTGTCATTGTGCTGCATATATGTATTCTATTGTCTTAATATATTTTATTCTGTCTTTGCGCTAAGCATGCTAAAGACACGTAATTGACTGAAGCTCATAGCACTAAGCTGAGTACGAAGAGCATGCATTAAAGTTCCTGAACTTTTTTTAGGACTTGAAGTGCATTACCTGGAGTGGAACATCGTGCCATTACTCTCCAGAAACCCTTCATAGTGGACTAAGAGCATGTCCCCGTACTTTGTTTTTCTGTGACACAGAAACGGCTTGTACAAAACTTTGATTTCCACCTCTGGCTCTGGAAGTTTTGCTCCATACCCACAAAATAAGGATGCAGAGAGAAAGCACAGCTCCAAGATCATTTTAAGAGACATGACATCTGGCACTATGCTCTCTGCACAACCACGCAGGGAGGAGGAAAAAGTAATGTAACGTTAACAACCCAGACTGTATCGACTACGTGGCATTTCAAGTTTTCCTAAAGGGTCCTTCTTCTTCCCAAATAGTCCCATGTGTGGGGGGGGGGACGCTACCCTGCTTCACTGCTATTGGGCTAGTTGGTTGCCAATCACGCCTTAGAACGGAATACCGGATGGTCATAGAAGAATTGCACGTTTTGCCAGGCCAAAGTCCCGCCCATATAGGGGGTCGGCATCCAATCAGATAAAAGGAACTGCATAATGAACCATCCCTATGACGTCACTTAGACGGGCTGATCCCGGTCAGTCACATGGATTGATACTGCGCATGCGCCATAGCTGGACGTAATCTGAATTTTCGGATCTTCTGTTCATTTATAAAACTCCATCTGTCTTATTTACGAACTATCCGTTCCTACGTGCTGGGGAAGCGCTCCGAAATGAGCTGTTCTTAAGAGGAGCCGCAATGGAGGGAGTTTTGTACAAATGGACCAATTATATAAGCGGTAAGTCACGTAACATTAGTTCAGTTTTAACAGGAGCCTGAATGTCATGGAAACTGGTGTTTACATTCTCCAAAGTTGAGTAGGACTCAGGTTTAAGGCCTCTACTGTAGTAAAACTGTCCTCCTAACCGACCTGCAAGCTCATTTATGAGCTTTACGTTCCTCCTGAGCACTTGGTGGTGCCATATATGCAAGTTTTTAGTGTTTGTGAGGCTATTTTGGGAAGTTTTGGGTGTGTACTGGCTCTTCCAGCTGACTGGTAAACAAACTTTGGAAGATTTGTTGAGTCTGAGAAGCTACATCAACCATCTTAGTTATGGTTCTAAATGTTGGACTTGATGAACTCACCTAGAAAGTAGTCACATGAAACCTGAACAGGGTGTAAGTTAACTATGGTAGCTCTGCAAGTTACTTGTATGACTTAATATCTGATGACATGGCCATCATCTCTCTACAAAGCTACATTATATGGACAAAAGTGTTGGGACACACCCTCTTTCCAGGGTTTGGGCTGTAGGCCCCTTACTTCCAGTTAAGGGCTTAATCTTAATGCTTCAGCAGACCAAGACATTCTGGACTACGCCATGCTTCCAACATGTGGACATAGTTTGGAGAAGAACCTTTTCTATTCCAGCATGACTGTGCCCCAGTGCACAAAGCAAGGTACGTAAGGTTGGATGAATTCAGTGTGGAAGAACTTGACTGGCCTGCACAGAGCCCTGACCTCAACCCCATTCAACACCTTTGGGATGGACTGGAACGAGATTGCGAGCCAGGCCTTCTTGTCCAACATCAGTGCCTAGCCTAATAAATGTTGTACAGAATGAATGGGAACAAATTACCACAGAAACAAAATCTTATGGAAAGCCTTTTAAGTAGAGTGGAAACTGTTTTAGCTGCTAAGGTGGACCAAATCCATGTTTACGTCTATGTATTTTAATGCAATTTTCTGTTTGGTGTAATGGTCAGGAGTCATAATACTTTTGTCTATGTAGTGTAGCTCAGTTGTAGTGCTAAATGTTGGACTCTGTGTGATGTTATTGATGAAGTTATCTAGAAACTAGTCACTTGAATCCAGAGTGATCATGAACAGGGTGCAGCTAAGGTAGATCTGCAAGTTACTTGTATGACTTCATATCTGAGGACATGGCCACCATCTCTCTACAAAACTGTAACACTTGCAACTAATGCATATGAAATGTAATAGGTCATGTGATAAGTTATACAAAAATCATATAACATTATAAACTCTAACTAGAGTGTACACAGAGTGTTAACTTGAATGAAAATATAATCTATTTTCATCTAATTTTCATACTATTAAATTACACAAGGGAAGTTGGTATGGTGTACATTGCAGTTAACTGTCAGATAGTGAATGTCATGAGTGATCAGCATGATATACAGTTTAAAGAATTTAAAACAAAACCTCTTCACACTGGGAATGCTGCGGTTTTATGGGTTATGGATATAATGATGATTATATGTCAAATCTATTGCTAAAATGTTGCTCAAACTGAATACCGTCAGTGCTGGACTGGCCATCGAGCAGGTAATTTTGGGTCGCTGTGGAATCCCGTCAGCACATCTTGCTCGGACCGAGAGCCTGGTGGCCCGGTCTAGGCTCTCAAAATGCCCGGTCAGATTTTTTGTCCCAGTCCAGCCCTGCGTACTGTTATAAGCATTATATATTACCTGACTCTATTGGTGTGTCATTACTATTTATTAGCATTGGAGAGTACTGTTAATTACACTGAAGAATTGTCATTAAGATTTGTGTCATCTTTCTTGTCTAGGTTGGCAGCCTCGCTGGTTTGTATTAGCTGGAGGCACTCTTTCATATTATGACTCTCAAGAAGATGCTTGGAAAGGATGCAAGGGCAGCATCAAGATTTCTGTGTGCGAAATACAAGGTAATGGGGTTCCCACTCACTGTAAGCTCTTATTTGTGTATTGTTGTTCAATATAAGGTGAAAGGTGTACTGTAACCTAATATAATCTTGTACTGGCTATATGACAGTTACATACTGTTGACCTCTTTTCTATGCCAAAACTCTTTACAGTTCACCCCACAGACTTCACAAGGGTTGATTTGACCATACCAGGAGAGCAGTACTTCTACCTCAGGGCAATCAATGCAGCAGAGAGACAGAAGTGGCTGGTAGCTTTAGGAACAGCCAAAGCCTGCCTGACGGATAACCGGACCAAGAGAGAGAAGGGTGAGACATGAGGCTCCTGAAATCTCAGATTCGTTACCCCTGTTAGGATTGCTTATCTTGAGCAAATTAAAACAAGAAAGCTATGATAATTCTTGATGAGTCCTATCTATTGTTGTCAGGTCAGATATGTTGTAACAAACACTCATCACATCTCTCTTTCTGCTCAGAGCTTCAGGAAAATACAGAGACACTGAAAACGAAGATGTGTGAGCTGCGACTATACTGTGACCTTCTTCTCGAGCAAGTGAACAAACTCAAGGAGAATCCTCTGAGTGAGGGGACAGCTGGCTCAGCAGAGGTAAGGAAGTCTTTGTCAGAGGTTTCCTACTGCAGTCCTTTTGAGTATGAAGGGCAATGTTTCCCAACCTCAGTGCTCCAGGCCTCCCTGCTCTGTACTTCAACCCCAGAAAGGCTTATTAATTAGCTGATTACTTGGTTTTGGTGGAGGGAAATCTCTAAAATAAACAGAGCCAGGGTCAGGGTTAGGAACCACTAATGGAGAGGATTAGAATCAGCTTCTAAAACAAAAAAGGCATGTCTGAATAAAGTAGCGTGATACTTGGTTAAACACGTAGCAGAGAAAGTCTGGCACAACTATAACTCAATCTTTAAGACAGTATATGAAACATATCATTTAATTTTTCTAAGATTTGTGATCAAGTTTCATTTTTGCATAGGTATGACAGTGTGGGAAAATTCGGTTTTGCATGTCATGACCACATAAGTGTGAAATTTCTGTCACCACTATATGTGGTGAGCGTCACTGTAATCAAAAATAAACATAAATGGACTGTAATGCCTTATTCTGTTTGCAGTTGTAATGCAGAAAAATTGAGTACAAAAAATAAAGTAAGAAAGCACAGGAAAAACCAACCAATTGGTGTAATATGTTAGAAAATAACATGCCCATCAACTTCCTGTTATTGCAGGTATACAGGTTGTTTCCAAATCCTGTAATTAAAGTTGGTGAAAACCTTTCCTGTTATAGTTCAGTGTCCATATTTCGCAGGGGTTAGTTCCAAGAGCACCCACGTATAATGGAAAAACTACGTTTGTGTTTTGGTAAAAAAAAAGCCTAAAAATGAATATTTTTATAGTGTAAACCCAAGTATGCTCCCAGAACACTTTAATTTCATTTTAAACTCAATTTAATGCATTACCCTTAAAGAAAATGTAAAGTTAAACCCATATTCGCCTCTTTTAATTTAATTTACAGTAATAAAAATGCAGGGCTTTAAACAAGAGAAACACTGAGACGATCCACGGGGGAGATTCTGGTCTGGAGCGCAACAGACGCTTCAAACGGCAGCAGCAAGGAGAAATAAATAATCAGAAAACTTTATTGATGCCAGGGGGAAAATACATAAAAACCGTTAGCCTTAGCAGCACGCATTAGTATCGCGTATTTGTAGAGAGTTCGGTTCTCAGAAAAAATCCACGTGTGACTGAATCAGCGGCTGCTGAACCGCGTTAAACTGAGGGATTACTGTACATTGGAGTATTTATTTGTTCTAAAGTTTGCTAAATTGGGAAATTTGCTAAATTAGTTCTGCATTAAAAATACTTTCAAAAACTGGTGAGTGCTCTGACTTATCCAGCATTTCACTGCTCTGCTAAGTGTTAAGCCCAGGCTACATAGGTACTGTGTGTGTTCAGACAGGTGAGGATACAGGTACTCTGGTGAAATCCACATGCACAACCTTTCTGAAGACGCTGGAGGAGTGTATGCAGATCGCCAGCCGGACCTTAAGCCCGGACATGTTGGGCCACAGTCCACCAGGGTCACCACCTGTGGCTGCTGTCAAACCTCAGAAGGTGTGACTACATCAAATCTTAATCATTTTCAAGTTAAATTCACCAGTTTAGAATGTCTTGGGGAAAATATATCCAAATATGTGAAGTATTTATGACAACTCATCTCTGATTTTTTTTTTTCACCTTTGTTATCTCCAGATCAGACCTCTTAATCAAACAAGTCACTCTTCAGAGGAAAAGTAAGTTGAACCTCTCTGTCTCTTTTGGGTGAATGTATTTCTATTCCAGCATAAATGTACATCACTTCTGTTTACTCTTTGTCTATTGATTTTGCAGACAGAAGAGCTCAGTGAATAGATCATCTCGAGCAACAGCACATGAAAGTGTAAAAAGAGGACCAGAGGAAGAACACCCCTCACCCCCTCCAGGAAGCAGACCGACAGGTAAGCCTTACACTCAGCATTCATATGAATGCTGGACTTTCATGTGATTAAAAACATGTTCTCGACAGATATCATGAGTTGCACAGATTAGGGACCTCTTCTAAATAAAGACAAAAGCAAATTAGTCAAATTAGCATTTTTACACCAGTTGAGAACAAAAAATGCCAGGTATATGTAGTGAGCTATTAAATGGACCTAAATGTATTAGAATAATGTTAAATGTTTAAAGGCCAGTTGCAGATTTAGCTCACTTCATTGCATTAGCCTTCTCAAGGGAATAGAATAATAGTCTTTGTCACTACAGTTATTTATTTTAATTGAACCAGTTACAGTATGTACAACAGTCATGACACAGTGGCTTGAGCAGCAAAGATTAAATGTTGATGCTGTTTTGGAGATGTTCTGAGCCAGTCCTGTAACCATCACAATTTTGCCCTTGTCAAAGTCACTCAGAAAGCCATTGCCTCTTTTTCCTGCTTCCAGCACATCAACTTCAAGAACTGACTATTACCTTACTGCCCAGTATATCCTACCCTTTGATAGGTGTCATGGTAACAGCAAAATCATGTTATTCACTTCACCTGTCAGTGGTTGAAATGTTGTAGCTCATCTTCGTACACAAGATAGAAAAGATGACAAAAACGATATGTGCAATACAGTGCCGTGAAATATCGAACTGAGGTAGTTGCAGTGAAACAGTGAACGGTTTTCGGCAACTAAAATTATTATGGCAAACGAGGGGTCTTTGGAAAGGTCTCATCGAGCCCTATCTAACTGTTAAATGTGTCCCCTGCAGAGGATGTAATTTATAAGAAATCTGCAATCATGCTATTTGACTGGGGTTTTTCAAAACCTTGCATTTGACTGTATATATGTTATAATTATTATGACAAATAATGTAACAATAAACTCTTGGAGATTGACAGTAGCTAACCCTGCTGGTGGGATTCCGCGCCGGCCCAAAATTACCATCGGCCCACCCGGCAAATGCCCGGTATGCCCGATGGCCAGTCCAGCACTGTATGCCATGAACTAACTAGTATCTTTGTCTAATCACTTTATTAGGGAACAGTCTTGTAGAAGAGGAAAACAAGGACCAAGTGGAGGTCCAGGATGCACTTCACTCCATCACCCAGGCTGCTGCTAAAGATGAACATTCCAAAGAGGAGGCTGGAGAAGATGCATGTCTGGACAAAGTAGATTACACCCAAGAGGACGTCTTGCATAACTCCAGGCAAAATAAAGAGCAACAGGCCAGTGATCAAAACAAAGCTGTCCAAGAAGCAAATGAGCTCGAGTCACAGGTTAAACAGGAAGAAGAAGATCAGGTGGAGACATTCTTCAGTAGTATGAGTCACAGGTATGAGGAACCTCTGCCGTTATGAGCTAGAGATAAGTCACATATTGACTTATTAAAGTATGTATAGATTCAGGACCAACTTACCGAGCATATTATATAGTACATATTTTCATGTAGTAAGAAGTAATATTCTCCTAACTGGAACTGGATTTAGTATAAAATACTAAAAAATAACAAAATGTTATAGTTTTCTCAGGCCTACTAATAAAAATAGTATATATTTAACTATAATATTAGAACGTTAAGGGAAATTAGTCAGTCTTCTAATTCTCTGAAAGACTAGAAACATTTTAAATGTATCAGTTACAGAGTTTAATAATTGGAGGATAGTTTGTGAGTAATGAGGTGTTCATGTTAGTGTGTTTTCTTTCGCATTACACTGAAAGCAAGGCCCTGCCTGTGATCATGGGTTTGTAGAGCTTTTTTTTATTACACTACTGTTCTTCTTTCTGCAATAAATTCTCACTAAAGTATTACATCATTATACTCTTATAGTAATAAGAGTGAGTCTTAAGCAATCTTTAACCAATGTGTACTGTGAAATGTTACCAAAGCAGTATTGCAGTGTGCAATTTGGAGTCCAGGCGATCAATAAACTTTGTTAAAAAGTTACTATTTCTTATGCGAGTAACTAATCATTCGTAAAATGCAGATTTTGCTTTAGATCTTTTAAACATGTTTTTAAAATTTGTGACACAAATCATTTGCATGCTCTTTTGTTTTCCTGTGTGACTTAAATTATATGACTTTGCTTCAGCTGTATTCTTTTTGTTGACATGGGTGTTTGTGTTCATCAAATAAACGTCCATCAAATTGGAATGTGCACTAATGCTCTGTCATTTTCTGAATGTCTGTGGTTTTCCTTTTGTAGATTTAGTGATATAAGACTGGAGGACGACAATGGTATCCCCACACAGGCCTTTTTGGACTCTTGCTATGCTATAGTGCCAGTATTAGGTAGGACAGTTTATCCTTCCACTCTCTCCATCAATCACACATTATTTCTTTCTTCTGTGACCTTACCATCAAAATCATTACCTGCTTAAAAGCAATACATTGGCTTCCTCTTTTCCACATCGCACATGCTTTCCCTCGTGGTCTGGCAGCTTTTATTTTCTCTGCCTTTTGACTGTCTGCTTCTCAATGTCACACACTTATTGCTGTCCTTGCTTTACTCTCTCTGTTGACTGGGGTATCGTGCATGCTCCACACACAGATGATGGTCTGATGAGTAGGCACAGATAGATGAATGCTGGTTTATATACAGTGGTTTATATGGAAGCTTTAAGGCACTGTTGCTGGCACGATTTTGCTTAAGAGATTCAGTCATTTTCATCTCCTGATCAGTCTAAACAAAGCATTCACATTCAGTTCAAAGCACGATGCACTGCTGCATTGCTATGATTGGGTCCATTCCTGCCTTGGCTGACTGGGGGAGCTTCATCAGCCTGCACATTGTTTAAATATGCTAGTCTTTGTTGTGTTAAATACTCAGCAGGACAATGATGCACACTTTGTCTTCTCAGACAAGCTGGGACCAACAGTCTTCGCTCCAGTTAAAATAGATTTTGTGGGGAACATTAAGGTGAGTGGCAACATCCATCAGTCATGCAAAATATTTTAAAGAGATCTAAAGAGATAACGTTTTATATAGTTCTTTATTGGTAGAACAACTAACAATGATAATTAGTTTTTTATAATCAGATTGGATTTTTTTTTCTGTTGTTAAAAATACTTTGTCTAGTGTGTTCAAAATACCACATTTATTATGATTAATCAAATGATAAAATGCTAAATGCACATTTTTCAGGATAAATTATATTTCTTAACAAAAGCCTGCTGAACTCACATTGCAGTCACATCTCACCTTCTTGAAGGAAATATTTAATGTTCGCCTTATCAGAATCTTTTAGTAATTTCTGTAGTTCAGTATTTTGGTGTCATTTTATAATCAAGTATATTTGTGTAATTCAGAAGTTGTGTAATTCCAACATAAGTATTAAAAATGAACGGTTATAGAAGAAAGTGCTGTTGGACTGTATTATTTCCAGTGTATCAACCTGCAATAATCAGATAGGGTTAGTGTATGTGTACATATTTACACAAACAGCATTAAGTGAGTTTTCAGTTGTGTTAAAGGGCCCACAAAAAATTCATAACAAGATTCAATAAGTAATTTTAATCCAGTAAAATATGAGTCCAAGGGTCACTATTTTCAAAGGCAAAGTTGTTATGAGCTGATCCTTTTAGTACTGTGCCCTTTTAGTACTGTGTCCTTTTAGTACGGTTGACCACACTGCCATCTGTGTGCATTGTTATTATGGCCACTAGGGGGTCTCAACACTCATGAACTTCTATTAAAAAGGCATTTTAAACTTGTATAGAGGAAGAAAAAGTGATCTGTCTTCCTGATTGTTTTGTGACAGGTGTATTGAACAATGCAATATTGTCATAATGCAATTTTTTGTTGCACTGACAATAGCACACAGTGTAGGAGCTTTGAAATCTAGAAAGGTCTTCAATTCCTCCCCCAGAAAATCCAGCAAAAACTGCTCTCGGAGCCTGATGCCTTCCCCACACTACAGAGCATTGTGCTGCACGAAGTAGAGATGGAGGTGGCCCAGGTGCGAAACTCGGCCACTGAGGCGCTGCTGTGGCTTAAACGAGGGCTGAAATTCCTCAAAGAATTTCTCTCTGAAGTGGATACTGGAGAGCAGGACATCCATGCAGCTCTGAGTGAGTTTTGGGAACAAATGCAGAAGCTCATGCCATTGTTGTATATTCAGAACATTGGAGGCTTAGTCGGACTTCTGATAAACTGATAAACCTGCATTTGTCTGTAAACACATCTTTTATTTATACTCTGAAACTCTGTTGATCTATCCTTGCATTCAGTAAGTTATGTTGATCAGTAGGGATGCACCGATACCACTTTTTTACAAACTGATACGAGTATGAGTATTTTTATTTGTGTACTAACCGATACCGATCACCTTGGACAAAAGTAATGGGACACCCGGGCAAGGTGAATGGTTTTTGGCTAATAAAATTATTATGGCAAACGAGGGGTCTTTGGAAAGGTCACATTGAGCCCTATCTAACTGTGAAGTTTGAGACAGCCTAGAAAAGACACCCGGGCTAGTATCCCAATACTTTTAGTCCCAAAACGTGCTGGCGGCGTTTCTAGGCAGGGCAACCACCAATCTCTGTTAAACTTTTGTTAAGCTGTTATATTTGTTGCTCTCGAACTATCTATCGGCATCTTTTCTCATCTCTGTAATGTTTCTTTTAAAGTAGGTCGCTGGGTTCCGCAGCGACTGGTAGCAGTAATCTTTGTAAAGTCGCTGTATTCTTTTTTATGCTGGTGCTTTAAGTGTTTTATCAGGTTACGTGTATTAAATGTTAATAAGATGACCGCTAACATTTTCTTCTTCTTTACACACTTGAACAATAACTTCCTGAACATTGCCCCCACCTGCCGAGAGCACGTAACTACATCATATTTACCTCTTGTGGTATTGGTAGTAGGTGAAATTTGGTCGAGTACGAGTAACAGCAAGTGAGCATGGTATCAGTACCGATACCGGTATCGGTGCATCACTATTGATCACAGTATTAAAGCACACCAAGTCACGTAAGTCACCCTCTGGGTAATGTTGATAACTTTCAGCTCAGTCAAATTCCTCTCGTTATTCCCATCTCATCGTCCAAATTCCCTTAGCATCGTTGCTGCATACACTGGTCAAGTTTTGATTTTTCTTACAAGACTAAATTTCCCTTGCCAGTATAGTATCGGGACATTCAGAATGCTATGTTGTTCAGGACTGGGCTTAATCTTTACTTATGAAGGCCTGAAAAGTAACTGCTATGACAGTGTGATTAGTTCTGTAATTTTTAAATGTTAAGGAAAAGAACTGCCCCTTCTGTTTGGCAGTGATGCTATCCAGTTTTGTTGTAAAGTAAAGCAGTGGCACAGAGGTTTTGATACTTAAGAGCTGATATTAGGCTAAAATCACTGTTCCATAGACTCAGGTGACTTGCTTTTTTCTGTATGGGTTTTAATATCTTGACATGTTAATGCAGAAAAAGTACTTTATATGGATGTATTTTGAGTTTAGAACTGTTAAACTGTATTCGGATCTGAATCTGTTGCAAAGTCTTATGGAGTAATAGAGAATGTATCTACAGCAGGGGTGTAGATACATTCTCTTGTTTAGGGGTGTCCAGATCCTGTCCTGAGGGGCCAGTGTCTATCATAGTTTGGTGATAAGCCCTGCTTTACATCTAAATATCTGCTTCATAGTGGATTCTTATCTGTTCTGCCATGCCTCACGTTTAATTTTAATTTTTACATTGATGGCATTTAGCTGACGCTCTCATCCAAGTAGTCCGCATCTGTTCCTTAAACCTGTAAAGCTATACTTAATTAACATCCACTATTCAACCGAGTTACTGCAGGCTAAGTACACCTAAACGATTCCTGTCCAATTTTTGCACTGTTATCAAAAAATTCAGTGGTTCAAACACATTTGTCATTTTTTCAGACAATGCCTATGGAAAGACGCTGCGTCAGTATCATGGATGGGTTGTACGGGGAGTGTTTGCTGTAAGTATTATAAACATTATCTTTTTTTTTTTCTTTCTTTCTTACTTTTACTTACATACCTAAGCTTTATACACACCATGACTGCTGTGTGTGTCGGTGTGTCTCTGTCTGACCTGCAGCTGGCTCTGAGGGCCGCTCCCTCTTACAGTGGCTTCATGGCAGCATTGGTGTCTCATGAAGGAGATGAGCTGAAGGAGGGCTTTACCAAGGGCATGCATCGGGACCTAGCCATCTACCTGCCTGCTATGGAGAAGCAGCTGGGCATGTTAGATGCTCTGTACGAGGAGTACGGCTTGGAGTCTGACGAGGTGGTGTGATCCATTCACCAACACATGCATTCAGACAAAAACAAGCTCACTGCAGTCCTGACTGTGTGTTCTCTTGGGTGAAGGAATCATTCTCTGGTGTGTGAGAACCTGATTAGAGGATACATGCACTGCTGAGTGCTAGGGCTTGGTCTATATGGACAAAGCAAGCATTGCAAGAACACAGAGCTTCTATAAATAGCAATATTGCCCTGGCCCCATTTACCTGAAGATGCAGTTACATAAAAGGTCCATGGTGGCAAAGGGGCCAGTATTTGTACATCGTATAAACTGTGAAGGTTTTTTTTACAACAACCTCCAGCATAGTGTCTGTTTTCTGAAGTTGCTGTTTTTTGATACCTTTGATCATCAGAGGATACTCTGACATGGCATTTTAAAAATGTGACCACATACGTTTTTATGCAAAAAAGTCTGTAGAGAGTATACAAAGCAGTCAGTAAGTATACAAGCTGCAGTATTTGTATTTGTGCTTTGCATGCAGTTTTATCATTTTGTTCAAAACCCCATTTTTTCCCTCCCCAGTATCATATTACATATCTTGGGCAAGCACAAATGATAAATGTTTAATTGCTTTCTAGTATTCAAACAAAGGTCCAACATTAATCTTACATCAGTTCTTAGAAGGTTCAACATGCATGGCCTAGGGTCTCGTAGATAAGAATGGATAAAAAAAACCGGACAAGATGATCATGAAATTTCTTAAGTTATACTTTTTCTTTAGCACATTTTTTAGTTCTTTATTCCTAACATTTTTCTAGTAACTTTATTTATTAAATTATTTACATAAATAAGTTAGTAAGAAAGTAGATTTAATTCTAAGAATCATACCATGTTTACTCATTAATGTAGCCTAATGAACAAATCTGAACTGTGCATGTTGTATTGCATGGGTTGGGTTCATTTTTTTGTCAGCTAAAGATTAACTTAAATTTAAATAACTTGCAGATTGGTAATATACTGGCTAACTTTGCCTTATAGTTATACCTGATATATGAATGCAATGCCAAGCTCTGCCTCTTTCAGAGGGGAAGGACAAACACTCAAGCACATCTCAGCAAAGACAGGAATTATTTAAATTATGTTTGTACTTGATTTTACATCACTTTGACTGCTTTATCAGGTGCGTCTACTTTATAGCTGTACCTGATAGTCATCTCGATTTACAGTCTGTTTTAAGTTGTAATCCACACATTTTGTGGCACCACTGTTGTACTCCAAAGTTAACTGAGTGGTGGTTGACTTTGTATCAGGTTGCGTGTTGTTCCCAGAGGCCCCTTTGATAAGTTACCTGCTCCGACAACAGGGGATACTCTTTGACATGGCTGTATACATATAGGCAATTTACAAATACATGTATAAAGAAACAGCATGTAATGGAATGCACCTGAATAAGGTGTGTATTAAATATAGAGAAAGAACTCTGGAGGAAATTAAAACGCTCTCCTCAGATAAATAAACCTGCGCTCTCCCTTTGAATTGCACACACATCTGTGCTTAGTCACTAGTCTAGACACTCATAAGGCTTTATGCACCACTGACTAATCTGTCTATCATGGAAATGGGCAGTCGAATCTCTAATAAAGAGATGCTCAGTAAACCTAAACTGGATAATATTTGCATAAATATTTGCAAATGCAATTATGTATTTATAATAAATTCAGACCGCTCATGAAAGTGACTTCTGAGTACATCATTGGGTTAAAAATGTGTGTTTTGGAATGATTAATTCTGTATATGTGTGGAGGCCTATATATTTGGTAGAGAAATGAAACTGTCACTGAAGCAAGTCTACATGACTTGTTGGTTACTTGTATGTTTTGTGATATTGATCAAAGTACATTCCAGTAGAAAGGCACAATGACTCTGAACAAGGTTTAATAGTATGAATCAGCATAGCCTTCAGAACTGTTAGCATTTACCAAAATGTCATGCCTACTTGAATTATTCCCACACTGATGGGAAATGACAGAACTCTGTAAGTCAGCATTAAACAAGCACATGTGAAGTCTTTCAACCCTGTTATAGTTAAGTGCCAGGATCATGTCACATCAGGACATGTCTATTTGTGACGTGCCATACATCCAAGGCCCAGTTATATATTTTTATCCTACACTGCCCTCAGACTTTGTCACCCTTTGTTAAAGATGAGAGGAAACGTCTAAAATAAATGATGTTCTTTGTTAGCTTCATCTTATGGAGATCTTACGCTATTAAAAGGGTCAGCTGAATTAAAGGAAAAAATAAATCTAGACAGATATAGTACTTTGTACACCCTTCTTTTCTCCTAATGGTACATGAAGTACAACCCTGTTTCCAAAAAAGTTAAGTAAATTTGCAAACCCCTAATAGACAAGAGACCACATATCGAATGTTGAAATGGAGATATTTTATTGTTCTATGGAAAACGTATGCTCATAATGAATTTCATGCCACATTTGCAACAAATTGTGTGGAAAAAAAAATACACACCTGGAGCATCTGGCTATTTATTAGGTTAACTTGCAACAAATCAGAAATGGTATTCAAAAAAAAAGTATTAAAAGAGCATCCTGGAGTGGCCGAGTCTTTTAGAAGGAAAGATGAGGAGGGGTCCATCATGAGGCAATACAGCTGCAGAAAAAAATGAGAAACCACTGCAAAAATGTTCAGTTTCTCAGGCTTTATCTTTTTTTAGGTGCAAATATTGAACTGAACAGCTCTGCTGATATTTTTCCTAATTTCCAAATAAAAAGATTGTTCTTTAAATCATAATTATAACGGAAATGTCAGTATACCAAAATAAGAGAAATTATGGTGTTTACAGAATATATATATATTTATATATATTTATACATTTTGTCTTAAGAAAAATACCAACTCACATAACCTGAAAACTCTTCTCCTGATAAACAAGAGAATGCTTCACATCCTTTTCCCTCCATCATCTTTACCAATGGTGTCAGTAATTCATGGGGCACGTTCAGATATCTTTCATATGGTCTTTCCTACTCATAGAGCACACAGAAATGCATTTCTAAGACTTTATTAAAAGTTTAAAACACAACTAGCAGTGCATTCTTAGTTTTTAAATTGAAATGAAAACCCAAGGTTAAGGTATTTACAGGCTTTATCATCTGCATGGAGATATTGACCTACTGAACCAGTTATTACAGCAACTCCTTAAGCACCACAGAATATCATTCAGCGGGAATGAGACTAGAATTACATGCATATACAACATAGTGAATTTCTGCTTTTTTTTTTCTTTTTTTTTTTTTTGTTTCATATGGCTCCCCCTTGTGGAGATTCTTCAGACTGAATTACAGTTTTATGTTGACCCAGGCAGACAGTTAGAGTAATCACTTAGCTGATTAATTGAGAACATGCATTTTAATACATTTATATTTTTAAAGTTTACTGGAGGAATCAGGACTGCTCTAATCAATATATTCCACAAGGTCATGCACCATTTAAAAACATAATTTATCTATATGGATGCAGTGTGTGTGTGTGTGTGTGTACCGCTGTCACTTTGACACACAGTCTTTCAATATGTCTGCATGTAGTTGCCAGGATGCATAACAAAAACAAAAAAAGGTCACTACCCTCAATAATGGGGTCCAGGAATAGAAAGATTGTGCGTTTGGGTGAGAGAGAGACAGCTGTTGCCCTGTGCACCTGTAGTTAAGATTATCACTTTTCTCTGCTTGACAATCATACCGAGGCCTCAGACGCAGCTCTGACAAAATTCAGCTGAAGGAATGATTGAGGGGCCTGTGATTCCCTTTGTGAAGGTCTTACATATAGCTTTGCTGGGACTAAATTTACTGTAGTTGTAAGACAAAAATAGTGTGGACTTCACTGCTGGTAAGCATGTTACATTCCAAACACAATGGAAACACTTTTACTATGTGACCTTGTTCTGCTTCGTTAGAATGCTCGAGTGTTTGTCCATGAAGACGGGTTTGGAAACACCGTAGAGAATGAGTGGATGAAACTGCATGGAATGAGGCCTAGAAAAATCCAAATCAGCACCTCCATCTTCCACATTACCAGTTCAGCCTGCGTGATCATAAGACCTTGTTAAAGGTTCTCAGGGCCTTCTGTCTGAACATGGCGAAGTGACATATCTTGTAAGGTGTATATAATAATGAAATCAAACATCATGTAGAGACAGGTGATATTTAAAGGAGAGGAAGAACAAAATGACCTGCCAGACCAACACATTGTACATTAGTCAATTAAGCCATAGCATTTAGTTGAACCACAAACAGTAAATGCATACCGTCATTGTTGTTGTTGCAGCAGAACAGTAATTGTTCATCTTTAAATGCAAGTTAATGCAAAAAGTTTTAATTTCACGTAATGTCAGACCAATTATTGGTTCAGTGGAAATATTTAATTAGTGTTATAACTGCCAGGTCTTATGGTACAAATATTATTTTGCCTTTGTTGCAGTTTTGTGGCCATGAATGATCAGGCCAAATTAAAATATCAGTGGTTTCACAAAATCCTGGCACAAAATCCCGTCACCCCAGTAACTGACAGTTGGAGTTGGCACTCGTTCCCCTCAAATTAGCCTAGTTTGTTGATTTTGCATACTGAAAATTAAACAGGCCACCATGATGAATACGGAGTAAAACATCTGGGTAAATGCAGCAGCTAAATAGTAGTAAAATTCCTGAAAAGAGTTTTTAATTTAATTGTCAGGAAAAAAAAACTGAAACCGATCTTAAATTTGTGAAGTGTAGGCACTTTTAAATCATAGAGATGTGTTTGTCATTAAGATGCTGAAAAGCAGGTTTGCACAAAACAATGATTTGGGTCAACTATAGGAAAAAAGGTGTTGATATGCTCACAAAGGTAAATGGTACTGTGCAAAAGGCAAATATTAATACTGTTTAGATGAGCAGTGAATTTGCTTCACACTAAAAAGAATAAATACAAAACATTAGACAGTAACTAGGGGTTATACGTACAGTATATCAATGTGTTCTTTGTGGAAATCCAGTACTACTTCTAGTTTTTCTTCATTAAATTAATGCTGATGTAGTTTCACAAATCCAAACAATGGCTGGAGGAACCGTGGAGAAATCGGGAACCGAACCTGCGTTCTCTTTACTAGCTCCTTACAGACAAAACAAATCTTGATACTTTTCAGTGCTTTCTTGTTTGCATTTATTCTAAAGTTAACTTTGCTAACAAAGACACTTTATCACACGCTGAGAAAAATGGCTTTGAACAATTTGCACAGGCGCTTAAGACTCTTGCACAGTACAGTATGGTCACAAACAATAGATTAGGCTTTATTAGACTCTCACCCAGGCCTGTTCTTATTTGGTCATGTATGATTTTGTTAGTGACTTGTAACCACAGGACTGACCCACTCATTGTCAGTACATACGTGTGATAGTGTGTCCACTGCACCTTGCACGTCTGTTATTCCATCCTATAGGTCAAGGCTTTTCACTGGGCCTTAACCGACAGCTGGCACTGTGTACTTCCTGTCTGTGAGGCTCTCCGTTTTGGCCTCCGTCGAAATGCGACACCCTGCACCAGCCTACGCTAAAATAATCTCTTCAAGTCGGGGTGGCAGCTGCCCACCCACTTTTTTTTTTTCTTTTTTTTTATTTCAGTGAACTATACCGGCTCATCCCAGAGTTTCCATTGTGCCTTCTTTCATTAGTCGCTATAACAATACTCAGCATGGAGGCATAGATCACTTTACATAAAGAGCTAATCTTTGCTCTGAAGTTACATAGTCATTTTCCAAGTTTCAAATCACATTGTGTCGTTCACTGACCATAACTGAACTGAAAAAGGCATGTGTAAGCTCTGACCCAGCTCGTCTACAGACAAATTAGCCTGATGTAATTAGAACGGGAGAGATATGGCTGTGTAATACAGTTACAGTGCGCCGCACAGCCTCAAAAATCACCCTACCCAGCCCTCCTCCTGTCTAGCACAAATGCACACACACACAGAAAGACACCAAGAGTAAGTCAAAAAGAACCCATGACTCAGGTGTCTTTTCCCAAGGCTACGCTTAAGACACAGCACAGCAGTTTTTTTTACCATAGCAGCTGCTGACTGTCCCTTATTCAGCCTTACAATCAAATTCTGCATCCAAGCACTGACATATCATCTCAATCACTGCAGGTCCACCTGCCCACATGCAGCACCTCACTCAGCAGGGCCAGAGCACCCACCCACGCTCACTTGGCTGCCCCTGGCTAGCTAACCACTCCAAGCAGCACCGGCAGCGCCTCTCAGCACCTGTATCAAAAGAGCAGAGTTAAGACGCATGTCATCATATAAAAACCCTATAACTCCATTTTTAACTCCAACCCCATCATTATTACATTTTACACCATTAGAAGTCAAATCTAGAAGAACATTTAGAACAGAAGTTGCCCTTTACAATGAGTGATGGTCATCATAATTGATGGACCAATAGTAAAGGCCCAGCATCAACTGGAACAACATCACATTACAGTAAAAAAAAAAAATTCCCTTTTGTAAAGTGTTTGACAAAGATTTGTTACCACAGTGACAAAACTACTGCCCTGGAATTTACTGACAAATAATGTTTCTCATGGTTACATTGTACCTACACTACTGTAATAAATGAACAGATTTCATTGGATACTATTTTAAGCTTTATTTTTGTTTTTACAAGACTGTATCAAACATAGGAATTACATAAGAATGTGGTTACCCTCCACATCACAACAGGACAGAACAGTCATTGCTGCATTATATCCCTACATGCAACTGCACCAGTGCCATTTTCTGTATATAGTGCAATATACGCCATTAACCGCCTCAGATTGCTGAAAAAGAAGGTACCAGTTCATGTGAAACCTAATGCACTTTGCTAACAGTCATCCTTGCTTCAGCAAAAACAGTAAAAACACTGTCCATTATATTGGTATATCGAATATACAGTAACAATAACATGCACCAGAGCAATTTCAAGACACTTATTTTTCTCCATAGAATATACGTTAGATTTGAAGACAGGTGTTTAGCCCCCAGAAATTATTAAGTAAGGAGAAGTCTCCATAGCAAATGCTGCTCATAGCTTATGGAAAAATGTAGCTTAGTGTATACTGTATCAAAAATGTTGTGTATCTATTTAACAAGAAAAGCAGACCAATGAGTACAATATATGCTATATACTACACTGACCAGAGAAAGTGAAGGCATGCTACATGTCCAAATTCAGCTTTTAAGAAACAAACAGTCAGTCACTGGTTAGTCATTTCAGGTTCATACCAACAGTCTTTAGCCTACTGGATAGCAGCGATAGACTTCCTTATTAAGAAATTCTTTATAACAGTTTGAGAGCCTTCACATGTATAATAATTACCTCCTGAAATAACCTTGGAGGCGAGATCCATTGGATCAAGGATGGGGCTACTTTTCCCGTCATATCTAGAAGCATCTACAGCGAACACAGTGTAGACAAAAGACAGTAATGTCAGCGATATCAGAATAATCAGCTTAAGAATATTGGAATATGCCAGCCTTGCTCTACCCAAGGATAGAGGTAGAAAGACTCTAATGATGAGAGGACTCTTCACCAAGTTCCTGAGGTATGAATGGGAACGTCCAACTAACATCTAACCCTGACCTTTACGAGACTGTAGTCAGAGCTCCTCACCATAATACTTCAGTTGAGAAGCTTTAGCAGCTTAGGCTTGCTCAGATCTTTCTATTGTTTTCCATGGAAAAGGCTTTTCTGACCTGCAGCTCAGCTGATGTTTTTATAGCCATATGCTTGGCTTAACAGCCCACCTGTCTGTGGAAAAGATCAAGGATCTGCCGAGCACTAGAGTCTCCAGTAGGCTCTAAAGCAGAGACAGCCTATTTAACCTACAGCTTTCTAATTTTATGCTTGGTGTCCAGATTTGGTCAAAGCCCATCCACCAAACTCTATGTACATTGCTTTAAGGAGTCAAGTGGTTTTCTTTTTTTTGACTGTTGCCATAGCTACCCCATGCAAAATGTCTACATTAATATGTTCACATTGCAGTCCAGAAACACAGCACCCTGGGCAAAGGACAGTGGAGTTGGACCATGAGAAGATGGCCTTTTTGTGGAAAAGTTCTACATTGAGGTATTGAAGGGTCTGGCCTGGGCTGGTCTTTTCAAGACAGCAGGCTCTCAAGGTTCCTCTTTGAGTGGCAAAACTATCAAAGCAGAATGTGGATCTGAGTGCCCAGCACCGAAGAGAGGAGGCTGAGAGGAGAACGGCATCTGAAATCCTGGTTGAGTTTAAGACAGAGAGCGATGGGTCCTGTGCGTTTGCCATGACTGAGCAGACTGCTCTTTTCCCAGTGAGCTATGTGGCTTTTCAGCAGCATTTTAACAAAGGAGCACAATATACAGATCCTCATTATTTCCCCCATCAAATGTATTCTCATCGTGTCCTTGGGTTCTTGTCGTTTGCAATGTCTTGGGTTACCTGGGTCTTGTTCCCTGCTGCTCACACAAGGCTGTGGGCTCCACTTTCACTTTCCTGTCCCCTCATGTAAAATATTTGCAGTTTGTAGAGTCAATGAAGCAGTCAGATGTGCATTTGAGATGACCATACGTTCTGGAGATGTTAGGGGAGAGAAAAGTACATCACTAGTAATCTTTCTCTGTTCATCTAAAATAGTGGCACTCCTTACAAGACATACTCGAGAATGCTTGAACTTGGACTTACCCAGGCAGATAAGATTTGCAGCTCTGAAATCCAAAATCTTTTCCATCACACTCCTCAGCTCCCTCATAGCGATAGCCATCTCCACAGTACGCATGTCTACACTCTGAGACACACAGGCAGAGTTGAAGGTGGAGGGCAAGGGCAAACAGACAGTTAGATTAATTTCCTTTAAAGGAGAGTGCAATCTAGAGGCCATACTTACTGACGCATCCATCTGTAACCACTTTGTTTCCATCATCACACTCCTCTCCGTTCTCAACCTGCACAACACCATCCCCACAAAAACCATCCGGGTCGGGAGCATGCTCCATTGACTGGAACGGTGTTAGCTGGAATAACAGAGTTCAGAAACTTATGCTTAAACACTAATATGATCTATTAATATGTTCTTCATTTATGAATTCAAATGAAAAAAGGCATGTGAGTGCATCATACTTGAATTGGCAGCCATCCATCAATGTCCTTGAAATAAAGTGCCCTCTGATCTTTGCGGAAAGCCAGTGCATTATCAGTATGCAGACGATCCAGCTCCTGCTCATTATTCACCACAAAAATCTGAAAGCAAATCATTATAAATCAGTAAAATATGGAGATCGGTTCTGAACTGCCTTTGCTATGTATGTTGCTTTTTTGCAATATAGAAATTAACAGCCAGTTAAGAATTAAATTAAAACCTTACAAACACTACTCTACAGTAAAGTGTTACCATATACTATACGCAATATTATAAGCAAAATGTCCCTCATTCTTTATAATAATACTCGAACTTGAAGAAGTAGTGCTTCAACTTCAAGTAATTTAATATTATACAGGGAAAAAAATGCAAACACTGGCTTACTGCTGGCACTCTGGGGTAGGCGCTTCTGAATGAGTGCTTGTCAAAGGGAGGGCTGTTAATATTCATGGGGGAGCTGCAGCCACAGCGGCCTGGGATGCCTGGCTGCCCTTTCTCCCCCTTTGGCCCCAACATGTACAACCCTGGAAATTACAGAATCATCAGTCAGCTCAGGTCTATCCCAGAGTCTGATTCAAAGACCATTTACTATGTGCAGTATATGTACAGCAGCAGCTCTCTGTTAAACCACCTCTATGATGTGCCAAATGTTTTAACCATCTGTAACAAAAAGTAAATATTTAACTTAATTTGTACAGAAGTAAGAACAAGACAGCAACCGTCACATTAATAAAGTGATGACATAATATTTGTGTATGTGTGATGAGCTTGGCCTCTCTCATGGCCAGTTTAAGGACATGATGTCATGGCTCTGGGATCCATTTGGGTAGATCAGGTTGCTCTGGTGCTAAAAAGATCCTTCAGTGTGACATCCTGCACTGGTTTAAAAGTCATCTCACTTCTGATAGCTCTGCATACTGCAAACCCTAATTCTCCACCAGATTTTCACATGGAAAAAAGAGATTCACACTCTGTGGTTGCCCATTACAGTAGTAACATAAGTGAGAGTGGCAAACATTTGCTGTTTTGTCTGTGTACTACAGGATTCAAAATCATACACTGACCTGAATGAAAGCTTGAATGAAATCAAAGTTTGCATATATATTATATGAACTACATAGGAACTACATGCACTAAAGTTTACACACAGTTTCCTTGTTTTAGGAGATCATAAGTCATTTCTTACTCAAAGTCAGCTGTGGGATCTCAGACCAAAGTCGGCAGTACTCTAGACTGGCCCTCTGAGCATGCATATCATGTATTGGGGATTAGTCTTGAAGCTAAATACCCCAAAACAAACAGGAATTGAACTTTTCCATCATTTATTTTATTTAAGATCAACCATTTTATTTAAGATTATGCCAATTTTTTGTTACGTTCCACTGAAATGGGGGAAGTAGAAGATGGTTATGTTTTCTATAGGGTTCACCCACAAATTAATTAACATTCTGCACCTTTTCCTCATAGCCATTACATTTACTTTAACAGCATTTATCAGATGCTTTTGCTAACTACAGGGGGCAGTCTGGAGCTACTTGGGGTTAAGGGTCTTGCTCAGGAACCCAGTGGTGGTATGCTGAAGGTAGGATTCGAACCCATGACCTCTTGGCCAGGTATTGAATGTTGGTATCCTACCCACTAGGCCACCACCACCCCACCATTACTTTAGCAGAGCTAACTAATTACTTTAGTGACACTAAGCCATGATACAATCATGCACTGTGTAAGTTAAAGTTATAAGCTATTTTACTGTGAGAATTTAAAACATAGCAGCACCCACTTTTTATATTCTTTACAGAAAAACAGTCTAATTTATATAAGATTTGTAATACTTATATAAGAAATGTAATACTTATAGTAATTACATTTCTCAGCTAAGAATTGCAGGCCTTGTTTCAGTTCAGCATAAGCAACAAACTCTAACCTGAGGCAGGCAGACCAGGAGGACCCGGATGACCAGGAGAACCCTGAGGACCTGGAGGTCCCATTGCTCCAACAAGACCATGGTCTCCCTTTGACCCCTGAGAGAGACATCAGAAAAATAAGAACTCCAATAACTACAAAACAGAGAGAAAACAAGAGTGGACAAAAGGATTACGACCTCGGTGCAGGGGACATCACCTGTTTGCCTCTCTTTCCTGGTCGGCCAGTGGGCCCTCTGTTTCCTGAGATTCCAGGTTCTCCTTTTGGGCCCATTTCACCCTGACAAGAGATCATATACACTGACTGTTTACACTGATCAACATTACCTCATGGCTCCTCTTGTTTTTAGTAATAAAAATACAGACAACAATGTGGTGTGGTCCAGTATTTTGTTCTAAAGCACAATGAATTTGCAGTCACAGCTTAAACACAACTTTCTCTCTTTTCCTGGGTGTGTCCTGGGTGTGGTTGCAGCAGTGTTTCATGTGCAAGCATGTGCATGTTAAATAAACTCCTTAAATCCCTAATTTCCTCACCTTCTGCCCAAGCATTCCTGGAAGACCCATTGTGCCCTGAAATATAAAACATTCCCCATTACAAAACCAAAGAGCCACAATGGTACATGTCAACTAAGGACCAAGGAGAATGACAAGACAAGCTCACCTTTTCGCCCTTCTGGCCGAATTCACCTCTGTCTCCTCTTGAGCCCTGCAGTGACACAACCAGAAAAAAAACAGTAGTGAAGCATAATGCCAGGAAAGACAGGTTTCAAAAACAATTCAGCTTTTCCCCATCTGGCATTTCTTGTAATTCTAACGATTCTACTGATTCAGCTTTGGTGGTATAAGACAGAAGGCGTACTCACCTTTTCTCCTTTATATCCAGGTAATCCCTGAATCACCAAAAAAGTCAAGAAAATAGTTATCACAACGAATTACATGAATATGTACAAGAATCATCAGATGTATCAACTGGCTGAGAAAGTAAAGAGGCCAAGAGGTGTTTTGGTTTTAGAGAGGCAGCCCACACCTTGGGTCCTAATGGTCCTCTAGCACCAGGCATGCCCATCAGTCCAGGGTCACCTTTCTCCCCCTGATAAATACATCAAACCTTTTATATTACATCATACCCAGCACACCAACAACATGGAGATTTCAGGGTATCCTTACTCACCTTGGGCCCACTTGGTCCTGGCCATCCACTTAGTCCCTGTCTCCCTGGGAGACCAGGAGGACCAGTGCGTCCCTGGAAGAATAATAAAAATAATGATGAACAAAAACCTGTAAAACAGCACTTGGAAGACATGGAAGTCTGAACACTCCTGGTCAAATGATATGTATTGAAGTTCACACATCCAAGTTCGCACATCCACTACAGAAAACAAATGTTAATTGAAAACAAATGTCGGTTTTAATGCAGGGAAGTATGTTAAAATGAGTAAATAAACAGTACATTTGCATTAAAATATGCAGAAGTGAGTTCTCTGTTCAAAGTGTGTGTTTATTTTCACCTACAGAATCAGCAAAGAATTTACCGGGCTGCCCAAACTTTAAATACAACTGTATATTAAAAGTAATATTTTTTTATGTCAGGGCAGATAAGAGCTCAGCTCACAGCTAATGACTGTCACAGTGAGCAAAGTACTCGTGGATGATTTTCTTGCTAAATTAGCTTGAATACATAGGTGGTCTCATTTTCTTTTTTATAACATTTTTAAAAATCAATGGAGAGCAATCTCTGAATTTGCTTCAGAGTTCAAAGATGGAACAATAAACACAAGGTGAGGACAGCATGTCTCCAGAGAGAGAGAGAAGGATAGAAAGGGAAGGGGAGAGAGAGAGAGAGAGAGAGAGAGAAGGAGAGAGAGAGAGAGGAGAGAGAGATAACTATAACGAGGCTCATCACTCTGCTGGCTTTAATTAAATGATGTGCAGGGGGCAGGAGCCAGGGCTTGCAGGAGGAAAGCGAATGATTTATGGCACGGCTTCGGCACTAAGCTAAATTGCACTGCAGTGCTGCAAAGCTTCCTCCTCCATGGTCTAAGACCATGGTCGTCTTCCCTCATAAAGCCCTCAGTACTCTAGCACTTCCTCTGTTTTGTTCCATTTGTCCTCCATCCAAACCAGCTGGTTACTGATGAAGCCTTCCAGGAAACCACACCTGCACATGAGTAGAATTGTGGGAAGGGGGCCACGGGGAACGCTCCGCTGTGGGCTGGATGTGGTTCAGGCTCTAATAAGGGTGACCACCACAGCCTTCTGTTGTTAAGCACACACTGGCTCCAGACCTGCTCTCTGAATATCTGGGTGAAGGTTGCATTTGCTTAGAATTTCATTACGCTTGTATAGTGTGTGTGTGGCTGTGGTGTGAAGGAAAACCAGCAGCTGCGCCAAACGCAGAGTGTGTGTAGAGCTTTCTTTTTTTTGTAGCACAAATCCACTTATGGGAGAAAATGGAATGGGGTTATGTGGCGTCTCACCTTTTGTCCAGGTCTCCCAATTTCTCCCTGGCAACACAGATGAGATGAGTGGAGAGCAGGAGAAGAGTGCAGAGAAAAGAAAAGATGAGAGACAGTGCATCAAAGTGCTGCATAATCAGTGTTTCCTCATTTGTCGCTGTACTCTGTGTGTCTCATTAGAAAGCATCTCAAAGCTTATGGAACACAGGACTAAGTGGTTCAGGTTCAATGCTGAGACATAAACAAGAGATAACTGAAAGAGAAGAGCACTGAATGCAAGAAATACACGTCTATGCTACAGAAGAAGACATGAATTTTGTTTCTAACCCCAAGTGTCTACAAAAATTCAAACTTTGCAGGAGCGCAAACCCTACAGCTTACTTATAGGTGGGCTTATAGCTCTCATCAGTGTTTATGTGCTTTATAATGTACTAGGCACCAAGACCACATACATGTGTATATTTTGTTATCCAACCACAAAAATAAACAGAAAAAATTTTAAACATCAGTCTACATGCTATTAAACGGAAACAAAGTTTTTACTGTAATGCAAGAAGATCCTACTATAAACATTCATTTTTCTTTCCATTAGTTTCTGTCTGCTCTATTTCTGTGTGTGTGTGTGTGTGTGTGTGTGTGTGTGTGTGTGTGTGTGTGTGTGTGTGTGTGTGTGTGTTACCTTTTCGCCTTTTGGTCCCTTTGGTCCTGGTAATCCAGGAGGACCCTGTGAATGATATTAATCATGAATTAAGCTCAGTCTTCAACTGAAGTCTTTCTCTCAATGGAAAATCTCAATTTTTCTAATCCTGTGTAGGACTAGCACTAGACTTGATCATTGTCCAGAAAACTGGCCCAAAATGTGTTAAAACTATAGATGGACTATAGGTACCAGAGCCCATTATCAGCAGGAAAGTAATTGTGGTGTGTTCTCAGGGTCAAACTATATGGGCAAAATGAGGACATGAAATACACTAGCATATTTATATATATAGCAAGTCCTTTCTATAATTATCAAGGATTCAACTATTCTAATCTATTCATAATATTTCTAAATAAAGCACTGCATTAAAAGAGGGAACTAGTTATTCAACACAACGATTCATTCTATTGTTGTGCATATACAGTGCATATATAGAAACACTGTGTAAACCTGCAACACAGATTGACCAAATTCAAATAAAATAGTGACAGATCTGATCACTTATTTAGAGCAAAAATCTGCTGAGCTTGGCTGATTTCAGTAATTTATCCTTACATTAGAGGTTTGGTTATTATGAGACTCTAACAAACATTAGTACTGACATTTTACAGGTGATCAAAACTATAGATGATCAAAACAAAGCCTTTGATGTTATGAAATGAAATCATTATTGAAATATTATTTCTAAAAGCTCAGCAAGTATCATGAACTACATGTCAACTACTATGAAACTAAAGTAAACTATTTAGTTATGAGAGTGAAGAATTGGCTCGTTCCCACCTACGGGTTCTCTTGAGTTCAAGGAACTAAAATACTTCTTATTGAAGAGTGTGTTAATGGAAGATGTCCAATAACTCCACAGAACTGATAATGAAAAATATCCATTACCAGTGATGCTGAGATGATACTGTATCACATATCATGCAGACAAACAGTCGCTTTATTTAGTCTGTGCAACAGACTGGACTCAGGAAACCGTGGAAAGCAGGAGGCTATTTCTAAGAAGGGAGTGTGGGGTAGACACGGGCAGTGGAAAAAGGCTAATTCTGTCCACTCTAAATGTAGAGTGTTAATGGGTCACCATGTCCCATGGGGGGGCCAAGCCCCATGCATCCGTGTCACTGCAGAAAGTGACCAGGTGAAATCATATGGGTCTCACGTGCTGAGGGGGGAAGCACCCTCAAAATGTTCTGACCACACATACAGCTGACTCAGGACTCTACACTTCAAAGGAGCTTTCTGTGCAAAAAACCATGAAAATGTCCAGCTGTAGATTAACAGAGTAAGTTAGCATTCAGTCAGTGGTCCCATCAACTGCGTGAAGATGATGTACAATAGATTTATTTTTTTTCATGTTTTGAAGAATTCTTTCATTCTGAGGTGCTAATAATAATATACCATGCAGGAGAGTTATGGCTAGTCTGGCTCTAGATTGCATGTGGAATGAGGGGATAAGTTCCTTCACACTTTGCTATTAGGAAATAAATATAGATTTTGTAAAAACTAAACTGTCTTGTTCTTGTAATCCAGCACAGTCTAGCCAAAAGCTATCCTCCTTAAGACAAAAGGGAACTTAATGAAGTGAAATCAGGCTTTATGGTGACAGCTGCGATGGATTTTTCTAAAGTGACCCTCACTCGGCTATCTTTTAACGCAATCTCTGCCCTACACTCTCAAAAATAATGGCATCAAAAGAGCTTACTGTACAACGCAATTGAGAAACCATTGGTTCTCTATAGAACCTGACAATGAATGGTTCATTGGAGGGCCATTTTTGCAAATAAGATACAACCTTCACTTTATTGGAAGGTTCTTTGAACTTCAATCAGACTCTTCACAATTATGTATCTCATTTGCAAAATGACTCTCCAGTGAGCCATACATTAAACATTTCTTTAGGGAACCAACAAATGCATAAACCTGGATCCCTAGGTAATCAATGGCATCACTCAAATAACTTTATCTTTAACGGAATACACCAGTTGTTCCTAGTTCTCGTCTTGGATCACCACTGTCCAAAATATTTTGACATTTTTCCTGCTCTAGCACATACTTTTCAACTCATCAGCTAATAAACAAGCCCCTTCTCAGCAGAAAAGTATGTGCGTGAGCAGAACGGAAGACGGCAGGCTGCTGCAGCAGCTTTAGTCAGCATCTTGTGTGCTGGCTGTGTATTGTCTGCCAAAACATTCCATC
>JBBPCY010000007.1:8957960-8975613 GCA_037974405.1 Brachyalestes nurse
CCACAGCATGATGCTGCCACCACCATGTTTCACTGTGGCGATGGTGTTCTTGGGGTGATGGGATGTGTTGGGTTTGCACCAGACATAGTATTTCCCTTGGTGGCCAAAAAGTTCAATTGTCTCATCTGACCAGAACACCTTCCTCCATACATTTGGGGAGTTGCCCACATGCCTTTTGGCAAACTCAAAACGTACCTTCTTATTTTTAACATTAAGTAACGTTTTTTTTTTCTGGCCACTCTTCCATAAAGCCCACCTCTATGGAGTGTATGGCTTATTGTGGTCCTATGGACAGATACTCCAGTCTCTGCTGGAGAATCTCCTTCAGGGTTACCTTTGGGCTCTGTGGCTCTGAGTTTTGGTGGGCGGGCCTCTCTTGGCAGGTTTGTTGTAGTACTTTCCATTTTCTTTCCATTTGATGATGATGATTTGATGGTGCTCCAGGGGATCATCAAAGATTTTAATATTTTTTTATAACCCAACCCTAACTTCTCAACAACTTTGTCACTGTCTTGTTTGGAGCGCTCCTTGGTCTTCATGGTGTGATGCCTTTTGCTTAGTGGTGTTGCAGAGCATGTGACACTTAGATTGCACACAGACTTCATTTCATGTGACATTTGAAGGTAATTGGTTGCACCAGAACTTTTTTGGGGCTTCATAGCAAAGGGGATAAATACATATGCATGCCAATTACAATTTTTTTAAAATATATTTTTCTCATTACACTTTACCAACTTAGATGATTTTGTGCAGATCCACCACACAAAATAAAATTAAAAAACATTTAAATTAGGTTGGAATGTAACAAAATAGTAAAAAGCCAAGGGGTGGGGGGTACTTTTGCAAGGCACTTTATGTGGTATTATTACCACAAAACTTTGTTTAAATCAAAAAGAATCCAAAAATATTGAAATGCAATGTAAATATTGTAAATGTATGTTGGAGCTGCAAATGCATGCTGGACCTGTGTTGTTACCTGTTTATACTACTCACCCATTAAGTAGTACAGAGAGACTAGTACATCTGTAACTAAATAACTGTGACACAAAGGCAGATGTAGAAATTCTAACCTACTATAAGTCACTGCATGCTGTGTACTTAGAGGTGCATAGGAAATGTGCAGAATGCCCATCAATATCAAGCAAGGCAGACAAGAAATCAGCATAACAAATTAACGGTACAAGACATCTGAGGACCACGTTTCCAGTGCAGATTCATTCTGCAGAGCTTACAATCATAATTTTCAGAATAGATATAAGATATATTGTCTAATTAAAAAATCAAATGAAGAGCCACAGCACGTTCCATCCCAGTAATAGAAAAAAACACAAAAGATGCCCAAACCAACTAGAACACTGTGTTCTCAAGAACACCACACATCAATTATTTAGAACCCCAGCAGTCAATTAAATCATGAAATCAAAAACACAGAACACTCACAGCAAATATATCACACTGCTGCTTCTGTTTTTAGTTTAAACCCATCAGAAAGTTTACATAGATAGAATGCAATTTTTGGGCAAGCCAGCGCATTTACTAAGCAGGTAGGCAATAGAACATAGAACAAGCACATTTACATCATTCTTTAGACAGGTGTAAATGTTCTGCGCATGGCTCTCTAACTGATCGGTATAATACGTCTAATACAACTGCAAGGACACTCTCTCTCTTACACCTGTATTAATGTCCAAAATTCTGCAGAAAGTACAAATCTAATTTTCTTTTTTTTTTTTAATACTGCCAACTATTAGATGTGCAAGCACCAGAAACAGACACCGGATGACAACAGATTTTAGTCACATGCTCCCACACATAAAAGAAAGATGAGCTGCCGTACCTGCTGGAAAGGTGAAGATGTTGTCGATGAAGGAGTATGATGAGGCATGGTGAAGGAAGAGCGGCACGTAAAGTCCAAGTGTTAGAAGGAACATGCTGCTGACTGCAGTGCTCTCTTTACCTCCAACTGTTCTGGCAAGCAAACTGAGGCTTCACACCACTACACTCCCCCTTCTTTCTGTCTCTCTCTCTCTCTCTCACACACACACACCTCTCCCCCTACCCCTCCCACTATCCCCATGCCTCCTACGGGAGGGAATGCCAACCCATGCCACAGTTAAACTGCTCCCTTGCACTGACCCTATGCTAAATATATAGGAGTCAGTTGCTCTGCGTAGCCAGTATTAGCTTCTTACTATTGGCACGGTCTTTGTTTTCCCCTGCCTCAAATGGAGAGAGAAAACGGCACGATCTGACATTGAGGTGTCAATGTGTCAGTGTCTCATGTATATGGATGCTTTACTAATGACAACCACATAGAAGGGGCACACCTCTCAGTGGATACTTGTTGGAGTAATTATATATATATATATATATATGCTACATACAGTGTTACAATACTAACATAATAGGAATTCAAATTTAGCTGATCCTCTTCTGTTCCCTCCCCCAGCTTTCCTTTAGGCAAGCCATATCGACCAGCACACAGAGAACTTACTGCCCTTTTCTTTCGCTTTGAATTAATGACACAGCAATTAAGCTGAGGACCACTTAGGTCCAGCAGTGAGGAGAAATACACTTCACTGCCTTCCACTGCAGCTGCCAATCAATCAGCATGAGGAAAAGAGTGAGAGAGGGACAGTAAATTTTATTAATCACATTTAACTTACATCCTCCAACAGAACACACTGTAATCACCCCAAATTAGAAGCTGTACATTCACAAGAAAGAAAAGGTCAAAATCTTCCAAAACTGAAAGCCCTTTAAACTGAATTCCAAGTATTCCATTCAAACATTTAAAGCTATAATAAAATAAAACATATCAAATGAATCCACATAATACCCTGTACCACCAAGGACCTGTGCTGTTGTTTTTTATTATTATAGCCAAGGAGGACTGGGGAGGTAAGGGTCTTTGACACAAAGGGGAAGCAGAGGACAGTAAAGGCTTTAATTGACTGGTGGCTGAACTGAGCTTAACCAGAGCCCTACTGCAACCCTTCTACCCCACCACAGACACCAGACCGACACAAACACATTTACATACACTTGAGTATGTAAATACACATGAATTTGTGCAAAAATGCATTCAAATTGCTGAATGATGATGACTTGAGACAGGGGGACAGATCTGCAAGTTTATTAATGTTGCCTTAATTTTTTCAATGCTTCTTTAAAGTAGGCCCTGGTGGACAGAGTGTGAAAATTTAGACCATGAAAAGAACTCCCGAGACTTGAAAAATGTCACAGAAATATCCATTAATTAAAGGCGTTAATAGAATACAAAAACATGACATTGACCTATGATGCTCTCAGCTGCGTTTGGACCAGGGAGATGTTGCACAGTGCAGTACAAGGTTATTTCAGTACAGAGACTAAACCACTGCCCTAGATGAAAACCAGTCAACCTTGCTATTGCAGATGTACCCTCTTGTATTTTTCAAGACCTTAATTAGCTAGACTGCAGTACTGCCTTAAGAAGTGCAGGGGTGGAAAACCCTATAATCTAAATGTACTGGAGATTCAGCACAGACTCAAAATTGTAATCAAGTGGCATTATTGTTATTTGAATAGTTATTTTATTCAGTTGTTATATATGAATAACAAACAAGACCCCAGAAAGATATTTTTGTACAATTTCTTTTGTATTTTAACTATTAGAAAAAGTTATTAAATTACACATTTCAACAGTGTTATGTACAGTAATTTCTCAATAAAACCATCCACTGCTGTGCATTATTATTGTACTACTATTCCTGATATTACAGTCATCATAATGTACAGCTCCATATACAGTATCACTGTGTTCATCAATACCAGACACAAAATTGACAATTCCTTACATTGAATGAAGATGCATTATACTTTTAATTAGTACATATTAAAATATATGTATCTGTAGCAAAATTGATTATTAAAAA
Source organism: Brachyalestes nurse (assembly GCA_037974405.1). Classification (NCBI taxonomy): domain Eukaryota; kingdom Metazoa; phylum Chordata; class Actinopteri; order Characiformes; family Alestidae; genus Brachyalestes; species Brachyalestes nurse. The sequence goes on from JBBPCY010000007.1 coordinate 8,961,878, forward strand.
AAAAATTATAACATTTATAATGACATTGACACTGCATGTACATTATAGAAAATGAAATTGCATGTACCTTATATAGTACTATTTTCTGAATATTAAACTAAATTTAAGTTATTATCGAGAAAGTAGATTCAAAATATGGAGAAATTGTCACAGTAAGGCACTGCTGAAGCACTGACCAGTCATTAGTACTGGAGGAGCTGGCCACTGAAGAAGAAAAAGTGATGGTTGGCTTAATGTTCTAGCGTAATGTATCCTCTTACAGATTGGAGCGAGTCAGCCAGGGGAAGTCCTAAAACAGACAGATAGATAGACAACACACAAATAGGAGAGAGAGCGACAAAATAAACAGTTGTAACCATACTTTGTCGATTTAGCCCAACTGGCTGCCACGGATAGAGAACCCATGTATAGCATATGGAAATTTTCCTATTAAAAAATGTCAGATTACGACAAATTCGGCCTAACTGGTTTTCTTCTGGGTTTGAACAGAATTAGAAACTGCTGATTTTAGTATATTTCTTCTACTTTGGCAAAGCAATATTTGGCAAAACAAAAAATATTTGGAAATAAACCTTTAACAAATTAAATGTTCTTACAGAATATTTAGCTAAATGTGTTGTAAAGCATTCACGCACATAGGTTTATACAGCCGGTATTTACATAGAGTCTATTCATATGCATATGCTTGTGACCCACACACACAGATTGAGGGTGTACCACAGTCAATATGACACCCAATCCCTCAGTGTGTGTTTGCCAGACCATGCACAGCTTAACACAGCAGGTCATTGCTCTCAATAATGGGTCCACAAATAGCAAGGTCAGTGGGGTCAGGTGTGTTTATATGTCCACATAAGTGCGTAACTACTGGTCTGTAGTGCAATTAGCACTCTTCACACTTGCCAGAGACCTCTGATACTACAACATCCACTACAGAGAATAACAGAAGGTCCTTGTTTTGACTGGTGTGTCAATGAAAATGTGTTTTAAAAAAAGACCACCATAAGAACAGACAGAATGTTCCTATACATTTACTTGGGGTGTAACAATATACGCAGCTCATTTGTGATATATTTAGAGCACAGTTCCAGTAATGTAAGTAATGCCATAATGCAAAGAAAGCCTATAAAGGCTATAAAGCCTATAATTTGGTGCCACAACCTACAGCTAGAAAAGTACTGATAATTCAGCTACATTTGATTTGTGCTTTAAAAATTCGTCATACATGAACACACCTCAGCACACGGTGTGAACAGCACGAAATTCTTCTCTGCACTTAACCCATTCACAGAAGCAGCGGGACGCCAGGAACACAGTGCCCGGGAAGCAGTGTGTGGGAACGGTACCTTACTCAAGGGTACCTCAGTGATGGCAATAGCAATTTTGGGATTTGAACCTATGACCTTCTGATCACAGGGGCAACTCCCTAACTCCCTAACCACTAGCCACCAGCTGCCCCTATGCTTATACAGGACGTTTTACACTGTGTACAACTTTTGCTGATGTATGTGTGTGTGCATGAGAGTGTGTGTGAGTGTTTATGCTGCAGGCTACCTGTTGCTTGCGATCAGAAGCTGGGTCTATGAGCACGTTGAGCAGGCTTGGGGTGGCTGAGTCTCGCAGGCTCCGCTGTAGTGCGCTGCGCAGTTCTTCTACCGTTCGCACCAAATACCCACAGCCTCCAAACGCAGACATCACCTGTTCATAACGAGCCTCTGGTAGGAGTGTCACCGGAGGGGCTCTAAAACACACATACAGGCCGAAGTGTAAAAAAAATGCTTCATAGCATCATGTAATATTAATAAGATTAATATAGCTAACACATTTCATCAATTGTCATTATAATAGTATTAAATAAAGTTGGCTATTTTCAAGCATAAAATCCAAATAGAATATCCATGTTGCCATGTCATAGGGGCAATTTTCCCACCTCTACTAATATGAAAGCCTTAGCAGCACCCTGTCATTCAGCCAGTTATAGAGGTGCAAGACTCACATAGTGGTCATGTCTCCCATTTTCTCCATCTCCTTCCACGTCTCTGGATCTACTCCACTGTAGATGCCATTATTGTTGATGACAATGATGATTACTGGCAGCTTATATCTGTTGAAAAAGTATATTAAACACCTTTACACTTGTTTGTAAGAGCACATATGTACATAATATTTAAGGCAAACTTACAGTGAGAGTACCTGCATGTGGTTTTAAAAATACATACATTGAAAAGCACCTGTAGCATGTGAACATTAATGAGTGTAGCACATAAAAACATACCAGACTGAGGAATGATGTGAAAGAACTGTGTGGATACCTGCACATGGTTTCTACTTCCATGCCAGAGAAGCCAAAGGCACTGTCTCCCTCCACACACACCACTCTCCGACCCGTCTCCTGAGCCTTCTCCAGCATGGCTGCTGCAATTGCAAAACCAGGCCCCACTCCCATCGTGCCAAAGGTGCCTGCATCCAATCTGAAGCAAGATTTAGAGAAGCAAGATTTTATGCTTTAAACAGGAAATTCATTGGCCATGAAAAAGACAGAGTTCTCAGCTGCAGGGTCACTGTACTCAAAAAGAGAGGGCAGACCTGTGCCGAGGGCGGTGGTTAAGCAGCATGGTGCGCCCGATGTCCATGGTATTGGCTCCCTCACTCACAATGATGCAGTCTTTGGGCAGGAGCTCAGCGATGTGGTGGAATGCTGTGTAGTAGTTCATGGGCAGAGTGGCTTGTAAAGCAAGAGTCTGTAAATAAAGGAAAAACATGTAAAGATAAAACTTAAAGAGGAGCTGCCATGCCAAGTCAGAAATATATAAAAATATATCCCTACATGGCCTGTTTTTGTTGGCTACATTATTTGCTCAATCCTTACCTTTGATATCCGAGCATTGGAAGCCATCTTTCCTTTCAGTGTCATCCACCACTCAGTGTCGGATGGATATCGCCATGTGTCCGACCTTAAGCTCTCCACCAGCTAGAATTCAGTTAGAGTAAAATTACTCACTAAGTCATTTTAAAGTATTTATAAAAGTGCAAACTCTAAACTGTGTAAACTGACCATTGGTCATACATGAACACTCTCCACTGTGAAAAGCACAAAATTCTCTCTCTGCATTTAACCCATTCACCAAATGAAGCGGCGGGAAGCCAGGAACTAGTGGTGCCACTAGCAGTCCTTCTGGGGGCCAACTCCCTAACCACTAGGCCACCAGGGTAAAAAAGTCTGACAGTGTAAAGAATGCTAATGCCGCTTTGGTAAGGAAACACTACCTCTAAAATAACAACATTATTGGAGGAGAAAAACATTTTGCTTTTCTAAAGGTCTTCTAGATCTTTTTTGACATAAAATGTTCACATATTCTAAAGGGGAGCGGATCTTTTCAAAGGTGAAACAAAATAAAACAAACAGGAGTTGAGGTTTCCTTATGACAGCAATGTTATGAAAGACTATGATTGATGCTGTTGTAAATGTGGTCAATACCTGGCCCACCACAGCTCTCACATCTCCCAGCAGTGCTACTGCAGCTCTAATGTTATTACTCAGCTCCTCTGCACACACATCCACCTGCACACAGATCATTTGTTTTATGCCATTATACATTCTTCTTTGCTTTGGGAGATTCCACACAAATAGGCATTTCCTTTAAATAAAGTCATTCATTCATAAAATTAACTGAGAGAAGCAAACAAATGACTACAAATGAAGTCAAATGACTGAAGACAAATGACTATACTGACCACAATAAACCACACACAAACTTGTCCTGTAATTGTAAAAAAGATCCTGTAAAACTTGAATGTCAATTATTCTTCTATACCACGGAGTGCTTGTGGTGCATAAAGTGTGAGAGGTTTGTTGGTTTGGACAATCAACTCAAGCTGAACCCCCATGTACACTCTTAACCAACCTGGATAACTTTCACCTGAGGACTGAATCTGGGAGGTAAGCCAAAATGCAGGATCCAGTTGAGTCTGGCCCCCAGCAGCACCACCACATCTGCCTGCAGTAGAGCTCTGAGGACAAACATAATATGTTTGTGTAATATGTTCATGAAATTATTAACAAAAGCAGGACATACATATTTAAGAAACCCATTCCATTCACATTGAATGAACTGATAGATTGCATTACTGCACAGCCACACTGACCTGGATCGGGCAGCAGCTACACAGTTAGGGTGGTCATCAGGAAGCACTCCTTTCCCCATAGGAGTGGGCAGAAAGGGCAGCCCACTTAGTTCCACCAGCTTTTTAATCTCATTCTCTGCCCGGCCATATGCTGCACCTGTGCCAAGAAAAATGTATTAATTTTTTCACCCATAGGCTGACTAATCAGTTGTGGCATGCTTAGTAAACTAGCTACATTTATTTACTTCTTCCTTTATGTAATTTGTTTCCGAAAAATAATTATTGCTCAAAGTGTAGATATTTCTGCATATTAAAGTTTGGATGACGTAACCATTAAGGTTTAGAATTAACGTTGTTCCATTTCAACCTACGTATTAGATAAGACTGCACTGGGTACAGAACAGCAAGGCTGATGCTACACAAAAAAAAATAAATTAATTAAAAAAAAGATTGTGGAATGTGAATTCTGCAACACAGTAGTGTGAGAGGCCGTCATTCAAAAGGTGCAATTAAAAACAAAGCTTATACTTAAAGGTGTCAAATAGTTGTAAGTTCTGAAAAGTTTTAGGAGGAATTGCACAAGATTAGAATTTAGACAGCCTTGTGCAGAATACCCCCCAAATAGCAAACGTGCTGTGAAATACACTGTCCTATTGTCCTAGCAAACATACTAGGAACTGGGATACAGACACAAGTGTAATCATGATTATATTGTAAAACATAATACCCTTTCCAAAATTAACCATTAACAGCTACCAGTTCAGTAAATAACAGATGATGAGGTATCAGGCAGTAGGAGGTTTTTACAAAGATGCTCCTTTCCTAACTCCTTTCCTTCTTCTTAAACAGCACATAAAATCTTCAGCTGCATCTCAGTAACACACAATGAAATTCACCATTAATGGAGGATTAAGTTTGACCAAGTTGTTCCCTTCCTCCTCTTAGTCTTTTAGCCATTTCCATTGTCATAATGGGTAATAACTAATGTGTTCAAACTGAAGAATTAAACACTGAAATGTCCTTTTGTGGTCACCTTTGCCGATGATGAGCAGCGGCCTCTCAGCCTGTTTAAGGACTCTGACGGCTTCTGAGATTTCTTGGCTTCTAGCCAAACTTACTGGAGGAGGAGGACAACAGGGTACAAACCTAAAAAATACAAAAAAGTAACAGTGATGGATCAGTGAATGAAACCTACATTCCTCCTGTTTATTACAAGCTCATCTTAGGGGAGTGCACTGCACCCCCTACTGGCCAGAGCTGAAATTGCTTCCCAGAGGTTAACAACAAAACTGTAATTTATTTTTAACCTGGTAAAATTGTTTGGTTATGTAAATATAACTTGATATGATTATTTTTCTAAAAAAAGAGCTATGTTTAGGAGGTCACTGATATGGGTAGTATGGGCTGTTATCTGTTATTTTTCATGCACACATTTACAGATACTAGATACATACTGAAGATACCCATAAACAAACCATTACAAAATGTTAAACATGGATTTAGATTCACCTTAGCCATACAGATAAATGTAGAAATTTTAACATGGGTAGCCCAGCATCACATTATGCATTTCCGGAATACAAATGCATCAAATACAGGTTTGAAATGCAAGTCAATCTATTAATCTATTTAATGCCAATTCAGATTCTTTTTCTCATCTTAATAATCAATATGATTCTCATATTATTGTGCATTCTTAGTAATGTTACTGCTTTTACAAGGAATGGAATACAAGGGTTGGAGCTGAGAATTCAGGCTCAGAATCTGCCCTGCAGAAACAGAACTGATGTTCTACAGGTTCCTTTTTGTCTCTATCCCCGTTTAGCTGGGTTAAGTCCTAAATTAAAATCCAATGGATTTTTGTTGTTAATTTAACAAAGCTAAAGGATTAATTACAGAGGGAACATGTCTTTAAATGTAACATTAATAATTTGTTTGTTCATATCACTAGGCTCACTACAAGTGTCTGCATATAAAAAAATTAAATATTCATTGCATCCAGCCAATTCGAAACTCCACCTATATGGTGGCTGTCAAACCTAACACTGGTCCGGTCCACTTTGGCATTCACCATATCTCCAGCAATGTCTATGTAGCACGCTCCTGGGCGACCGTAAATACTGCTTCTTACTGCCTAGTGAGAATGGATAGAAAATCAGAGTCAGAATCAAAAAACATTGATCCCAGAGGACACTGCTTATGTCATGACTGCACAGAGACAAGAACAAAATTAAATATAAAGTCAAAATAAAGTCTAAAAAGTCCAATTAAAGTCTGCTGAAAATACTCAACTTGAAATACACTCCGCTCTATACTGGGTATAAATACTAGAGTTACATGAATGACTAATAACAAATGGTGATTAGGAGTTTGTTACTGGACATAATCAGATCAGTTGTAGATCAGTAATATTGATATAAGTAGTGATATTTCACATGGTACATAATAAAAAACTGCACATAATGAAATGATTTAGCTCCAAATAAGAAACCTGCACATGATATTCCACATGGTAAGACTGTTGCACAAAAACGTGTTGTAGGGAGTTTATAAACACTTTTAACAACAGAAATCACTAGGTGATTTGGTACAAAAGGAAAAATAGGTTTACCTTTTCAACTACTGCTGGAATCATGGCCAGACTGCTTGGACGAGCTGAAAACTTGCTGTAAAGGCGGCAGGCCTCTACCTGATCAAAGAGCATACTATACATTTTATGTTTTACAGACATATTTGATGCACAGAGCTCCAAAATGTGCAGTTTACTAAACAAACCTGAGGGAATTCTTGAAATGCACCAGTGGTTTCCTGATTCCTATCAGAGGAGCCTCCAATGACTATTACAGGCCTGTAATTGCAAAGACACACAGTGTCAATCATGTATAGCAAAATGGGTGCATTTTCACCCACAGTCATCTCCAGAGTCAACCTAAAGTATATTTACTATGGCAGAGACAGAAATTGTGCACAAAAAAATTCAACTTGTGTGGATGCAACAAATACAACAAAAGATGTACTTTGACCAGGACTGCTCAAACTTCTGCATATAACAGCCCAAAATCTGAAGACACCTACTCATCCAAAGTTTCTGAAATCAAGGGTGTTTGTTTCCTGTTGCTGAAGTAACACCCTTTACTTTTCTGGGAAAGCTTTACACTAGATGTTGTATCATTGCTGTGTGCAAAGTATTTATTTCCAAAGATACTATACTATTCCTGAAAATGCTGGAAAGTTTTACACACGCAGTCTTAGATGCCTGAAAAATTATATTTACAACTTGTTTAGCTGAGCAGTATATATTTTCAAAAGCTATTAGAATGCATACAAATAATATGTGTTTGCTTAATCATTCCCAAACTTCTCGTGGAAGCCCAGTATTACATTATAGTTTTCATCAAATATCTCAAATACCTGAGTCGGTTCAATAAGTAATTCATTAGATTAAATCAGGTGAGCTGCTGATGGAGTTTCATAAATCCATGCAAAGGCTGGAGGAGAAATCTGGAATCAAATTTGTGTTCTAACCTTCATGGTCTAAACCTTACAGTATCAGAAAGGGTGTCTACATAATTTGGACACATAGTGTAAGAAAGATTCAAGTGGTTCAATGATGTATGGAACTGCTTATCAAATCAAACTTTAATTTTATTGAGTGCTAAACAGCAGCCTTTGTGAAAAAACTTCAGTTTGATAAATGTGAGGGAGTCACAAATTTGGTCCATAAGGTTCTTTGAATAAAAAATATCTAATCCTTCAGTGTATAGTATGCACATATTTTCAGTTGTATGTGCATTACCAGCAATTCATGTTGGCATTGGCCATTCCACCAAGAGCATGGATCAGTCCAGGTCCTGACACAACCAGACATACTGCTGGACTGTGACGGGGGGCAAGAAGAATATATGAAATAAAATGAAGTATTACACGTAAAGTAATTAATAGTGCAATGAAACATGATTTAAAGTGAATACGTACCGTCCTGTCAAATATCCAACTGCAGACGCAGCATAGCAGGCCTGTTGGAAAAGAAACAGTTACAGTGGCCTTGTCCAATCAGAAAACAGAGTGCCCTTTTTAAAAGGCTGCGAAGTGAGGTGGTCTTACTGCTTGTTCATTGCGCATGCCCACATACTTGATACCGGCAGCTTGAGCAGCCATGGCCACTTCAATGATGGGCACACCAACAATGCCAAACATGTACTCCACATTCTGCAAGAAAACACATTAAACGCGTATCAGTTTTAACATTGCGCTGTCTCATCTGAAGGTCTCACTTGTCACTTATCATCCAGGAACACCACTGTCATTAATGAAAATCATCAGGGTGCATCCTATCAAGAGTCAACTGGGGAGGGGGGCTTTTACTCTGTCCAGAATAAATGAAATTATAACATGCAATATATGATTTTACATGAGACAGTTCACTTTTTGTATTGTCTTTAGCTCATGTGTACTATTACTATAAGATTACTCATTTGCACCAGGACATTTTTGTTTGGAGCAAACCAATTTGTTCTGTACATTTAAGACATTGCAATGCATAAAGTACAACTAAATATTGACATCAGATCCAAAACCTGTATCAAATCTCACAATACGCATAGAACTTGCTAATTAGTGGACGTTATCCTTACCTTAGCGTCACTGAACAAAACCAACGTTTTTTCCAAATGTAGTTAATTTAATCTGCTTTTGAGCTTTTAATTTAACCTGCTTTTCAGCTACTTTTGGGGCAAGGTTAAAATGCTATATATTTTATATAGTGTTTCAGAAGTATTCCTTTATCACCTTAGGTCAGCATTTAATCATGCAGTAAGATTCCAATTATCCAAGCCTCAGAATGGACAAACACTGTGTGTCCAAGTGTTTGTACGCATCTTCTCATTCAGCATCACTTCTAGGTGTTAATAAGAGGGTTGTCTTCTCTTTGCTGCAGTAACAGCATCTACTCTTCAAAAGAAAGCTTTGCACTAGAAATATTGCAGTGAGGATTTAATTGCATGCACTAGAACACAAGAGCATTTGTGAGGATGTGTACTGATTCTGCATGATACATTTTGGATCGCAAACACCACTCCTGAGGTGTTGGGTGAAGCTTCATCACTTCAGGTAATGCAGCCCAATGCTTAAACCATATGAATTTAATTATTAGAAGGGGTACCTGGAAATACACTATATGGACAAAAGTAATGGGACCTCAAATTACTGAATTCAGGTGGCCCCTCACTTCCAGTGAAGGGCAACTTTAATGCTTCAGCACACCAAGACATTTTGGACAACGCCATGCTTCCAACTTTGTGGACACAGTTTGGGGAGGAACCTTTTCTATTCCAGCAGGACTGTGTCCCAGTAAATAAAGCAATGTCCATAAAGACATGTCTGGAGGAGTTCAGTGTGGAGGAACTTGACTGGTCCACACAGAGTCCTGACCTCAACCCCGTCCAGCACCTTTGGGATGGACTGGAACGGAGATTGTGAGCCAGGTCTTCTCGTCCAACATCAGTGTCTGACCTTATAAATGCTCTACAGAATGAATGGACAAATTCCCCCAGAAACTCCAAAATCTTGTGGACAGCCTTCCGAGAACAGTGGAAACTTTTATAGCTGCCAAGGTGGGACCAGCTCTATATTGCACAATCATAATTAGTGCTGTTTTGTACTGCTGCTACAATTGCACAGTCATATGTATTGCTGTTCTGTTTTTTTTGCACATGTAACTTCTGCATCTTTGCTGCTAGATTACAGTACCTGTCAAAAATACTGTATTTATCCTAACTAGCTGTTGTCAATTGGACTTAACGTTGTCTTGTCTCGTCTAACTGTATTGTTGCCCTTGTGGTTTTTTTTTTAGATCTTTGTCCTGCCTGAACTTGTGGTCTTGTGTTCTGCTCTTGTGTTGCACTATGGTCCTGTAGGCACATTGTTTCGTATCACTATGTAGCTACAGAAATTACAATAAAACCTACTTGGCTTGACTTGAAAGTCTATTTATTGAATGCAGTCATTGAAGCCCCTGTTGGTGGAAAGGCCAGGTGTCTCAATACTTTTGTCCATATAGTGACCTCGAAGTTTGAACACAGAAGCACCTGCACACCATAACTTGGTAGGGTTCACATGTAACGTTACATGAACAAAGTTGAACCTGAGTACTGGGTGAAAGGTGACTTGGGTGACTTGGATACTTTATATTCCAGTGTGTCAAACGTTAAACTGATACAGAAGTTTAGTACAAAACCACGTGTTGTGAGTTAATTAAGGTTTTAATTAAGCTTAATTAGAACCCAAAACTCTCCCGTTGTTCCAGTTTCACTGGCTCGATATGGAGAAACAGACAAAGGCACAAAGATCACTGGATCCCAGCTGTTGTTTTGCTTTGGCTAAACTAACACTCACTGTTTACGCCCCTAACTCAGAAAACTCTCTGTTTAACCAGTCACTGGATTCAAAATGAATCTTGTTGCACAAACCTGAGACTTCAGAGCCTCTGCAATGATCTGAGCCCCCGTCAGTTCTGCCATCTTGCCCGAGTCTTTCGTCAAAATAGCTCTAAAGCAGACGCACCTTAAAGAAGAGGGCGCGGCATTTACACATTTTACGGTAAAGTGGAGAGCTATCTCAGACCATGGGTTGATGGCTCAAACCAAACCAATTGTTGGTCAAGAGACAGGAGCAGCAACAGATTTATTGTCATATACAGAAAACAAGGGAATATCAATAGACAGACAGATAGATAGATAAATAAACAAAAAGAAAATTCTTAAGTAGAACACAAGTGGAATAAAATCAACATAGCAGAACAGTAAAAGTAAATGGTAAAACGATAAGGTGCATGGCAGACAGCAGAGATGTTCACAAGTAATTTTTACCAAGTCCAAGTCAAGTCTCAAGTCTTTGTGCTCGAGTCTAAGTCAAGTTTCAAGTCTTTGAGTGGCAATGTCAAGTCACGTCTCAAGTCTTTGTGCTCGAGTCCAATTCAAGTCTCAAGTCTGTGAGTGGCAATGTCGAGGTGAACGGTTTTTGGGGATTATGACAAACGAGAGGTTGTTGGAAAGAGTGCGAGATATAAATAAATAATTCCATGAAATGAACATTGTGAGTTACGAGTTATGACTCACGAGTCAAAACACCCAAGTCTGAGTCAAGTCTCAAGTCGTTGAGGGCAAGTCTAAAGTCAAGTCACAAGTCTTTGTGTGACATAAGTGCAACTTGAGTCCCCATCTCTGGCAGACAGCAAGACAGTGTTTGATATTTTCAAGTATTTACGAAACATCTGTAGTGCAAGAGTGTAGTTCTAGAAAAAAATGTTTATATGATTAACATTTGGAAATCGCTAATGATAAACATTTAAAAATCTTAATACAAATCTTAATAACAATTAGTTATTACTACCATGTGCCGAAGTTTTCAGATGACACTGCTATTGTTGGTTGTATAAAGAATGGACAGGAGGAGGAGTACAGAAAGGTAATCCAGGACTATGTATTATTGAGCCGATAACAATAAAAGGGGAACATGTAGAGATTGTCCAGACCTACAAATACTTGGGAGTGCAACTGGAAGACAAACTGGACTGGACTGCCAACACAGATGCTCTGTGCAGAAAAGGACATAACCGGCTTTACTTCCTCAGAAGGCTGGCTTCCTTCAACATCTGCAAAAAACTGCTGCAGATGTTTTATCAGCCTGTTGTGGCGAGCGCTCTCTTCTATGCAGTGGTTTGCTGGGGTGGTGGCCTCAAGAAGAAGGGTGCCTCACGACTCGACAAACTGGTGAAGAAGGTGGGCCATGTTGTCGGCACAGAGCTAGACAGTTAATCATAGCAGAACGACGTACGCTGAACAGGCTCCTGTCAATCATGGACAATCCACTGCATCCTCTACACGACATCATCTGCAGACAGAGAAGCAGCTTCAGTGACAGGCTGCTGTTGCTGCCTGCTCCACCGACAGACTGAGGAGGTCGTTCCTCCCCCATGCCATAAGACTGTTTAACTCCACCAAGGAGGGGAAACGCTAACAGCACCATCCACAGCCGCACCTCTGCTCTGCACTACACTACTCACAGCACACCACACACAACTGCACACGCCTGCTTACACTGGACTTTAAAAAAATGTTCTTTTAATTAATCTGACTGTCAACTCCAAGTACTACCGCACAAGCATTACCCTCCAAGTACTACCGCACAAGCATTACCCTCCGAGTCTTACCGCACAAGCATTACCCTCCAAGTACTACCGCACAAGCATTACTCTCCAAGTACTACCGCACAAGCATTACCCTCCGAGTCATACCTCACAAGCATTACCCTCTGAGTCATACCGCACAAGCATTACCCTCCAAGTACTAGTATCTATCTATCTATAATGGCAAGTAACGTTGCAGCTGTAAAATAATACTAATCATCATCAGCATCTTCATCAAAATCATCAAACAAAATGTTAGACGTGGTCTTAAATCTGTACAAAGACTTAAGAATAAAAAAGCACAAAATTAGTGCTAAAGTCTAGTTGTTCCCAAAATACTTTGATGCCATTTTAAATGACATCTAAAAACATCCCAAATGCCTGTTCTGTAATGTCTATAGTGTGAATGTTGTACATATTTTTGTTTATAAATATTTTAACATAAGTGATGGCAGCGTGAGTGCCAGTGCACAAAACATGGGGTGTGTGTGTGTGTGTGTGTGTGTGTGTGAACCACAGTAAAAACTCTGGATTTAGAGAAACCTCAGACGGCGCCTTCCGCCCCACAGAAGGAAACCCTCAATCTAGCACTAAGAACCACACAGACACACAAACAAACAAACACACACTACAACAGCAGAGGACCTTCTTTAGAAAAGCTGCATGAAACATGTAAGTGAGCGGCCACTTTATTGGAAACACCGCCTTGTGCTTCCACACGGTGCCACTTTATCAGAAACATGCTTTATTAGAAACACCAATGGAAACTTTTTTCACTTTTAAAAAATTAAAATTACGTGTAAACACTGTTACACGTAACGCTCCTCAGTCCATATATGGAAAGCTGCAGAATTTGAAGTCATTATTTTGTGACATCACAAAAACCAACATGTACATAAATCTACGTTTTACCCCCCGGCCATTTCTGCTGAAGCTGTAAGGAGGTTCAGGACAGGCCACTGTTTGAATGAGGCGCAAATAAGACATCATTTGTGAATAGAACTGTATGATGTAGAATCACGATCGCCCCTCCCCCATTTCCCCTGCAACCTCCCCAACACCCCCCTCCTCCCAAAAAGGTCCAGAATCATTACAGACTCAACATTTATTAGTGATTGGTCAGACAGGAACATTTTGAACAGCCTACAGAAGTGTGAGCTGTATAAACAGTTCTACTGATCGGTTCTCTGGTTCTGGAGGGGTTTGAGGACTCAGAGCTGGAAGGTGGCGGAGGTCTGGGCCATGGCGTTGTAGATGAACGTGTTGTTGAACGGAACAAACTGGTGTGTGATGAGCTTTATGGCTTCTTGTGCTGCGGCTCCTGTGATGAAGAAAAACCACATCTGTAAACTCTCTCTCTCACACACACACACACACACACACACACACACACACACACACACACACACACACACACACACACACA
>JBBPCY010000007.1:8993107-9009385 GCA_037974405.1 Brachyalestes nurse
TGTTTATACACACATATATATGTATCACATAATATTTAAGAAAACAACTATTTTGGGGGGTACTGCCTTTATCACAATGTGAACCCAAACACTGATTGTGTAAGCTTCTACAGTTAAATAAACAAGTGTTCTACAACCTAGGCCTCATGTAGCTCTGGTTATCTAATACATCAGCATGTTTCCATGGAGCTCTGCTGAATCAGGCAATCAAATGTAGGGGGCTTCACTGAAAAGCACAATCAAGTGTTCTATTGTACACCTGGTAACTGCAGCTGTTTTGCTGCCATGAATGTACGGCTATATCATCTCATCTTTGAAAATGACAGCACTGTTTTGTTGGTAGAGAATAAGATAAATAACAAAATACTGCTCTGAAAGGCACTTTGTATAGGGATCTCTCCCTAAAGATAGCTAGGTGGTGTAGCACATTCCCTGTACTGAACGTTCCACCCAGTGGTGACAGCTTGGTCTTGTTATGATCTGAGGCTTTCTTGTGGAGAAAATTGAAAATGCTATCGCAGTATCTCGGTACACTGTAGATTTGTGTCTCGGCTATGTGGGTGGGAACAGAAAGCTCAGAGCTGCACGTAGCCGCATGTCCCAAGGGGTGTCCAGCTTAATCACAGCTTTCCTTAGCCCAAATACACCCTCATGCCACAAAGGGTGTGTTGGTGTATGTCTAGGCAGAATCAAAAATGCCTATCTGCTCTATGTGGGGAACAGTTCTGTTCTGTTCCCCACATAGAGCAGAGAGAAAAAATAATTTCTAGAGCAAAGTGCATCTCTGCTACTGACAACAGGGAAAACACATAGACCAAAAAAAACACAGCAAGGCAGTTTCATGTCCTGTACATTGTAAGTACAGACTATGTTTAAAATACATGCAGACTGTGCTTGGTCTGCAACAGCGCTGAGGTAGTTAGGATGTACCAAAATAACATCCATATGAATGCCAGTTTCACAACTGAACATTGATTAGAGCATCTGTAAGTTTTGCTGCATGATCCAGTTCTGATGCTCACGTGTCCATTCTAGATGCTGTGATGGACGGGGGTCAGCATAGGTACTCTGACAGGTCTGCAGCTATGCAGCCCTTTACGCATCAAGCTGTGATGCACTGTGTTCTGATATCTTTCTGTCCTAGCCAGCATTAATGTTTTCAATAATTTAAGCCATATTTACTCTTATGGGATCAGACGGGCTTGCCTACACTCCCCCATGTGCATCAGTGAGCCTTGGGTACTCATGATCCTGTGGCTGGTTCAATGCTAGCCCTTCCTTGGACCACGTTTTGTAGATGTTAACCACTGCATGAACAAAATCACAATACAAGAGGTGTCGTCTAGTCCTCACAACTTGGCCCTTGTCAAAGTCATTCAGATCATCACAATTGCCCATTTTATTTCTGCCTCAGATACAACAACTTTAAGAACTGACTGTTCACTCGTTGCCTCATAAATCCCACCCCTCAGGTGCCACTGTAACACAATAATCATTGTTATTCAATTAACTGTTGTGGCTGATTGGTGAACATGCTGAAAATATGTACAGCAAGCACATATGGCATTTTTTATTGAAGAACACAGACAGTGTCTTACAAAATCACTGACATTTCTATCTAAAAGCAAAAATCTCTCTTTTTAATTTACAATTTAATTCAAGCCCTTCTTAAGTCTAGCCTACCTTTGCTGAAACTAAAGTGCATCTCTGCAGGCAGGATGTGTCTATGGTACAGGTAGGAGTGCTTTCATTAATAAAAGGCCACCCACAGACCATGACCAGGCCTGTGGCGACAGTGTCACATGTAATTGCAGACTTTGTCCGACGTGCAATATGCAAGAACTCCTCGTACCTTATCTGCCCATCCCTGAGAGAGTCCCAGGAGGTCTGGCTAAATACACGTAATTACAGCGAGTCGTGCACAGACAGCATGATCCTCTTGTGCTGCCTTCAGACAGGAAATCTCTGGGATACCCAGAGCAATCTGAGCAGCTGGATCATGGTGGAGGGCACGTAGCGCTTCTATTTTTACCCTCAAAAAAGGGAGATGGCAAAATGATGTCTTGGATGTGGTATCCTGCAATGTTTGTTTATGTACGTGTGTATTTCCATATCAGTGTGCTTATTTAAAGTTTCTCATGTCTGAAGGGGTCATTTGATACACAAATAATCTAATAAAAATTCACGTGGAACTGTAAAGAATCCAAGCAAAATGATTTTCCTAAAAGACCACAAGAATCTTTTCTCAGAACTCCGACTCACAAGAGCCTCCTGAAGTGCATTCAGAGTATCTGTACAGGAGCGGTGTTCTTTAATTGACCACAAAAGCATGACCTATCCATAATAAGCCATGGTCAAACAGTAATTTGAGAAAAAAAACCCATACTTTAAAAAAAATAACTGCATGTAACAACATCCTCAGTATTACACCTGTTCCCAGTTAACCTAGTTCAGCTGATCAGTACTAATGTTGTCTTTTCTTTTTTAGTTAATACCTATTATTGTGTATTAGCTGCTGAATTTCGACATCAACTTTGCTGAACTAGGCAACTGAACCTTTATATACATATAAGAAAGTGATGTGAAAGTGATGCATATTCTTTTCACATACAAAGAATGTGAAAGTGATGCATAGTTTGAAATTTTGTGAGGCTTGAACCTTTACTATGGAAGACATTTGAACCGACACTGTAATTTGCAGTGTATCCTACGGATGAAATTTCACAAAATTTGGTGTGCATCTGAAGCATGTGGTACTGCTGTATGATAGGAATTGTTGTTTATCTACATATTTTACACCACAAGATTTTGACACAGGCCTGGATTGGCTGCTGAATTTTGATTGGCTGTTGGCAGCCTTTTCATTAAGGAAACCAAATGGAACGTGTGACGTGAGCAAATGTAACCAAGTGGAAACAAGTCAAATTTCAACAGTTTAGCTTTCT
Source organism: Brachyalestes nurse (assembly GCA_037974405.1). Lineage (NCBI taxonomy): Eukaryota > Metazoa > Chordata > Actinopteri > Characiformes > Alestidae > Brachyalestes > Brachyalestes nurse. Next base: position 8,996,053 of record JBBPCY010000007.1, read on the forward strand.
GAGTCATTAAGATGTGTCAGGTGCCCTATGGATGAAATTTCATGCAATTCGGCATGCTTCCAAAGAAAGTGGTGTAAGTAGAAAGTAGTGACGCAGTGTGTCAAAGGATTTACGTCACAGGATTATTCACGTAAAATTATTCACATAAAATTATTCACGAGGTGGGGCTACTTCACAAATAATTTGTAATAAGCTAGGGTCATATGCCTCATAGAGGCCAACTTGCTTTACAAATTTTGAATTTTTTGGTGCCATTTTTTGCCTTGCATGAAGCAACACGCCCACCTATAAAGCCAGACCCCTTATTTTGATCAGCCATGCAGAGCTACAAGCATGTCAAATTTCATATTGATTTGTCTGAGCACATGATATAGCTGAATAAAAGGAAGACAGAAGGAAAACTTTGGCAAACACTGTATGAGCCCTTGCTGAGTTACCGCGAGCAGAGCAGGGAAAACGATAGGATGTGTAGGGTAGCCTCCAGGACCAGGGTTTACGGAAGGGATTATGATCTGGTTTTTGACTGAGCAGCGAGTAGTCGGGTGAGTGGCCTACCACATCCGCAGCCTCTCCAAGAAACTCCAAGACACTGTACGCTCTCTCCCTCAGCTGCTGAAACCGGTGGTACATCTGAAGATACAGGCACAACAGCAGACTTCGAACACGCGTCCACATCCGCGGCTCGGCATCTTCATCGTCATCATCCTCCTGATCCTCATCTTCATAGCTCTGCACTCTGATTTCCCATTCACGCTCTAGAATACAATTAGTCAGAAGCAGTTAGTCAGCTGTGCTGGAGAAAACACCCTACCTATCATTTCACCAACTGAGTTTTCTTTGATCAAGTTTTACATGTTTACAATGTTCAAAGGGGAATTCCACTGCTTTTATGTAATCTTTAAGTAAATAGGAAGTCCTTAGAAATAATACATTATTATATTATTTTATTCTTTATTTAATCAATATACTATTATAGAAAGAAATTCGGAGTGGTCTGATGTGAACGTTGCTATTCTAGAGAATTGGAAATGTTCACAATGTGATAGAAACCAGACATCCAAAACTTTTGATGCTTCTGTGCAGAAAATCTGAAAAATCAAATCCATTAGGAAGTAGCTCAGTGTATATGACTAAAATGTGTAAAATTTCATGACAGGCTCTAGAGCTGTTCCTCTCATTCACTTCCCACACACGTGTACACACTCAGTCAGTGCTCATCAGTTCCACTCACACTACCTCTGCTCTGACGCACTGCAGCAACAATGCTCCTTTCATCAGTGACTGGAGAATTAGTGGCAGTAAGCAGTGACACTATATGTTAAAAGTAACGCTGTGTTTGGAACGGTTTACTCAGTTCACCTTGTATAACACTGTGTTTGCTTAACAGTGACCTTACTGGAAGATGGCCTTGGATGAAAGAATGACTTACACACTATATAATGCACTAGGTATCATTTCTATAATACATTTCTGTAACAGGGAGGGATTCAGAATGCATCTTAGGTGTTAATTTACTAAGGATGAACTTGTGATAGCTATGTCTGTGTTGAGCTGTTTTTGTTGATTGTTTGATTTATGTTAGCTACAATATGAATTTTCCCTTAAGGGACAGTCACTTATTTCCAGTAAGTTCTATTCTAACCTGTTCTAATCTGTAACATGTCATTACCATTTCACTGAGAACTTTTAAAATAACCCTATTATTTGAAACATTTTTTATTTGAGAGCTCAATATGTCTGCTTAACTTTGAAGTGCCTTGAATTGCCTACTGCATTGAATTTTAATACAGCAGCTAGTGAAGCATCGTTTGTTCTCAGAGTTGAACACAGTAACACCTGAGGAATATAAGATTCTGCAAGGATCAACCATAAAACACCAACAGAACATTTGCGCCCTCTTGTGGTGGAGAAAGCAAGACCCTGCAACTGAGGTTGCAATGGGCCTTTCTAAAGGTCAGTTTAAATGGACATGTACAAGTGTGTGTCTGACTTACGCAGAGTGGGTGGCAGAGGTAAATAATAGTCCACAGCCTCCTCAGAGCGAGCGAGGAGATCATCTAGGCCGGAGATGATGGCTTTCCCTGCTGCTGAAGCCTGAGCTGCCTCCAGCACATCCCAGCTGAATCTGAGTGTCCTTTCCCACCGCTCTGCCATGCCGTCCAGCTCCTCATTCACTCGAGACTGCACATCCCCCAGCCTCGTGAAAAACGTCTCCTTCAGGTACTCAATCACCTGAGTGGAGAAAACGAAGGCTGAGATTACGACCCAAAGGCACTAGAGAATAAATATGTTAAAGTGGACTTTTGGAGACTTTAAGATAATTGAGCAAATGACCACTATTGCACAAAATAAAACACCTGAGCCAGAGACAACCTTGAGGAATCTCCATAGTCTATCAAATGGATCTGTTCAGCATCTTAAACAGTGTTATGAATTCAAAGCAGGCAGAACGGATTTGGATATGCAGAGGCCCTTTCTCTAAAACATTAAAGAAGCAAGAGGAATCAAAAAGAAGAATCATTTTCATTGGTGCTACAAATAACTGGTTTTGGATCCACAAAGGAATCTTTAAAAGAACTGTTCTGTTCTTTAAAAAAGACAGTTCCTTGTTTATTAGAAGCAATGAAAAATGGTTAAGTAGCTACTGGTAAAATGGCCAGTGCTCAGACAGAAGCACTACTGCCGGAACAATGTATTTGTCTTTATGTGACTTAAATAATCACTAAGGCAAATTCTACACTTGGGTCAGTCCTTGTGACAATACTGTGTTGAAAACTCCATTCATTCAAGTGTATTTCCTCACAGCACACTAAAGTACAACTCAAAATATAACAAAAAAAAAAGTTTAACTATTGTGTTAAATACTAATTTAACTAATGACATGCATACATTTGGGAGCTGCATTAAATAAATAAAATGCATTAAATAAAAAAAATACTTACAGTTTTCTTTATATACTTTAAGTAAACCATGGATATACTGTAATTTTTTCATGAGAGAAATTCCTCAAAAAAAAAGAATTTCTTATTATTTTAGTTTCAGAGCATAAATCATGCCTATCAGTCATGGTTTACTGTCTTGTTAGGCGATTGGAGTGATTGACCAGGTTAATCACGCCAGACGAACTGAAACAGACTGAACTATGAGGAACAGGTCAGCTTTCTCTGCACCTTCTGAGAGAATGAAAAGTTTGCAACAGTCCACAAAATTAGGACTTTGAAAAAGAGCTTGACTTTTTTTATAATTTCAAATAATGTTTTAGAAACCAGTTTCATTGGATTGTATTGGAGTGTATATTAAGTGGAGTGAGTTTCAGATTTCTCTCTGTGTCTGCAAAACTAAAAGAAATTGTTCCTTTTCTTTTGTATGGGGCAGTTGCACATGAGGTCCAGGACACCATGCCCAGTGCCAAGCGTCTGCTAGAGGAGTGTAAAGTAAGGGTGTAAAGAAAAGCCAGAAAATCAGGCCAGCACTCTACGGATGCATCAATTTACAAGCCTAGATTTGGTTTGAATTTAAAAGGAAAATGGATATGTCTGCCACAAATCGATGCACTCCCTGACGTGTGTGCTTATGTGTGTGTGTGTGTGTGTGACCAAGCGAGGGACGGCCTGTCCCAGAGTTCACATTTTCTCTTATCAAAAGTTCACAAGTGCTTGGTAAGACTGTGAAAATGTACATATGTTCGAGATATAAAAACTGCTGTGATGTGGCTTTTGGGAAAGGGTGTGTTTGGTGTGTGTGTGTGGTCTTAAACTGTGTTTTTGTACATTTGAGAAACTTTTTCAGATCCTTTACTTTTCTATAGAGCCCTATGACAGTCACCTCTGCTGCTGTGTTGAGTGAGTGCAAGAACTATGGATCAGGCAGAACCAAGCAACACAGACACAGTGCTCTTGTGAAAGAATGAAATCAGAACCTCACAGCAATGTTCAAACATCTAGTATAAAGCCTTCCCAGAAAAGCAGAGACTATTTTTATAGAAAAGAGGGGACCAATTCCATATTATTATTTTTCATTTGTGAAGAAACATTGAATGAGAACATTTCTGCAACCTTTTGGACATAGTGTAGGAATAGCTGCTTTGGTATTTTATTAAGAGAGGATGATATATCTGTCTGTGTGTGTGTGTGTGTGTGTGTGTGTGTGTGTGCCCTCTTAGACAATAGAGACTCTCACCTCATCTGCTGACTGATGAAGGATAGGAAAGGTTTTCTCCAGCTGCTCCAAACCCACAAGAGCATAACCATTCACAGTTTCAACTACAGAGGATAGCAAAACACATGCTTTTCATTAGAGCATGACAATACATCGCAGCCTGAGCTGAAACAGAACAGCAAAAGGAGCTTGAAAATAAAAACTGACATCGCTTAGTGGGCTTCTAAGAAAATCTACAGCTGAAATCAACAGTCAAGCACATTTCTAAAAGTAAAGTGAGCATGACTTGTAAATCCTCACACATTTTCGTTCCATACCATGCCATTTATGAGTCAAATATGGTATCAGGGAGTGTCTCTGAGGTACAACTTTACATTTTAATGGAAAAAAGAGGAATGGGAAAAGAGGATTTCTTTTCTTTTTAATGATCTGATCAAGCTGAGTATGACCTGAACATGAACTAACCAGGTCAATTTATATTTCAGGTTGATTTCAAAGAGAATTGCCATATAATTATTTATATCTAATTTTATAGTTATGTAACTGTAAAGGCATTTTTATAGATAGACTTTCTGGCTCTTGGGTCTAGGTTTTCGATCCTGGTCTCAGAGCACCCCAGTGGCAATCTAAAGGGCCCCCAAAAAAGCCATTTAAAATTGAGATATAGTGGCTTCAGCGTGTGCTCACTCTCAGGTTCCAGACGCTCCAGAAGGGGCACTGCTCGTTTACTCGCCGCTGTAGAAACACTGCGGACACTCAGCTCTGTTATGCCACCTACTATACCCAAGAGAGGGTAACGACGCTTGACTCCCATGTAGACGCCTGCAACCATTTGCAGAGCAGAGCTAACCAGTGGCAGCTTCACCACTCGATTCACTGCACTTTCCTGCACACAAAAAGATTTCAGATCATAGAATCCATCATAAATACACTTCACTGGACTTTCTGCAGAGCACTCTTACACAAAGACACACCAGAATGATCTGAGGCTGCTTTGAGAAGCTCAGAATGCGAATAGCGGTGGAGTGCATATTTTTACTTTTTGGAAACTTACCTCTCTGTTCTTTGCTTCTGACATCTCTCAGCCTCTGGGGAGGAAAAGTAGAGGAGAGAAGACAAGACAAGACAGGGGCTTTATAGTCATTCCAGATATTTCAGGAGTTCACGAACTCAGAAGCTAAAAGGAGTTTCCATCCTGTTTTTCATAACTTCCCTGATTTTTGCATCCTGTGCATGAGGCAGTCAGCTGCCAACAGATCATAATACCAGTCTATGTTCTACCAGCACACTGTGGAAATCCTGTTAAGTATTTAGAACCACAATTTCCACACTTCATCCAGTACCCAAATGACTGATAACTTCGCTAAGGGCAAGTCTGAGGTGGGACAAAGACATATCAGACTGCTTAAAGGTTTGGTCGGCCAGACAAGTAACAAAAAACAGTTACTAGACATTACATCAGAGCACAAGTTCTGGAGACTGACACAGAGTCACACTCCAAACCATATGTGATTCAGAGACACGTTTTGAAGACCAGTAGCATTCAGAAGGCCTCTGTGAATATTAGGCATGGGACTAGATATGTGATCTATGACAGCAAGATCACTCCATTCTACAATGAATGAAATGTTCTCTTTAACAGGATCGTGCAAATGTCAGCTCTGTCCAGTCTGATTAAAACATTCACAGACAGTGTTAAGAGCATCTTTTTCGCACTTAACGTCAAAGCTTTTGGTTTATTATGTGAAGCAGTTATAGTATAATCATATTTTTTTATTTTACTGGGCTAGACAAATACATAAATGTGAATATCTGTTTGTGTGTTTGTGTGTGTGTGTGTGTGCACGCTTGTGTGTTGTGGTTAGTTTAACTAAATCAGATCAAATTTCTTTTACTACCGGAGATGAACTGAGGCCTGGAGTCTAGCCCAGTTTGATGATTTACCTGCTCTAGTGCATTAACTAAACCTGGTAAATAACTAAAATCAAGTATGTTTGAGCAATACAAATCATAAAACTCTGCAGGAACCCAGTCCTGAGGGTCCTCACCCCTGTTTTACACAGAAGTTTGGCTAGTTTTGCTTTGAGAAGTGACATCCCTGCCTTTCTAGAAGATGGGGAACTCCTGTCCTGAAGTCTAGATTTCTGCAGTTGGATGATTTTCCTGCTCAGGCAACCTGATTTAACTCATCAGTTACTCACCAGGGTTAGCTAGTGTGCTAGAGCAGCACCCCAGGTTCCCACTCCTCACATGAAAAAATTACAATGATCTTTGGGTGTCATGTCATTGATTTGAAAGGTCACGTTGATTATTATCATGCTGTTATTATAAAAGAAAAAGTAGAAGATGATAGTCTTGAGCTACATTTACTGTCCTTTTTTTTACAGTCCTTGAATGAATCCAGCAGTGTTCTCTCAGTGTCAGTCAAAATTCACTGTGACATTCTGCAGACATGCAGTAATCACAGACATAATATTTTATCAAACTTAGGTCAAGCATGCAAAGCTTATTGTCTAGAACAGGCATGTCCAAAGTCCGGCCCGGGGGCCAATTGTGGCCCGTGTTCAAATTTCCACCGGCCCGCAGTCTCTGTCAAAAAAATCAATAATATGCGCCCCGCCAGCACTGTTGGCCACAGTATAAAATACACGCGTTCAAAAAAGCAATTTTATATTTGACCAAAAGACTAAATCAGTTTGTGGACGCACTCTCACCGCGTGACCCTTGTGTGGCCATTTCCAACCCATTCTTAAAATGGCGACTATAACTAAAAAAAAGAAAGTTGACAGCGAGAAATTTGAGTATTTTCAATCAAACCGTCTAAAATTGAAATAATGATATCCGATTCAAAATCCAAAAACATATTTCCGTTTTTTGATTGTCAATTGAAAAACAAAGGAACGAGTGATAAACGGATTCATATGGCCCTCAATGTGTTGTACTCCTGAACAAGATCATTGTTAGTGTGATTTTCCTGCTCACCTGTTTTGAATTTAGAAGTTTACAGTGAATAATATGTAATGTTTCAAATGAACCCAGATGTTAATCTTCCCGGAATGTATTTTTCCAGACAGACTTTTTCTTCTTATGTGGTCTTTAGAGCAGGTTCTGCAGAGCTGAGTTCTAATCTGGATCTAATACAGCTCTGTTATTCAGAAGCTACTCATGGCTTTGAATAGTCAGACTTATGGGTTAAATTAGGTCTGCACATAACCTGTGTTAGAAATAATTTTCAGGAAAAAGCAGAAGATGTCTTTTGTCACACTGATCACTGTGTAGCCGAAATTAGATGTTTCCCCCAGAACTTATAAAACATGTAGAAAAATATTTTCAGGTCCCTGCGCTGGCTCCCAGTTTGGTACAGAATTGCTTTCAAGGCATCGCTCACTCCTCCACCTTCTTTAAAACCTTTGCACTCCAATTGCACTTCTATTATGCATCCTTTTATTTCTTCGATTCTTTTTTTCTATTTTATTTTATTATTTATTCTATCTCTGTAAAGCACACTGAATGACCTTTTGTGTATGACAATGTGCTTTATAAATAACTTGAACTTGAAATGAAAAAAAAAAAAAACATATTTGCAGTTTCATTCTTCCCTAATCATAAAGTATATATAATCAAAAATATCACACATCATACATCCACTTTATGTAAACCTTTTATCAATATTTATTTATGGTTTATCTATAGTAATATTATTTATAGTAATATTTAAAATGATCAAAAATAGTGATGAGACTTTATTCTTACCTGTTGGTTGACTGGTGCAGTTACTGTCCTTAAGAAATCAAAAGTATGTGCTGTTGGTGGGATAAGCTGACCTCTGCAGGACTGCCTCTCTTCTGCTCACACCCTTTTAAAGTCTCCCGTTGGCTGCCAGCTGTGAAATCCAGCTCTGCTGGATGGTTTTGCCATTTCCATGGTAGACACACACATGATTCCCTCATATGCAGGGAGTGGCTGATGTGTGTGTAAATTGTGATTAAGATATTTTTTCACAAGATCACTACAAAAGGAAGAAAATAGATGTCCTGTTACATCCATGTACTTCAAGACAGAGGTACATGCACACAGGGTTGGTACTCTCTATATTAGTCTTTATTAAAATACACTAATGGGCACTTTGGTGTATAGATAGTGCACATTTTTGCCCTTGTACACGCTTAGAAACATTAATTCATTCATTTTCTCAGCTTCTTATCCTAAGCAGGGTCACTGAGGGTACTGGAGCCTATCCCAGCAATCACAGGGCCAAAGGCATAGAAACACTCTGCACAAAGGGAAGACACACACAAACCCACCCAAGAGCAATTTAGCATCTCCAGTCCACCTAACAATCCACCAAGGAACACATCTGGTACCTTTATTTTAACAGTTTCACTCAGCATATGTATTTTATTACCGGCTGACTTCTGTATGTTATAGTAAAGGATAAAGATGACTGATACTGTTTGTTCCTCGACACAGTAGCACTTATCAGTGCCAACTTTTCTATTATACTTCTTGTTTATTATTTTTAATACAAGCCCTATCTGAGGACATGGTCCCAAACACAATAAGAAATTCTACTAATTAACTCTTGACAAGGCATCCCTGTTAAACAGAAAACATTCCAGGTCAATACCTCATGAATCCGACTGAAAAAATGCAGAGTGTATAAAGCTGTCCTTAAAGCAAAATGTGGCTACTTTGAAGAATCTAAAATATAAAACACTCTGATTTGTTTACTGCATAATTCTATATGTGTTCCTTAAATCATTTGACGTTTTCAAAATTAATCTACAATGTAGAAAATAATAAAAATGAAGGAAATTGTGTACAGATTTCTGACTGGAAGTGTACATTCTGTATGCGTTCAGCTTCAGTGAGAACTGATCACTAAGGCATTCATTGAGAATCTTTAAGACTGAATGCGTGACAGTCCCATGTTGTATTTCTAAGAAAATCCGAACACATCCATGTGAACAGGGCGCAGAATAAGGTCATCACCCAACCGTGACAGTGCCATCACCACAAATTTAATCAGTGGCATCCATTATTATTACATTATTAAATGTGTCCCAGATCTTCTCAAACTCTTACATTTGTCCAAAGAAATGTGCCCTATAGAAATGGAGTACTTTGGTTAATTTGTATTTCATGCAATTTGTTTTATGCAGCATAAGATGATGATGAGATGATGAGATGACACTAAAATGACAAAAGGAAATTGCATTTTTAAAAATTGAGGACAAGTAGAAGAGAAGGAATAAGTCTAAATAAAATAGTGTTCATGTTAATTTCTCTAGGAAATCAAGCAATGATATAGAGTTTTAGACTAAAGCTGGGTGTTGAAATGGCTTGATTGTACAGAACAAGACAGTAATTATATTCTTTGCCTTGCTGGCAGTGCGAACTCCACATGACTTTTTTTATGTGGTTGCATAAATCTGCTTAATGTATAATTTTTATTGATTATCACCAGACATTGACCACAGCAACTGGGGATTTCTCAGCCATACTCACTAGAAAAGATTGGCATCTATTGGGAATTTCCTACCCAAATAATAACAACATTGTTCAGTTTCTTGCAACATCACACAGGCGGAAGTTTTCTGCTATACAATGAACTGCTTACAGTTTACACAGAAGATCTGGAAAACTAAAGGCCACTTCCAGCACTGAAGAATGATTAGTGAGGATGCAAGCACTTCTCTGCTGGACATGAAGGGCTTAATCAGCAAAACTGAGGCTGAAATGGGGTGAAAGCACACCAGGAGACTAAAATTCACTTTTGTATCACATTTAATTTGTACATTCAGTGTGTGTAAGAACGCCCACAGGTCAGTGTGCTATATTCAGCAAATGTCATGAGCTTTCAGCAATGTATGTCATTTATTTATTCACGTTATTCTTTTTATTCTTTTATTTGTAATATTTGCACACAAAAAGGTCCCCCGGTTTATTATTTTGAACCACTGTAATCATGTTCACATTGCTTTCTGATAGCCTTGTTCATATATTTTGAATCTTCCCAGCCATTTCAGTAATACTGGCATAAAGATACAAAAGCACTTTTTTACAGCAAGGAAAGCTATCGAGAAGTGAGCAGAGGGAGTGTTTTTTTTTCAGCTGGAGCGTAACTAGAGCACTTTTAGCCTGTATGAAAAGAAGCCCTTTTCCTTTCAGTAACTTAACAGTTGGTACCATCTGTTACATGACCCTTTTAAATAAAAGTAAATCTGGCCTGTTCATATCATTTCCCCACTGAGAAGGTGTCTGAAAGAAAGGTTATATGAACAAAACAGACATGAGCTCTTGTGTGTGTAGGGTGTGTGTGCGTAGGTTTACAGTAGCATCAGATGGGTGTCAGAAAAATCTGCAGTGAGGAGCCCTGCACACCACCCTGAAAGATCAGAGCCCCCAAGCCCAAATTCAACCAAGAATTGACCAGACCGATAATGATGAGCAATAATCAATAAAAGTGATTACTTGATAACTTTTTTTGCTTTTTAAAACAAATTTTCAATATAATCAAATTGTGAAGTGCAGTGAGCATAAGACACGTTAAAACTAAAGATGCCAGTTGCCTTATAATCAGCATCACTAGCTATGGTAAATTGTGCGCTCCCACTAACCCCCCACCACCCTAACTCTCTCTCATGGGTGAACAGGCTTTATGAATTATAGCTATCAGTCTAGGTACAGCCAGAGAGTCAATGGGGCCTTTACCTTAACAGTCTATTAACCCAGCCTAATCATATCAAACGGAGATCTTCCAGATCTCTTCCAGTTATTTTACTAACACACACCATACCATAACTATTCGGCCTCCACAAAACATGCCAGTGGTGTCCAGTGCAGACAGTACAATATCTAATAACCTCAAAGTAAATACACACAGACACGCCCACCTTCTCTCTATATTGTGCAATATTTACATTGTTATTAAAACCCAGTGAAGAAAAAATCTGCTTCCAAAAAGCATATGGCGTGCAGCACAGGACTGAGAGGAACGTATAAAAAAGAGGCAACTTGCGTGGTGGAAAAACAGACTTTGAGCATGTGTGACATTTGTGACTTTACAGATACAGCACACTGACATTCAGAGTGGACTGTGACTGGTCTCATGGTTTCTCCCTTGTAGTTTTACAGTATCACACTGAACTGTGTATGATCTGGATGGTATTTGGAGAATAACTGAATTAAAAAAACTTAACAAATTTTGGCAAATGTCACCACTCTTAAAGTCTTCATCATTCAATCCAAGTTGCACAAAAGAAGAACATACAGATCACTCTATCAACGTTCTCTACATGAACTCCTCATGTTGTGCTACAGTATGCTTTTAACTGACACTGGGGTTCAGCTACATCCTGATCACTGTGAACCTTTATATACCAGCACAGGAGGAATCTTTACCTGATCTCCACTTCAAATAAATAGGCGTCATCCATAAGTCATTATACAACCCATGAATAATGAATGTGGTGTACACCAATGGTCGCATTTAACTTGAAAAATGTGACAAGTGATGCGAACTCTCGGAACTGACTACTGTTCGCTTAGTTTTTTTTCCCCCAATGGAGTAAACCTTGTGTTATTCAGACATGCGGTACAGTGCAGTGAGGGGTCTGTAGAGGCATAACCACGGGAAGTAGGGGTGCTGAGGGAGTTGGTGTGTCAGAACATGTTCATCGGTCATTCAAAACATTCTGATGCCTACTGTTGGGTAAATTTAATTTGAACTCCCCATCGACAAAATCAGTCCATATTATTACATACGGCAGCACCCCTTGGTCAAAATACGTTCCCGCGGCCATGTGTAGAGGCAGACGTTTGAATTACACTTGAATTTAAACACACACACATTCACAATTGCTTAAATCAGGAGGTTGTACTCATAACAGTCTCAGAATTGTGTACATTGTAATATTTTGGTCTCTCTATTTTTTAGTGAATGATGTGTTTGTGTTTGTTTCTGTGTGTATGCATATGTATGTTTGTATGTGTGTATGTGTCTGTCAGTGTACATGGCTGAAACAGCATTATTTAAAAAGGATTATTTCAGACCTATATTTCACTATACAGCCATTGCAAAAGTCCACTGTGTTTCCTACAATGTCCATCTGAAGTACCTCCGATTCACTGGCTGTTCCTTTAGTGCACACAGGCACCTCTGTTAGGGCCTTAAGTCTCCCTTGTCTGTGTGTGCATGTGTATGTGTGTGTGTGTGTGTGTGTGTGTGTGTGTGTATGAGTATATGCATGTATTTGTTTTTATGTGTGCAGAAGAGAGAGCTGAGGCCCTAGTATTCGTTGAGGCTGTGCCATTTGGAGATTTGTCGGCGTGGGTTTTGGCAGACCTCTTGCCAGTGGGTGGCGCCAGAGGGGCAGGGACTGTGTGTACCCAGCACCAGCCGACCCACAGCCTGGTTCTTAGTGGTGCGGTCAAAGTCCATAACCAGGAATTCGATGGAGATGTCAGGTAGCAGGTCTGCGGGCACATCGTAGATAAAGGACTCATTGAAGACGGGATTCAGCGTGCACTTCTTTACATGAGTCTTCTTCTTGGCGATGCGCTTGCGGCCATAGAACACATTCACCTTGACGTATGGATCTGAGAGATAAGAAGGGATGTTAAGGGAAGGCATTATGCATTTTCTTTGTTCTAAAATACACCACAAACCTCAAATTTGTACAATAAGAAAAGATGCTTTTTAGCTTTTGGAGCCAGCAATTGGAGTACAATTACAACAGTCTTCAATAAAACACGCTCATATTTTTTTTACAAAAATATATTTACAATATAACCCAAAATTATCGCTTTTTTTAGACATTATAATAGGTTTTATAAATAATCAAAACTGCATATTCAGTGTATGTTTTAAGTTGTTTCCTTCTTAACTGTACCAAAATCAATTCAAATTGTACTATTGTAAAATCTACTAGATGCTATTTAAATTGCATTTGCACCTGGGTTTACAGCAGTGGTTCCCAAAATTTCTCTGCAGGGCCCCCCTTTTCTAGACAGGAACATTAATGAGCCCCCCCAAACACCCGTTCAGACTAAGCAGGTTCAGATTCAAACTTTACTGAAATACAGCTCCCTTTTCAAATTGAGTGAAACAAATGCAATAACAAATGGTGCAGTTTCACCACTGTGGGAGAAATAAAGAGCAAACTGAAGTTAT
>JBBPCY010000007.1:9013382-9025821 GCA_037974405.1 Brachyalestes nurse
TCCTGCAAATAAGCTGTTGCTGGCCACGCCCCACCATCCCATGCTCCACCCACCCCTTACGCTGCTCGTAACAAAACAAAACTTAACTGCGATAGAAACACGAAAGTCATTATTTGAAAGTACTTACATCTCCCTCATCTGCTGACTTGTCACAGACAGCAGGTACAAACCCCCCACAACGCTGAAGTTAGATCCTTATTCACAACTGCTTATTCGAATTTTCTGTTCCACCTTCTGTTTCTTTGTCTGGGAGAAAGTAGAGGGATTTGTGCTGTTCTTTGCAGCAACAACATAACACTTCATGAGTGACCTGCCTCTGCTTGGAGCCGTAGTGCTCGGCTTATCCATGCTCGTAAAACTAACAGACAAAATGGCCGATCTTCAACTAATCTAGTGGGTGGGGTCTCGACAGATGAGGGGCGGTTCTATGCAAATTGTCCCAGTGGGACTTCACACAGCTCGTTTTAAAAGAGACCCAAATTGTGAAGAATAAACCTGGTGATATCTCTTTATATGTGAGTGATTTTGTGCAAAGAACTTATTTTGTATAACCCATAGACCTATTATAACTAAAGTGAGTTTTGCATGATATGTCCCCTTTAAAAAACATGTAAAAATACCGCTAGTGACAACTTAAAGAAGGCGTCACACACATGCGCAACTAAACAACAAAAATGCCACATTTTCTTTTTTTAAATAAAGGTAATGTGAAGTGGTACCATGGAGGCTGTGTTAGAATGTTTACATTTGGTAGGTTTGCTGTGTTTTATATTGGATTGGGGTCCATGTGAAGTATTCTGAGCTGCACTCTGATCCACTATAAATAAAGTTGTTATTATTACTTGGCTAAAATATTTTTTGTTAATGTATCCACTCTGTCGGGCTAAATGCTCCACAGAGCGACAAGAAGAGCTAACCGCTAAATTCTACACGCATATTTCTTCGTAATGCTGAGCTAAAAACATCCTTTTGGGATTATTTAATCTTTGTCCTGTTTGATCCCGTTGATGTACAGAATCATACACATATCGTCACAATCAGACGGCCTCAAACTAAACGGCAGGTATTGTCATGTGCCCTAGCGGCCTACAGGGGTCGCTGTATTTTCGTTTTTGGGATTTGTGTGGGGATTATATACACGTGTTTTCTGTTAGTTAAGTGATTGTGTTTGTTCATTGGTTCCTTTGGGTTTTGTGTTTGTGTTTAAAGGGTTGTTTGTGCACTGTTTGGTTGGGGGTTCTCCGTTGCACAGGTCTTGTGTTGGTGTGTGCCTTCTTAAAGTTTTTGAAACTGTATTGGCCCTCGAGCCTTTTGTTTGAGTTAAATAAAGACAACCAAGAATGGAAATCGGGCTGAGTGCGTCATGCATGGGAATCCAGGGGCAAGACGTGACAGGTATATTAATATTACTGTATATGGAAGAAAGTATTTTTGAGCACTATAAATGATACATTGCACAAAAACACACTGCCTAAAAGTACTATTTTACGGCCTATAATCTAACATGTCGCGACTCTCACACTGAACTTCGCTCGGTCAAATGAAAAGTTTCTCTAGCGGTGCAGCAGTGAAAAAGGTCCCCCTTAAACAGTTTCCAGCTGTGCCACTTCCCGAACATTAAACCGGTATTGCGGTATAAGAAAAATTAATAGCATAATAATTTAAAAAACCTGTTTTATTACTTTCTGAGTTTCTCGTATTCAGCTAATTGCTGTGATTACATACATTTACCCTATTTTCACAAATGACCCCAAATTTAGGGGTGTCTCAATACGCATTACTATACAGCTCTGGGAAAAAAATAAAGAGACCACTGCAAAAATGTTCAGTTTCTCAGGCTTTATCTTTTATAGGTGCAAGTATTAACCTGAACAGCTTTGCCTTCATTTTTAAGAACGACAATATTTCTCCTAATTTCCAAATAAAAATATTGTTATTTAAAGCTGTACGAGAACGAGGTGCTTGTGTAGGAATTTAACAGACACTGGCATGGAATGGTTGTCAAAAGAGATGCTGATTTAAAAATAAATTGCAGTGGTCTCTTATTTTTTCCGGAGCTGTGTGAAGACAATACACACTGTTAACTGAATACATCTGGATTTTCTGCAAAACAGTGTGCGAAACCAGACATAGAAATGGGCTGGAATAATTTTTAGAAAAAAGTAGAAAGCAGTATTGGTACTGCTTTAGTGCTTATAGCTGAGGAGTTGGTACAGTGAGTAAAAAGTGGAATTGGTGCATCCCTAATAATCCCTAATGATGGTGTGTGTGTGTGGTGAAGAGTGTGTGGCTCTGATCTAACCTGCATGTTCCTCTTGCTGATCTGCTGTGTGATGTGCACTCTGCCCGTGCTGGGGTCCACGTCAGCCAGCGGCACAAGCGCCTCTCCAATCACGTCGTCCCGTGAAAAGCGGTCAAAGCTCAGCACCAGGAAGTGCAGTGTGAGCTCGGGCAGCGAGCTGTAGGGCACTCCATAGAAAGTGAAGGTCTCGTCGAACGCTGGTTCCAGTGTCCTACGCATGACGCGGGTCTTCACGCGGTGCTTCTTCTCTGGCAAGATCGTCATCTTCACGTAGGGATCAGCACTCCCAGCCTGGCTGTCCACTGCTGGCAGCCCTCGTGCCTCCAGGACAGTGACCACCAGGGCTTTCTTGGGAAAGTTGTAGTCAATGGCCAGGCTGAGGGTACCGCGACTCTGTTCTTCAGCTGGGGTGAAAGGAGTGGCTATGTTGGAGGCGGTGGTGCTGGAGCTCTGGCTGCTGCTGCCGCTGGCCGGGCTGCTGTCCAGGGTGCAGTAATCTGCACGAACGGGCAGTTCCTTCTCCAGCCGTGCCGCCAAGGGAGAGCTGTCCTCTAACCCACTCATCTGGAGCTGAGGGACCCCGACTGGGCTGTTCTCTGACCCTGTGCCTGCATCCACCAGCACCACTGGGCAACCCTTGCCATCCTCTACATCAGCGCCTCGCACACCGGCTCTACGGGCCAGCCGAACAATCCTCTTGCTGCTGGTCAGTGTCTCAGGGTAGATGCTCATGCCCTTCAGCATGTGAATGAACTTGTACGGCGGGTCTGTGGCGGGGTCGCTGTGTTCCGACTGGATGCCGTGGAGCTTGTAGTTGCCCGTCATCCTGTGGTAGCGTTTCTGGCAGCAGATCCACATGAAAATTAATGCCACCACTGCCACCACCAGCACGCCAGCGCCGATAAAGCCAGCAATAACTGGGGACATATCTGGGAGGGAGAGAGAGAGAGAGAGAGAGAGAGAAATTTAAAACATTCTTAACTGTTTTCCCTGTAATCATGGACTTATCTGTACAGGAAGCAAGTAGGAGAGATAATCACATATATTTTTATTAACAATGTCACTTCTAGTTCTGCTCTTATTAAACACTAAACACGAACAAAATATCAACATTGTGATTATACTGATTACTGATTACTTTTGTTAGACTGTCACTATCCAAGGCATTCACAGCATATAGTAAACAAAAATATCACCTTCTGCAATATCAATACAGCAAAGTGAGAGCAAACGCACTGATGTGAGTCTAGCAGGCCACACGACTTTAATCAAAAAACAGAATTGTGAATGTCACACAAGCTGAGTCCAGCACGGTCTGGGGATTGCCCTGCTTTATCACACTAAATAAACCTGATAAAAAACCAAGAAGTTAAATCAGGTGTGCTCAAGCAGGAAAATCATGAAGGTGCCCAGCCCTGCGGTTCTGAAGTTCACAACCAGTGTAGTACATACAAGTCACATTACCTGAACCATTACATTTATCAGGGAAAAATACTAAAACACAAACTATACAATGAGTAAATTATTTCAAATGTCAGTTAACTCTGAGTATAAAGTATTGTAAACACACAATTTGGATTATTTTATTTTTTAGACATGAATGACTTTGCATCCTAATGGGAATATAAACAATTTCTACATTTAGTAATTTCAATTAACTCACCCATCTAAAGTTTTAAGGACTCACCAGAAGCTCGCAAGAAAATATTACTAGTATAGTACACGTCTAAAAGGAATTTTTTTTTTTAAAAACTGCCTTTATTTTTGTGACACCAAAGCATTGCTTTTGGATTTGGCTAAGAACTGTACTGAGTCTTCAGCAGCTGATTGACACCAGGCGTGCGAAGCAGAAGGACACAGCCACACCACACAGCACCACGCACGGGCTGATTCACTCACTGTCTGACGCAAAGACTGTCATGCTACACTGGCACAATGAGAATTACACAATCACCAGGCTCAAAATGACTGTATAACGTGATTCAAAATAAGTAGGAGGCAGTGAGAGGCTGGGTAGGAAGATGGCGGAGGCAGAGTACAGAGGGAGGCATTTTGGAGACGGAAGGGTGGGTGTAGTGGAGGAGAGGGTGGCCTGCTGGCTTGTTTATGTGTCCATCTGAACAGAGCTCTAGTGTCCAAAGCACTGAGCTGGGGCTGCGCCAACGTTACAACAGTCAAGTCTGATTTTAACTAACAGGCTCGTAGCTCTAAAACAGACACTCTAATTTAGCTCGGCTGCACATGCTCTTTCTGTGGCTTGCTGTGGAGAAGCAGAGGGTGGAATACCAATCAGCCATACAGAAACACAGCAGGAGATGGCACTCACAGCCTGGCACGGGCACACACAAGAGAAACGACAATGAAAAGGAAACAAACACAGCAAAAAATACACAGCTTCTATAGCTGTCAGCGCTCCGCTAGTGGCTCGTGATTCTATGCTTGGGTGTGGCACCTCACAACATTACGAGCTATCACTAACTGCCCAGAATACCAGCTACTCATTAGTTCACAGACATTCATCATCTGACTTCACTTCACCCTGCAATGAGATTCTACATGCTGACATGTCAAAAAACAGGACAGTCAGTAATTAGAGGAACATAATGTTCATTATTTTCGACCTTTTTTGCAAAAACAATAAGCTGTGTCTAGATTTGGCATATATATCACAGTTTTATTACAGATTTTTGAGCATATACTATAATATTTATACTAGAATTTGTATTCATCACAATCATAACAAGGCTGTGAAAAATAGAGAATGCAATACTGGTTTAGAAATCTACATGTGTTCAGTTATAATAAAGATTTATAAATACAAAAAAATAGTATAAACAGAATAAATAATGAAGGTTGCCATGGGCAAGAAAGCAGCACAGGGTAAAATAAAAACAACAACAACAAAAAAAACATTCACTCTTCAGAGCTTGGTCCCATAAAAATTTAAATAATGTGCCAAGGAGCAAAATCTGGTGAGGGTGGGTAATGTTTCTGCCCGTTCTCAGTGCTGGTGTGACGGGGGGATCAATTAGCTGACTGAGAGTAATGACTGTACAATAAAGACGCTCCCTGGAGGCAGAGAAAGCTCCCTCCCTGCTGGTGGCCTTTGAGCTGGAGGAGCTGCAGTGCTTTGTTAAAGATGCTGGAGAGCCTGGGTGGGGTCTGGGAGTGCTGTCCTAACGGGGCCTTTGAGAAAAAGATGAGACACTGCAGACATGATGTGTGTGTGCACGTGTATGTTAAGCCTCTGAAAGGTGCCTAAGGAAACACACATTGTATTTTCATGTAATGTGCCTGTGAATTCATAGTGTAATTTAAGAAATTAATTAAACTCACAATGATAGTACAAATACACAACAATACATCAAAATAATGGCTAATATATGTAAATTGAGATATATACGTATACACGTAGATATAGTTATATAGATACAGAATATAGACAATAGCCAGTTTCAAATCCACACATAGGAATAACTGGTTAGGCTCTGTGTGCTGCAGGAGGTATGATCTGGCAGGAATACTAACATATACAATAGCACTTCAGCTGCAATTAGGTAATGCATTTTTCTTTCACATAACTTTTAATGGACTTGGCTGATTAATTCATAGCGCAGCTTGCTGCCTAACAGCTGGCTACAAATATATTATCAATATCAGATCAGGAAAATGCTGTGTTCTTATAAAGTAGGACAAAAAGGTACAGACTATAAACATCCTTCCTTTTTTAACAGTTTGGTGATGATTAATAGGTCTCTAGAAAGATGTGCACTGCAGTATACCAGAACACTGCTGCCCCACAACTATAATAAAGCAAATGTTAGCATCAGAAATCTGCACATTATCTATTAGGGCTGTAACGATACACCAAGCCCATGATTCGGTTTGTATCACGATTTGTGACCCACGATTCGGTTTGTATCACGATTCTTTTGGGGGGTGGAGTAGAGAAAAAATTCTGAGACACCATTTTGTTTGGATCTTTACCGCAAAATTATAATATCAATAAACGCTTCAATACCGCTTATTTCCCCATTCATACTGCAGAAAAGGCTTCTGTGAACCACACGAGTCGAGTTGGAGTCGACATGCCTCTCTCGGTTCACCGCTCTGTTTAAAAAAAAAAGCTCCGCCCAGCTGCCCGGAGCCCACAAAACTCGCTCAAAATACAATAAGACAATTACACAGAAACTCCAACGCAGTTTATCACAACCCAGCCAGCTTAGACACTTTTAAGCCCAGTGTCATAACTTCCATGTACTCACAGCGAATAAATTCAGCAAATAAAGGAGTCCGTCTCGGCGTGCGGTGCTTATATGTTTCTGAACATATCTCCGGCTAGGAACGTTCCAGAAAATCCTCCTATTGCGGCGAAAAACCTATGTTTCTGGGCAGGGTCCATCCCCCCTAGCGGAGGGGGAACAGTTAAAGATGCGGTAGCATTGGATCTGGACGGGAAGGATAACTCTGGGAGTTGTAAGGGGTGTGTTGCGATTCTGCCTTCTCACACCTTGACACGGGTTCGTGGATCTGAGTATCGCGATTTTGGTTTCATATCGCATATCATTACAGTTCTATTATCTATGCATCATTGTTGGCACAAAGAGCACTTAAAGGACTACACATAATATCCTCCTGCACACAATACTTCATGCTCAAAAATATGTGATGATTAGTTTTTACAGTACACATAAATTGAGTCATTAGTTTTTATGTGTGACTTCGCTGCATGACATTGGAGTACCATGACATATGCTGTGTTGTAAAAAAAGGCAGACAAGGCTTTCTAAAGTCTGAAGCACACTAGAGAGGAGAGAAAGGCTGTGTGAACGAGACACACACCCATACTTAAATGTCATGATGAAATTTTGCTACCAGTTCTCTTTTCTCATCCATTTCTCTTAGCTATCCATCTTTAGACAAAGACACCAGCCCTGTTTCCTGTTATTGGGCACTGCTGCCCTGCAGGGATTCCAGAGGGATGATGTCAGATTTTGGAACACTCTCAAAGTCAGCTGCCCCAGTTGCCTGGAAACACCCCCAGGGGGGCTATACACACATTCACACACGTTTATGCACACAAAATGCACGGACAAGTGTCAAATTCAAACCCTTAGTATCCCACAATGCAATAACGAAAATAACGAAAAAAACAAACAAAAATAGACTCCAATATTGTCTAAGCCAAATCAAACAAGGTCACAAATACGCTCGCCTCGTTTAAACCCTACAGGCCTAATCCTAGACATTTTCTCATGGACCCAGAATGGGTCAGACAGAACAACACAGCAGCAACAGAATTAAACCAAGCTAGATTGAACTTTTTCCCACCATGGAAAAGGCAACATTATACAGCATGGTGTCCAGCGGCTAGAGTACATATACAATCACAAGTCAAATGAATTCTATTACAAAACACAACCGATTCAATTTTCCTATCCCAACAAAATCATAACTATTTAGTCAGCAGTTTGCATGATAAAGATCCTAGATTAGTCTAGATGGTCATAACCATCTGTATGCCTTTTTTAAATGTTTGATATCCATGGCTTGTTATTGTTCTTTGAAATATATTATTATTGTTTGCCTTAAAAACAAACAAACAAACAAACAAAAACTATGAGTACTTGATTATTCCTCAACATAATCAAAATATTAGTCTATAGCAACAGGCCAAAACCAGCAGGGCTCATTTGTTGTCAGGCAGATATATTTAAAAGGCCTATATCATGGAAAACAAAATATCCCTGGATTTTATTTTAAATAAGAGTTTGATGTAGTATGTAAATATTGTTAAAATTCCAAAATATACTGTTCACTCCATAGATGGATACGAACCTGCAAAAAGCAGTCTGTTTTAATATGGTTTTTTGTGATGTCACAAAAACCAACACATTTACATACATCCACCTTTAGCTCTGTTTAGAGCTCAGTTTAGCTCTGGCCATTAAAATGTAAAATTTAAGCTAAAAAAATATGCAAGAAAAATGTAGGATATGGGCCCTTTAACATCACGAGAAACAGGACATCGTGTTCTTTAGAATCATGTCAGAATATCAGTGTTAGAGATTTGAACCAGAATGTCAGTAAGTCACAATAATCCCCTGTGCCACACCGTATACACGACCCAGACCTCTAAAAGCAAACACTGATTCAAGTAAAGACTGTCTGAAATTCTACCATGCCCAGTAATAGTGCTGGATATTAGCTTGACACAGCATCTTCTTGTACTGGCTATTCTCTGAGGACCTGAAAGAGAGGAAGGCAGAATAACTTATGTGGAAGAAGGCAGCCTAGTGCTAAATATTGAAACATGTTTTGTAACGCCAAGGTCCTACATTGTTTGTGCAGTTACGCTGATTTGGGGCTCTCAGAGCTGCTCCACCCTTTCAGTGCAGAGAAGAGTGACAGGGAATTCACTGGCGAACAAACGAACGTCATGTCTGTTTCAAATAACACGGCTGCAGCTTAGCTCGTTTCATTTTTATCAGACCTTATAGCGGCCGAGCTGCCTTATCTTCAAAAGACCAGCATAGTACAGGCTCTAAGTAATTCATCTCATCAAGCAATCAGTTATCAGCACAGACATTTATTAGTTGACCGGGATGTGTTATTGTTCGCCTCGAGAGCAGCATGGGCTGTATACAGATAAGCCAGGCAGAAAGAGAATGGGTAGGATAGACGGATGATGCAGCAAAAGACAGAAGCAGCTGGCATCTAGCCCTCTTCATAAAACATGTAACTGGAGCCATGTTCCGAAAAGAACTGGGTGCTTGTTATTACCAGTCTCTCCCTACTTCCTACCGAGCTCTCGTCTTTACACTCTTTATTCATTCCAGCCAGATTCTTCACATCTGTCTCTGTTCCTTACAGGGAAAACATTTTGTTCTACATATGAACATAAATTGAAGGTCAAGTCTTAGCCTCTAAGATGCTAAAGCAGGGCTGGTTCTATTAACTGATCGAACTCTATATTACAATAAAAACACTGACTTAAATGTAATATACTATTCTACTCTCTATGGATGTCCATTTTATGAGGCAAAAATGTCTATTAGTATTATTATTTTTCATGGCTTACTAGTTCTCTAAAAGCTATGTCCAAATAATTGTAAAAAAAATAATTGGTAGATACAAATATAACATCAACTGTGACGTCTCAGGTTCTCTCACGCAATACTTGTTTTATTTTGGAGCAGAAGTTGGCAGAAACCCTGCTAAGAAATGTTTAGGGACACTGAAAAATCTAAATTGTATTTGTGGTGAACTTGGGGTAAACATTCATGTAGATTCAACTAAAACACAAAAGGTTTAGAATTCAAAAGGATGACAGATTTAATAGGCGTGTCTGTAGATCACAGAAACACATTCTGACCCTCTGCTAAGATGCTGGATTGGAGGTTCACCACTGAGGGAAATACATAAAAATTCACATGTACTTGCGCTTGAACTCAGACAACTGGAAATGACAGAAGCCCAAATGATAATACAGACTTTTCTAGACGTAGCATGTTGCGATTATTTTGCACTCTCTAAGCACATGGCTCTGACCAAATTTGGGTTTTGAGCGTCTGCTTCCAGCCTACGCTGTGATCAAACACTTTCTTTCTTATCCTCCTCCTCAGAAGCGTGACTCCCGGAAGATGGATCTCCTCAATCCCACGGCCAGCAACAAAAGACACCACGCACAGTCTACTGCCTACGTTACATCCCACCAGAGATACAGCGGAAATTATGAGTTAAGCTACAGTATCTGCGTCACCACAACATGATTTCTGATTTATAACTTCTTTAAGTAGTTGTCCTGTCATGAAAGGGAGTGGTTTATGAGAGAAAGCCACTGTTGACTTAAGCTGATGAAGCAGGAAAGGCTCTGTCTGACCACATTACAGGCGCTGACATTAATAACCCACCAACAGCTTTCACAAATCTATCCTAATATAGAGCAGGGGAAGTAAAACAAATTGAAGTAGATTCTCTCTAATCCAGTTCTCTAAACGCTGACCTACAAACGGCCCTCATCCACAGATTTGATGGAGTAGACTCGTCTGGTCACATCTGGACACAATGCTGATGTTTTCCTCACCCCTCGCCACATAATGAACCACTTCAGACACAACAGTCTCCCGCCCATCCAGTCCTGTCCTATCCCACAAGCTCTGACACAATGACACTGAGATTAATTCACCAGCGCAATGCAAAGTGGAGCATGAAATCATGCTATGAGAATATGAAGTGAAAGAAAAGGTCAGTTTAAAGACTTGCAAAGCTTCATCTCAAATTCATAACTGCCAGCTTTTTTAAAAGGAGGAATCGATTTCAGAATGGGTCAGACAAGGACACAGCCCCATACTGATGGGACACCTCCCTCATTTATCAATTTTCCATATGTAGGCTTGCAGTATCACTACTATGCCCTGGGTTTTGTGTAGAGGTGTGTCTAATCTCATTATTATGAACCCTGGCTTCCTCAGGGTTCTTGAACAGATCAGTGATTACAGAAATAGAAAACCTAGGCACAACCTTAATATTTAGTCTTAACGTTCACCTTTGGGTCACAAAGTCAAGATTGCCACCTCATATCTGCTGATGTACAGAAAATGTTCATTTTCATTACCCTTAATGAAACAGTAATAATAAATAAAACAGATATACATTGTTGTATGAGCTCTGCTGTATGGTATGTGTTGCCTGTTCATCACCAACAAAGAATAAAAAAACATTTGAGAATAGACAATAACGTCATAGCTTCTGCCTCCACTGTTTCTCATACTGCACCACTTATACACAGAAACTGCAGACACCAGTTATGCAATTGTATTTCCATATTAATTCATCTTATTTATCCACTCATTTTTTTTATATTACATCCTCTTTAAGGTAACTTACTGACTAAGCTGAGGTTTATTTCTTATTCTAATGTCCCATTCCACCTTAAACGGCACTGCAGTTTCATTGAGGCGTCGTGAACGGGACATTGGAATAAGAAATACATATGATCTTAATCAGCACCTTAAAGAGGTTTTAATAAAAAACGAGTAAATAAATAGGATGTGAGTTTACTGCGACATTTAAGCTGGAACAGCACTATAGGGAAGGGAAACAAGCTTTAGAAACCAACACAAGCTTTGTCAGGCACTTGTACAGATGAAGTAACGTTAAGAGG
The DNA here is from genome assembly GCA_037974405.1 of Brachyalestes nurse. NCBI lineage: Eukaryota > Metazoa > Chordata > Actinopteri > Characiformes > Alestidae > Brachyalestes > Brachyalestes nurse. Next base: position 9,024,851 of record JBBPCY010000007.1, read on the forward strand.
CCAGTGAGCTTATAGAAGCTGCTAAAATGCAAGACAGCGTGTTATAATCGTTATTTAAATCTACCTTAAAGATGCTTTAATGTATTAGACACACAAGATGTGGGTTTACTGCGACATTAAGGGCTAACTGAAGGGAAAACAAGCTTTACCAACACCAGCCTCGTCAGGCACTCGTAGTGTTAACGTAAGAAACCAGTGAGCTTCTAGAAACTGATAAAATGCAAGACAGTGCGTTATTCCTGTTATTTAATCGTGTGTGTGTGTGTGACAGAGGCAGGCCTGAGCGTTACTCACCGTATGCTGCTCGTATTTCTGTGATCTCAGCCATTTTGAGAGATGGGATTCGTCTCTACACGAAGAAAAACAACAAAACAGGAGAAAATATGTGACGATAGCACGTTAGAACGACGGCTCCCCTGACTAATTCGAGTATACTCGACACATTACATTTTTAAGGTTGATGCGTAGCTGCGTTTTATAGGAGGTGGTCTTCCTCTGCAGCTGAAGCCCCCCTGATGATGGTGATGCTGCTGCTGGAGCTGGTCCTGCAGCTGCGCTTGCGCAGACCCGTTGCCACGGCAACGGCCGAGGCCCCGCCCACTCAAGTCACCTGCCAGAAGGACTGAGTGGGGAGATGTAAACAACACTGTGAATATCATTCTTTCTTCTGCTTTTTGTCTCCTTTTTCTTTCTTCTCCTTTCGGCTACTTCCGATTAGGGGTTGCCACAACCGTCTCCATTTCACTCTCTTACACCATCTGCCTGCATGTCCTCCCTCACCACATCCTTTAATGTTCTACTAGACCTTCCTCTTTTCCTCTTCCCTGGCAGCTCCATCCTCAGCATCCTCCCAACACACTCAGAGTCTCATCAGCATCCTTCACCCAACACACGCAGTCTCTCCTCAGCATCCTTCTCCCAACACACTCAGTCTCTCCTCAGCATCCTCCTCCCAACACACTCAGTCTCTC
>JBBPCY010000007.1:9029894-9044555 GCA_037974405.1 Brachyalestes nurse
AATAAATGGTAAAAAAAAAACTGCTTCTTGTAACATCTGTATGTATGTGCGATTAAATGCGATTAATTAGATTAATTCATCGCCACACCATGTAATTAATTAGATTAAAAATTTTAATCGCTTGACAGCACTAATATATATATATATATATATATATATGAATGCATTTACATTGAATAAAAATATCCAACTTGAATATACACTGGTGTTCTTAAAAAAGGCTGCATTTCTATGAGGTTTCGGCCTTTTTTGAACTTTTTTGGAAACTTTGTAATGTCAGACTGTACACTGTCATCCCCTTTATTGACGTCACTGTGTGCACTGTCATCTGTTTTGTTTATATGAGGTGATTTTGTGTAACGGCAGGCATAGCCAAAACAGTGCTGGGTTTAACCTCACTAACAGGACTTATCCATGTTTACACAAATATGCAGTTACTCTTCCAATATACAGAGGAACAGAGGCTTCAGAATGCACCACAGAGGTTACTATATCATCCAATGCTCCCATGACTAGTATTGCATTTGGATGGTTAAATGAAGTTTCTTTTGGTTTGGTTTGGCCTCACTAAATATATTTGTAGAGCAGAGTAGCATGTAGATCAACATGGCTAGTCAATCTCAAGGAAACTGGATAGGAAAGTTTTATTAAACTATTCTGATACAGCCACAGACCCTGGCAGCAGTATCTACAGTTTTAGATGGGAGCCTTTTAAGCATATCAGAATCTGTAAGAACTTTTTTAAGACTTTTGTTTGGTAAACGTGGCTTTACGGTTATGGTTATATCGATGCCTGTTGGTTGGCATGTTCATAACAGAACTTGACAGTGTGTTCTTGCATTTTCATGTGAACGGAAATTTGTTTTAAAAGAAAACAGTGCTTGCACAGATGGGCTTTTTATGACAATGAAGAAGGAAAACATATCCACGTACCTGTAGACTAGACCAAGGAAAGATAGTTAGAGATAAAAAGTTAGACTCACTGACAGCTGGGGCGATGCCCCCCACGCTGCCCGGCCCAGGGATGTTCCCTGCTACTGCTGCAGCCTGTGCAGCTGCAGCCGCCTGCGCAGTCACTGCCTGCTGCTGCATCTGCCTATGGCACTGTCTGAGGTCAAACACCTACAAAACAAGGGGGAAAGAGAATCGATTGTGAGAGTCTGAGGTCCTTTTAAACATGCCGTCTTCATAAGAGGACATTACAACAACTAATTATATAATCACTATTGTATCTTTTAAGCGGCACATATTAATAAGACAGATATTGAGATTTAAGCTACCAATAATACTGTAATTCCTCAAATTAAACTCTGGCTAAGCCTAAAATTAATGAATTTACTTCTTTCGAGTAAGAGTTTTAGCTCAACCTGCGTTTGATGATATTGTATCACACCTTTATATAAGCTCCTGGGTAGATCTTGTGCACAGCATCTCCTGGTGCTCTCCCAGCCTCCCTGTCCAAGTAGTAGCTCTGCACGAAGACAGCATGGTCACTCAAACACCGCATCCATACATCGCCCTCCCCTCGACACTCCAGTTGTACACCCTTACCGATATGGAGCCTGAGACAAAACAGAAACCTAGCATGGGTGAGTCATCAAGGGTAGTATTACTTACTGTAGTAAACTGCAGCAGAAAGTTCTTAGCAATATAGATGATGTTAACCAGTCAAGTAAGTTTATTGTCATTTCAGCTATATCCACAGTATAGAGTGATACGAAACCACATTCCTTCAGGACCATGGAGCAACACAAGAACAAAAAAAGAAACAACACAAGATTACTGCACACAGGACAAAATACACAGTGTGCGAAGAGGAAGAGAGTGAAAGAAAAACACAAGAGCAATTAAGCAACAGGGCAACACAACATTTAGTGCAGTTGAAGTTTAAATGTTAATACTATTATGACAGATACTGTACTCTAGCAGTGGAGGCGTTAGGTGTGTAAAAATGGAAAATAGAGGTAGACAGCAATAAATAATAACTGCAAATAATGGCAGCAACAGGACAATGTGCAGTATATAATATATAGAGGGACATTTACAGTTGTTTGTTTAAGGCAGAACAATTCAGTGTGTATATAGGAGAAGAAAGAAGTTTAGTTCATGTGTGTGTATGTGTGTGTGTTTGTGTGTAAGAGAGAAAGGGGAGGGGGGAATACAGTTTATGATTCAGTATTGATTGAGGAGTTTCATAGGGAAGAATTTCTCGTCGTGGCAGTAGAGGCGTGCATGCTATGGAATCTTTTGCCAGACGGCAGAAGGGAGAAGAGGGTGTGTGAGGGGTGTGTGGGTTCATCCACAATGCTGGCGGATGCAGCGTGTGGTGTAAATGTCTGTGAGGGGGGAAGAGAGACACTGATGTTCTCACCGAGAACATTTGACTTGGACAGTCTTTGTCAACTTGATTCTTGGTTTTATTAATATACCACTTCAAATTGTAATGTTTCTGACAAGACTGTGTTGATTTTTGATGTTGTTAAAAAATATGCAAAGAACACACCACTGTGTGTTAGAGCTTTTTAAACATTGTATTTTTTTAACACCAAAATAATCTTTCACACAATCCCATCCCTGCAGTAAACATACTCTCTCACCGTGCTCTCTCACTAGCGTCCGTGCGGTGCACATTGCTGAGTTGCCCCAGACAGAATCGATCTCCTCCTGATGGATCCACATACCCATCCACAGTTACCATTGGGCAGTTCGCCAGCACCTTAAACATTTCCCCCACCTGGATATCCATCTCAAAGTATGAGATTGAGCACCAGAACTCTGGACCTGGAGGACAAGGTGTAAAAAACATTCATTTACAAAACAGTTCAATTATTTCTGTATTTGTCTGTGTGTGTATAGACAAATTAATGTACCTGGATGGTTGGAGACTGGCTGTGGGTATGAGGCTGGTGTGTGATTTTGAGACCCTGGTGAGAAATATTGCACAGCAGATGTTTAAATAAAGGAACTCTCCACAGTTTTTCAACCTAATCTCTGTCTGGTGCATTTTGTAGCATATGGTCAATTACCCCAAACAAAAAATCAGGCCTGTAGTGTTTTATCCTGGAGGGCTGGTGTCCAACACAGTCTGGTAGTTCCTTAATTCAAGCACACTCATTAATCCTGGATATTAACCAAGGAACTAAATGAGGTGTGTTTTGGCTGAGAAATAATCGAACTGGGTTGGACACAGAACCTCCAGGACTGGAACTGTGCATTTCCCTAAAACATATACAAAATTACCTGCTCGATCAACTTCTACGATAAGTGTATTTTAAGTTAGTGGATTTTCTGTTCTGATACTTAGCACAGGGAGACACATCAAAATGACTGTCTGCAGTAGTCACCTGTATGCTACAGAGGTTGTACAAAGGAAAACACAATAGACAAATGAATTGATTCATATGTTCATTCGCAATAAGGAAATTGTATCCGCATTAGTAGAGGTTATAGAGAGAGCATGTCAAACTATCATTTGCCATACAGAAATGGCCAGTGTGATGCGAAGGGGCTTGCTGTTGACTCCGTCCATTCTGTTGGGATCCCACAGGTGTGTAGGAGGCAGTGCTTGTGCCTGTCCAAGTTGTGGCTGCAATATAAAGAACATACAATATAAAGAACATGCAGGTTTTCTCTAGAATGTGCCTGGTCAGCCAACACTGTTTCAAACGTTAGCACACGGAAATTTGTACAGTTTTGCCTCAAAATCATTTTCAGTCATTTTTGCAATAACTGTGCAGTGTATTTTATTTGTTTGGACAAGAATCTAATCAAATCAGTGCATAATCTTCTTTAAGGTTTCACTGAGGTTAATGCTTTGGCTTCATCTTCCCTTGCACATTTCATCAAGCTAATTAAGATCATTTAAATGTTGGCATCACTCACTGTGGTAGGAGGTCTGTGTTTGTTTGGAGGAGCTGTAGTCACTCTGACTGATGGCGGGTTGCTGGGCAGAGGCCTGGGTGTGTGTGGTTGTGTGTGTTGGCGGGTGGGTGGCGGTAGGGGTCGTCGGGGGTGAACTGGAGGTTAAAGCTCTGTTTGGAGGAGAGGCTATCTGCAGCAGACTTTCAGTACGGCTCCCCTGCAGGGACATCCTGGAACTGCTTACTTCACACACACACAGACAGACAGACATTATCAGAAATATTAGAATAAGAAACTCACTTGCAAAATGTCTAACTATACACTATCAGATGGTGCTAAAAATTAGAATTTACTCTCACTCCCTAATTTTATATAAAACATTGAATCATTTTTGTGATGATTTCTCAAGCATCTTAAGCAGCTTAAATATTTGAGCATAATGTCAATATACTGATTGCTGGTTACAAACTCCACTTTGTTCAATTCTTGAATTTTTTTTAGGTAAACATATGAATGTTCATTGTTTACTGATAGTATTCCCATTTTGTTTTCAACAAAGTTTGACAGAAGTACAGCATATTTTGATCATTTACGTTAAAGCCTGATCTAGTGAGCCACTTGCTGCATCAGCTTTCAATAATGACCTGATATTCTTACAACAGCATGTTAATCTAGTTCTCTCCAAGACTGCATCTCTGGAATTTGAGTTGGGGAACCAGCTGGTCTATCATACTATGATGCAAACGCGGATGACAAAACGAATATAAAAAAGCCTACTGAACACACACAGGTTGACCTGACGTGCATAAACTTGAACTTCGAGGATGTGATATTGTTCAAGTGACTTGGGCTTTGTAGTGGAGGGACCATGAGGATTATTGGATGAGTCTTCACATTGTCCATCAGATATAAGTATGATATAAGTCAAAATAAGTATGATTCTATCTAGTAAGGATTTTGTCATTTTTATTTTTTATGAACATTTTGCTAGGAAGACTTTCTTATAAGGTATCGCAAGAAAAAGGGTAAGTGCATGAATGCCCTAACAAATATAGGACATTTATTTCAGGAATTTCTCTTTTGAGGATTTTCTGGCTCTTCAAGATTTCATTTTTTGCAGTGTAACTGTGATTTTAGCTTAATCTTCGTCTGTTTTTCCTTTTTCCCATCTATCTTCTTTTGTGTCTCTGGCCATCTGCTTTTGTTGTTGTTTAGTTTTTTGTCTCCTCCCTTGTCCTACATCTCACCTTAGTCTAGTCTGTAGCCCTGCCCTCCCATCATTATTCCCAGGTGTTTCCTGTCTGACGATTCACACTTCAAGTTTCTGTCTTGGTGTCACCCAGTGTTTTTTGTTTTCCAGTCCTTGTATGGTCTTTCCCTGTTGAATGTTTTCTTTGTCTTTCAGTTTAGCATCTAGCTGTCTAATGTTTCTTGTTTCATTCTTAGTCTTGACTGTAGTTGCTTTGCTCTCATAATTCTCTTCTCTTGAGGATAGTAATAAAGTCTGTCCCTTCCTATTACCTTCCTCAATGTTACATTAACCAATTAATTTTGTTTTGTTTCATCATTAAAAACACTGATTACAAACGTTTGAATGAGCATCTATATGATAATGTAATACAAGAAGAAGTAGTACATATAACCAGTGTTGCTGTCACTTTGGAGCACTTTATTCCAGTACTGAAAGCCTTAGTTACCTCCTAAGCGGGTGTGACAGGGGTCCTATCAGGGCGTGCCCATCAGGAAAGTGGAACAAAACTAATGTAAGGATATGAGATATGATCTTGAAATTTTATAACCAAATATGTTGTGTTTTTCATGTTTGCCTAATTGGATTCATATATTTCAGGTACAACCATTCATTTCTGTCTTTTGTTGAGATGTGTGTAAATATAAGGTTTACTATATAGATACACTTTATACTTTACCATTTAGGTACACTTTACAGTTTACCATTACCTGGTATCTGTTTCTCAGCATTGTTTGTTAGCCACTTTTGCCTCATTTTCAGTGTTTAGGAATGTCACAGAATCTTCAGCAAGCAGGTATTTTTGGGTGGTTACACTGACAGGGGAATGTTTTAGTGTGTGCGTGTATCACATACAACATGCCACGACCCTGTCAGTTTGTCAGTTTCACTGCTGTGCTGAAATAAATCCACCACCCAAGTGATAAAAACGATACAATGAAAAACATGCATTACAGCCTATAATTGTAAACCACAAAGTGAACTTTTATGGTAAGTGTTAACACTTGAGTGAGTTGATAACAAGAGTGCTTGAGTGTAAATGGTGGTCCAAACTGAAATGAAAAAAATCACTCTCAAAACACTTGCACTTAATCAGAGTGGTAATCATTTGAAAATGTAAATTAAAGCTTGAGAATGTAAAACTGAAAAAAAGTGAATATTACCATGTATGGCACTTTTAAAAAAGCAGACTTGATATTTGAACTTCTAGACTTAATTTAATAATTTTTAGGGCAGTGAGTTATATTAGTAAGACTCACCAGGTGGGGAGAGGGGCAAGCTGGGATAGAGAGTTACTGGAGGAGGGGGGTGATGATGGGGCTCTGGGGGCAGCTGGAGAGGGGGCAGCTGTTGGCTGTAGTGGTCTGGGGCATGGTGGTCCTGCTGGGAGGGCATTCTGGATGGCCCTTCCATCTGGATACAGTCATGGATATACTCTTCCTTTATCGGCCTGCCTGAGGAGGTCAGGGAGAGGGAAGCTAGTACAAAAACAGCATGGTAGTCTTTAGTTCTACTTGAACCAGGGTCAAGTAGATTTTATTGTAATGGTTTAAGAGAATTACCTGATATTTACATATGTTTTGTATAATTACTGTCAAATTTAATTCAGTACAAATATACTTAAACAGACTGAACAGGCTGATTTGGATAAAAGGGGCATAATACTGTCAATTCTCCATGCTTGATTAGACTTTATTGGCCTACCTCTGGCGCATTTTATTTCAGATGTTTTTATGTCAAGGAGTCTGGCAATTGTATATCAGTTGTGATAATAGTGCTAAGCAGGAAAAGGAATACCTGAAAACAAGCTCCACCCCTTAACAGCCAACAACATTCAGATATGGTAATAGAAAACAGACAGTGATAACACAAATGCTTCTCAGCCTCTCACCTGTGGTCTGTAAACTCAGTCCAACTGCACAGAGAAAGATCAGAAACAGAAAACACCAAAATAACTGCAGGCCCATTAGACAGTATTGTTAATGCAGTAACAGTGCAGACACAAACTCATTCAGTACATACGCTGTTTTCTAGCCATGAGATTTTACTGGAATTGTCTTCTGATCTAAGGATTATTTTCTTTGGCAAACTGTGGAATTCTCTGTGGATTTTTCTATAATTCTGGTGTCGGTCTACAGCACACAGTTGTATAAAAACACTTCTAAATGTTATAAACAAATAAAAACACAGATTATTTATAAAGTGTTCAAGAATCCACAGATTCCATTCGGGTCTAGTCACAAGTTACACGTCTGCTCTTCTTCTTTTAGTCTAACATATTTTCCTGCCGCCATGTCTTTAATGAGGGCCGCACACGTACCGATGCCGGGAGACACCACCCGTTCGTAGTGGTAGGGGTTGACACATACGTTGTCGTACTTCAGATCGAAGGCGTACTGGCAGAACTTGACATGTTTGAGCTCGTTTTTGTGGAGGTCTGGCCAGCGCCACAGTCGAGCATATATGACATGAGGAAAGCCTTTTCGGCCTGCTACCTGGAGAAGGACAGAGAGGGCTTATTAGATTCTGTGGGTGATGATGACAAGCGGCATGAGGAGCAGCAAGAAAAGCAGTTAGAGGAAAACTAACCAGAAGGTTGTGCTCAGAGAGAGAAAGAAGACAAAAACGTAAAAAGAGAAGAAATAGCTTTATGCTGGGAGCAGGAATGAAGAGCAAAGCAAGGAATATGTTATTATAGCACAATCCCCATTGCATTCTGAACATGTGGGACTCTTCCAAAGATAAAAAGATAAAGGGAGGGAGAAATAAAAGGGAAAAGGCAAATAGAAGATTGTAATATAGCACAGCCTGAGGCCTGACTCTTAAAGTGGCAAAGTTTTAAAGCTCCAACTGAGCTCACATAGTTCCAAGCTCAAACACGGCATGATTCAGACTGATTCAACCATTCCAGCAGCATAACATCACGCAACGCAAGAGACAGAATCCTGCAGTGTGAAGGACATGCTGAGAAAGAAAAAGAAATGTGTGAGCGTGCGTGCGTGGTTCATAAATATAAGGAGAAAAAGAGACAGACACTTGGAATACTGTGGTGAATACTTGGCTCAAGCAGTAAAATTAGGCTACAGAATTGTTAACAATTTCATTTCCCAGCTAGTGGACTCTCACTGTCAAAACAAAACCTTGTATCTTTGTTTTTGTAGCTTTAACTTTTACCAGCTGCCATTTACACTGTGTCAAAAAGTACTGACCAAGTGAAATGTCCAAATTAAGTTCAACTAAAAATGTTACATTTTATATTTTACACTGAAGATTAAGAAAGTTATTATTTTTTCCTATGAAGTTTCTTTTTGGGAGATATGATGGTTTGTTGCATCAGAGATGGATAATAAACTGCAGTATTGTTACCAAAATCTGCGTTAAACACTACTGAAGCACTGTGATATAATTTGCTACTCCAACTACTCCAACTATATCCCACCCAGTGAAATTGCTTTCTAAAGAAAGTCAAGCTTGGCCTACACTCCAGTTTACTCTTATGTTTAATTAACTCTCATACACAGACAAAGGGCAGGCACTTCCCAATCTCAGTCAAACAATGTACAAACATTCCATAATTAACAGACTTCCAAAGCAAAGGGGTACGTTTCATGGCATGTAGCCACCATGGAAATACAAGTTTGGAACTGGACAAACACATCTTGCATAAACACAAAGTGCAGAAATACAGTGAACACACTCTTAAAGCATGTGTAGATTGTGTAGGCATACTTCAAATACTGAAACTCTCAGACACACACACATATACACTCACACACACACGGGCACGCACACACAGACAGAGACAGACAGGCTTTAACTTAACCCTGCCCCTTTCCTGTGTCTCAGACAAAACAACCCTCTCTCTCCCTCCACCCCTCCTGCTCCCTCTCTCTCTCCCACTCTCTCTCTCTTTCTCTCTCATTCCCTCGCACTGTCTGCAACTGGGGGAGGGGAGAGGAACTTTCAGTCTCTCTTCTGTACTGCGTTCTTCTTTCTATATTCATCAGCCAAAGAGCAACCACATTCTCATAAAGATGGTAAGGAGACAGTAGGCCACAGTGTTCTTTGCTTGTCAGTGCTTCAATACTTGAGAGTTAATCCTTTAGTAATCTTGACTAAACTACAAAATCAATACAATACACCAACACTTACGTCTTCAAGAGAAGGTCATTAACTTCTGTTACTGGTTGCAACAGTACTACTAAACTTTCATTGTAGGGTAGTAATATTAAGGTGCCAGGATAAGCTTCCCACAATACTAAATCAAGCCTGTGTAAAACAAAACAGCTTTTTCTCTGAGCTTAACAGTCACTAAATAAGTGTAGGCTGATATAATGTATTGACTGAGTTTCCCAATTAAGTATAAATCCTTATCCTGGCCTATATGTTCCTTCCAATGGAGAATATCCATTCAGAATGTTCAGTAATAGGCATAGGCTTCATCCTTGTCCAGAAAATCAATCCATAGAGTCTAATTCAGCGAGAATTTCCTCGTAGTGAGTTTACATCAGAACCTATGTCTAGCTGGTGTACCTTGTCTCAGGCATGTATGATCAGTGACCCTGTCAGACAGAAAGAGTACTGCCTACGCAGAAGAAGAGGAGCAGAATGGCATATCAGTCGCAGAGCAGAGGATTTCAACACTGGACCTCAGTGGTGTTTCACAATGTTCGACTGCCAGCACTGGACCGAATCAAAGAAAAATATCTGCTATTGTGTGAATTGCGCAGTAGTGTTTCAGAGAGTTGTGTGCATTCTATAAACAGTGTCTATCAATGTGCAACAGGTCCTTGTGAAACCATATAGTCACTGTGGCAGCAAAACCTCTTAATTTTACAGGAGAAGGAAAAGTCTTCTTAACTTTGAAGATTTTATTCCAAGCAATTTCCATGGTCCATTCCTAATGAAATATTCACACAATGTAAAGGCCAAGTGGCTTTTTGAAATAAACTGAAATTACAAGATTTTCACGACAGAGATGATATAGGCTATAAGTTGACCCATACAATTTTATTTCATCGCAGTGACGGTTTAGGTTCAGACCTGCAGCCGGCCGTCCAGCGTCCTCTGGATGGTCACGCACTTGCTGGGATGAACCCCATTGGTTGTGATGGCTGTAATGAGAGAGTCTAACTCGTCTTTCTTCTCCTTCAGCTTCTTCACCAGGCTCTCGATGGCACGCTTGGCAAAGCCCTCATTCTCTCCACCCTGCCGATGGCACATCAGGCTGTGAACGATGCTCAGACACGCGTCACTGCTACTCGGTGAACTGACAGACATCTTTGAACCCTAGAAGTAGCCTAAGAAGAGTAGAGAAGAGACAAATCAAACATCTGTCAATTATTCTGAACTGTACAAAGTGAATGATTAGTACTTCCTCATATACACTGAACCATAAATACTAGTCTAAAATATATATATATATATGCACATATTTTATATAGTTAAGGACCACCTCATTGTTTCATATGTAAACATTCCCCTTATTCACTCAAAAACACATTTGCAAATTTCCTCCAAGTGTTAAGTCCACCTGTATGCCAAACTAAATACACATGAGGGGGCCACATGATACAGAGAGAACGAAATATCCTATCCTATCATACCTATCCTTGTTTAACATTTGGCAAGTCTTCTAACACTGACAGGACATAACAAGCCTTTAAGAGAAAAAATTAATACCCTCTTGCCATCTGTTCAGCTCACTTAATACATTGGTGTACGAAATAAGGCTAGTTGTGATGAGCAACAGACACTTGAGCAAACGTCTTCTTACAGAACTAGCTGATCACTACTTACCATTAATCCAGGATGATACTTTATAATTATAATGGATTACAAGTACTGGAATTGTATCATGAATAGTCTAACGTAGTCTATATAATTTCTATCCTACTAATTCAACCATGCTCAATGCTGCATTTAGATTTATAGACTCTTCTTATTAAAATGTATTATTAACTGCTTTACAGTAATCCTCACACACACAGAAAGTAGTAGCAACAAAATGTAATGAATTAAAAAGTGCACTTACAGATTTACTGTCACATGAGTGAATGCTGTGATCCCCACCAGACGTAGCTGAACTTGTGTCTGCCTGTCTGTCTCAGACTGTTTTATCTGTCTCACTCTCTCTCTCATTCGCACATCCTGCTGCTCCCAGACATTCCGTAACAGAGAGAGAGAGAGAGAGAGAGAGAGAGAGAGAGAGAGAGAGAGAGAGAGAGAGAGAAGGGGGTTGGAGACACCACCCAATCACCATACAAACAAACACAAAACCACAGCCAATGATGACGCGACTTTCAACGCCTGCTGGTTTGTAGACAGAAAGGTTGAACTGTCATTAAAACGCATGGCCTGACAGACTCAAACGAACGTTTTCACTTTAGCTTGGTTATTTCCCACTCACTTATCTAGCTGTCTGGCTGGGTGTAGTGTGGCAGTGCCTTTATTCTAGGCACAGCCTGAAGCATAAACTGTACTAGAATTCACATCTATTTAAGGCATTTAGCATTTTACCGCTGTAATGCAATACCCGTAAGAAAAATTACACTATAATAACACTACAGACATTCACAAGTGTACTATATATATATATATACACACATAGAGTACTTTGGCAAATTGTTAACATTAAAATAAACAAATAAGAAATCAGTAAAAAGTATCAACTTTGTTTGTTTGTAAAAATGTAGTTGATATTTTGTGAGCTTGTAAGGAGAACACAGGCTTTTGTGAAATTCCATCAGAAGCTCTAGATTTAATTTAATGAAGGACTGATTGAGTGAAACCAGGTTTCTGATGAAAACTACAAGTAATACTTGTACAAACTGATATACTGTGTATAAAACCACTATTTATCACTATTCACTATTTGTGTTTATTTTTTTAGTTTTATTTAGTATATTTAATAATATGTATGTGGACTTAACACTCACTGCTCATATGAACACTGCTTATTTAAACATTATTTTCGCAAGTGCCTAAGACTTTTGCACAGTACTGTACACAAACCACGGAATTTGAAACTAGGCAATCAAGATGTGACTTTCAGTTTTAATTCAAGGGGTTTAACAAAGGTATTGCATTAAGCTTTCAGACATTACAATCCTTTATCAGTGGTTCAAATTTAATGGGAAAAAATTATATAATACTAAATATATGTATTGTTTTAATACTTAGATGAAAATCCTTTGCAGTCAATGACTGCCTGGAATCTGGAATACAGCCTGAAGCATTTAAGAGTGCTCTTGATCTGGCTAGATGTTGTGAGAGGGTTTTTCTACAACAAAGAACGGAATCTGTGATGATTCCCTTTAGTTGTGTTATGTGGTCTCCCAGGACTTTTGGTGTTGCTGAGCTCAACACTGCATTCCTTCTTTTTAAGAAAGTGCCAAATTGTTGATTTGGGCAGTCCTAAAGTTTTAGCTATCTCTCTGAAAGCCTCTCTCTGATACTCTCTCTAATGACGGCCTCCTGCACAGACACTTCTTTGGACCTCATGTTGAGCTGATATGGCTTCATATGCTATCACAAAGTCAAATGTGCTATCACAAGCCACTCTGCTCACTGGTATATTTATAAGCTGAGTTGACTATATAACCTGTTTAAAACAAAATTGAGCTGGGACTTTGTTAACTATTGAAATGTGTAATTTGTTCAACTTTACTGATGAGACAGCAGAGAGCAATCACAATGAATTCTTTTTTAGACCTCTTTAGACTTTCTTGTCCAACATCAGTGCCTGACATCATAAATGCTCTACAGAATAAATGGGCACAAATTCCCACAGAAACACTCTAAAATCTTGTGGAAAGCCATCCATGCTTTCATACTAAATGTAGTTTTTAGTGTTTTTAGTTTTTAGTGTTTTCTTACAGATTATGTCATTTATCCATTTTTGGCCAAGCGAGCAATTTTATATAATAATCTTAGTTTCCAATAGGTTTGTGTGACGGCTTACTGCACTTCAATGGAGCAAATGAATGACACAATTTTGACATAGGTGTGATCTTAAGGATGTCAGATAATGGTTTGTGTTTGTGCATCAAAATAAAATTCAGTGTTATTGCTGCAAATGCGGGGTGTCTATGAGTGATATATCATTAAAGTCCCTGGTCAGGCATCCCAATACTTTTGTTCATATAGTGTATCTTATTAATAAATCGGTCCGGTCAACAACAACTGGTGAGACCCCTGCATGTGTCCTGTGTGCACACAGTTAATAGCTTTAATGAAAATAAGACAATACAATAATGTAATATGATAATGATACACAAGTGTTCTTAATGGCCAAACCCAACTATCAAAACTCTTGGCCAAAACAGAGCAATGGGCCGTTAGTATGAAGGTAATAGTTTCATGTAGCATGAAGGTGTGTACTGGTACAGGACAGAGTTGTTGATAAATCAGAAACTAAAAGAAAAAAATGAGACAGAGCTCACTACATCTAAGCTTTGGTTTCCCTCACTCACTTTTTCCCCAAACAATTTTGTTCCTCCAGTGACCAAAAGGAATGAGTAGGGAGGGAGGGAGGGAGAGGGGGAGGGAGAGAGAGAGAGAGAGAGAGAGGGAGAGAGAGAGAGAGAGGGAAAGAATGACTCCAAAAACAAAAGGAGAGGCAGCAGGATGGTGGGCTATAGCGAGGGAGAAGAAAAAATTTAATAGAAATTAAATATGTTACCCATGAAAACTACATTTTTTTAATTCCTTGTCATTTACAGTGTTAAATCATACAATTTAGGATAAAATGCTTTCATTCTAAACTCAACACTTGAGAAATGTAGTTTTTAGTGTTTTCTTACAGATTATGTAATTTATCAATTTTTGGCCAAGCGAGCAATTTTATATAATAAAATTAGTTTCCAATAGGTTAGTATGATGGCTTACTGCACTCCAGTGGAGCAAATGAATGACAGTTTTGACATAGGTGTGATCCTACGGATGTCAGATAATGGTTTATGTTTGTGCATGAAAATAAAATTCAGTGTTGATGCTAATCAGTTACATATTTCAGATTTGTTTCATTTTTGGCCCCAGCAGCACTGAGAATAGAGAAAATGGACTCTATTGTGCATTGTGCAAACAAACTGGTATTTGAAGGATTTAAAAAAACCCAATGGTATAGATATTTGATACTTATGACAAGAACAATATAGTACAAATAGCAAAAAAGTATATAACAATATATGAAAATTATATATAAATTTATGGCCATTATATAAAATATTATATAAAATTGCTTGCCTGGCCAAAAATGGTTTCAATCGGCCAAAAGTGTCCACGAGGACACTGAATGTATAGTAAAAATGAGGAGGGCCAGAGAGTTAATATGGAGTTGGTACCCCCTTTGCAACAATAACAGCTTCCACTCTTCTAGGAAGGCTTTCCACAAGATTTTGTGGGAATTGCATTCAGGCCCATTCCTTCTGTAGAGCATTTATGAGGTCAGGCACTGATGTTGTACCAGAAGGCCTGCAATACATTCAGAACTGCGCTGCTAGGATCCTAATGAGGGTACGGAAACATGACCATATCACCCCCATCCTTTA
>JBBPCY010000007.1:9044655-9061218 GCA_037974405.1 Brachyalestes nurse
TCTCCAAATTCACGTTATTTTAAATGTATTATTTTTGCACTTTATTTTCTACACTTTTATTTTTAGTTGGCACATACACTTTAAGCTGTAAGCTAATGATGGTTATATGAGACGCAACATGTTGGTGCTATAAGCTGTATGTTTTACATCCAATGTACGCATGATCCGATTAGTCGACTACTTGCAAAAATAATCGGTGACTAGTCGACTATCAAAATAATCGTTTGTGGCAGCCCTAATCCACACTTTTCTTCCCTTCTGTTTGTGCCTGTTTGTCCTTTTACTATTGATTGCATATAAATTACTTGGAGCCATATTACATCTGTGCAAGAAAATGTATTCAAAGTTTATTAAAGTTTAAGTAAATGGCATGAAGTTTCTGTAATACCTTGTTGGGGGGTCAACATATGTAAGATATGTCAGTTGCCGATAGTTGATGTTGTTTGACTCTGTAAAATTATTCAGTGAGATGACTGAAATACCAATATTTTGAGGGTTTCTTTTAATTATATTGATGTAACTGATGTTAGGACAACTTTTAATTGCAAGGCTGACAGTCATCATTAGGTAATTTCTGTTAGAGCAATCGGACACTGTGATTAGAGCAATGGGACACTGTGATTAGAGCAAAAGGAAGAGCAAAACCATCTAAATGCAGCCTGAACCTAACCTTTAGCATGAGTGTAAAATGTTATAAAAATGTTAAGAGTCTGTTAACAAATCATTTTAATGCCTTAAATTGTGTCTGTATTGGTCTCTAAATGTTCAGTAGCTCAGGATAAGGGTTATACCTTTTGTTATACTGGCTGTGAGGTGGCTCAACTTCAGTTGAGTACGTGGAGTGTGTGTGCGTATGTCACACAGCTATGGGAACAGACGGTCATGTCTTGCCTGATGTGAAGCTCAAAATGTTAACGAGCCACAGTGACGTCTGTCCAGCCTTTTTCCACATTGACATAAAGCCCTGCATGTGTTTGTGTATGGCTTTGAGGCTCTGTTCTGTTCTCTTCTGTTTGGAGGGCTTTGTGTGTGGGCACCAGTATCATTGCCTGTGTAACTGTGCTGTTTGATTCTCGGCACAGTTAGGCTGATTGAGCTTATAAGCAAATCATTTAAATTTGGCTCTGACAAAATGGCTATTTTTGGCTTGGAATGTCCCTGGTTTCAATGCCTGTTGGTCTTGTAGTTGTAGTTAAGATGTCGTTGATCAGTCAAGACATTCTTGGTTAGATCCTAATCTGGAGATCCTAATCTGGATGTTTCTACTGTGTCTTTAATATCTTTGGCAAAGCTACAACACCTTTAATAGCTGGATGCAGTTTTAGCTGGTTGAGAGAAGTTTGGGTGGGAGTGTATTTATATAAAGGCTTGGGTGGCTATAGGTATGGTGTTCGCGGTTTGTTAGTTTTATAATTCCCTTTTCTAAAAAGCTAAATTTGGACTTCTTGGGTGACAGATTACTATCTGCTTGGGTCAGAGGTAAATTGTGTAAATTAGATTTTTCAAGTGCTTGTTTTTAGCTTTATATTCTGAAGTACTGAAACAGTGAAATTCAGAATAGTATTAAAAAGATATGGAGAAATATGTGGCAAATGTACAGTATGATATTCAGTTTTTGCAAATGTATTCTAGTATTATTTATGTGTGGGTGTATGTGTTTGAATTACTTAACAGTAGATCATAAGTACTGTGAGTACAAAGGTAAAAGATATGAGCACCCAAAAAAAAAAATATCTTAAATGTACATGTGCTGACTTCTTAAAGCTCTTCCGTCTGCCTGTGTGAAGGTTTGAGGAGCCACTGGCTCACATGCTGACCGCGTGCAGGCGTACGGTGCGTGAGCAGCTAGATGCTCTCCAGCAGCGGAGAGAACAGCAGAGCCGACCGAACCAGAGCCCAACAGGGCCCACCTTGGTGCTTATCCAACCACCCTGCACACTGGTGGTGACGCCCGTCCAGAAGCTCCAGCTCCAGCAGCAAATCCAGCAGGTATGGAGCCTGATAGCAGATTAACGGGAGGCAACATGCAAACATCTAAAAGTTTCATATCCTGGTTTCAAGTGAACTTTGTTACATGTAAATATTTAGGCAGTTAATGCCTAACAATATGAATCTACAAATAATGGATCATTAATTCCCTCCTAACCTTTTGAAGATAAATACTAGATGTTATAGAATAGGTATATTTCATAGCTATGGATACTACTTATTATTAACCCATTATTTTGTGAGTTGCTAAGAGATGAGACAAGTTAAAGTAAATTGTGAGACTCAGTGCTTGCTGTTTTGAAGCTTATTATTCTGTCTCAAACTTCTTAGTCTTATGTCTGTGCACAGAAAGCTGTTGTCTAGATATTGTTCCTCTTTAATTCTGTAATAAGTAATTTATGTGAAAGTGTTTGTGTCCCTCTATTTGTCTGTGAGCATCCCTAAAAGTTGCATCTCCTGTAGAGTCTAGAGTGGGTGGGACATAGTAACATTTACTGCTCCGCCTCTTGTAGTTTATAGAAGAACCATTTTGATGCTTGATTGTCACCAAGAGTCAAAAGGGAAGCCAGTTTCTAAACCAACAGAGTGCACCCTTTTTCTGTAAAATCAGTGAACTAACCCTTTAAGGGTTACAGAAGTTGACTCCAGGTTTGCAAGTTAGACTGTTGCATTTATTACTTTTTTTTGTATAACAGTTTAAACTAGACTAGATATGTCTGTTGCAGCATGTCCAGCTCCTGACACAGGTGAACATTCTGTGTAGCCCCGTGGAGGCACTGCAGAGCCAAGCCAGCACAAGCAAACTCTTCCTGGTAAATATCATAAAGATCTGTTTCTCAGTTATCTTTCATGGTTAAGAATAGGAGAGATGGGGAGGCTTGTGGTACATCAGTGCAAAAGTGCCCTGGAGTGGGGATATCCTTGACTAACGTGGGGGCTTCTCTCTGGAGATTTCTGTGAAATGGTGGAAATTTGGTTCCAAATAAGAACCGATTCGAAAATACCCGGTACCTGGTTTCGGTTCTGTAAATCGGTTCTGAACACTAGAACGCCGGCTAACTGGTTATACCTAGCCAGTTAGCTGTGTGCGTCAATAGATGCAGTGCCGCACAAGACACTTCCTGATACAACGCTGCTGCAGTTTGTTCAGCATTTAGTCCTGCAGAGTCCGGCATACAGCGCCAGTCGCCATATCAGAATCGTAAAGATACGTGTGTACATGTGCCTACACCACACCCCTATGTCTCTTACAGAGCATGCTTGCTGCTACAATAGGCCAGTAGACGCGACTCTGACTCTGATTCTGATTCTGAGCCTGATGAAATTACGTCAGTTGACATTGTCAGCCGTTCTAGAATTAAACACCGCATCTGCTAGGACGTGTATGGTTATATGTCAGGACCTGTTTTAGTTCAGATTTGCTAGGTTTGTTTTAATTTAAAAAAAAAACAAATTCAGTTATTTATTTAATGTAAAATTGCAAATTGTTTTATTGTTAACAAATCAGTTGACTGTTTGGTTTGAATCATTCTGAATTAAGTTTTTGTTATTTAAACAGTAGTCCTCTTTTTTGTTGTTTTTTTTTAACCTTTGTGGAATCGAAATAGGGAATCGATAAGAACTGAAATCAATTAAGCGGAGCCGGAATCGAAAAAATTCTAACAATATCCTTCCCTACTTTTTCCCTAATTTGACAATGTTTTACCTCATACCAACTGTTTCTAAGTCTGAAGTAATGGTATATAACATATTTTATATAACATATTGCTCTATAACATATTTTGTATGGATTTTCTGTGGTGTGTTTCAGACGGAGTTGCAGTCATTTGCAAAGCGCGCAGAGCAGGTAAGAGCAGTGGTTGACCCTGGCTTCAGGAGTATATTCAAAGTGTGTAACCTGCAGTCATCTCTAAACTTGCTGGAAGAACTGAAGCACACTCCCTGTACTCACACTTCTTCAATCAAAGCCACACAAACACGAGCTGGTGAGCCAAGTCACAGGTTTACTATTGCTTACCACATTGAACCATCTTTGACTTGTTCTTCAGGGCTTCTGTAATGTTTCACTTCATTGTGAGCATGACTGAGATACCTATTTAGAAGGACATGCTTTTAAAGGGTTGTTTTGGTTTTGCTGCTATTCAGGTACTTGTTGCTTAAGGGATGTGGTAAGATTGTTGTGCTAGCCAGCATGTTAAAGTTGTCAAAAATACCTTTTTATTATCTTTTTCTCTGCAGCACATGCCTACCCACTGCTCCCAGCTCATCTGGCCTGGCTGTTTGCCACTCGATCTGTGTTTCTGTACCCAGAGTTATTACCACACTGCAGCCTGGACCCAGATCTTCAACCACCACGCAGCAAGAACTTCTACACAAAGGGAGAAGATGGGTATGCTACCCAGTTACCCATTACTTTTATTTTGCTAGAATTATAAAGAGATTATTCCAACTGCAGATTCCCCCGATCACAGTTTTTTATAAGAATTTCTATGCTGTGTGGACTAAGGTTTGTACTTTGTGGAATAAGTGAACACACTCTTGGATATTTTCTGTCATTTCTGTTAATATATTAACTTAACGTATTATTAACTGACATTGTAAGTTCTAAAACAGTGTTGCATATTTAACATCAAGTGAATTTCTAAGTTTAAAGTGGGAGTTAACTGGTGACTAGTCCTGCATAATTATTCTAGAACATTTTGATCTAGGTGTAGCAGCAGTATTTAAATATAGCACTTACCCATCTTTTTGTCATAAAATTGCAGATCTCCCAAAATTAAAATACATTGACTGATTACCAATTTTGACAAATTCAGATATTTTTTTTCCCCCCCTCTCTTCCCAGTTTGATTGTCCTGGGTCTGAAACACTTCAATGAGACAGAGTTCCCCTATCATCTAATGAGTCAGTATCTCATTCGACCTAAAAAGGTGGAGCAACTACGAGTTCGTGTGAAAGACATGAGCTCAAGTAGGGCTGGAGACAATATCATTAAGGTGCTTTACATGTATCTATATCCATGTAACTTTGTTACCTAAGTTGTATGCTTTCCTAAACTCAGTCATGTAGTTTGTTTTGTATGTGTAGTAACAAGCTTACCTTTCTATACAGCATAGTAGTTTATGATGCATTTGCAGATACTTTTTTTAGGGTGAATTCTTGAAAAGTTTTTCTGTTCTTTTCTTTAGTTTTACTGCCAGCATCGTGTTGTTCCTCCTCTGCCAGTGGCTTGCTGTCCAGTTGTCCCTGGAGAGGCTCGCCCCCCTGTGGAGAGAGATAAGAATATCATGCCCAATTGGCTTCGGGTACAGTACTCCTCCTTACAGTAAATAATCATAATGATCATGTTAATTTATTCACTCATTGTGTTCATTTTAGTGTTATTACATTGATATTAATAATCAGTTAAGAGTTTTTCCTCCTCGTTATTTATTTTGACAGTGCCTTGTCGAAAGAAAATTACAGAAAGTGAAATGAATTATACTAATGTTGTATTCTTTAACAGAAAAGCTTGCCACATATCCATAAAGCAGTGTTTGAGAGCCAATCAGAAGAGAGAACACCATCTGATAACAGGACATCTAACGCTTCACCTCCTCTCGCCTTTCCTGAAAAAACACAGTACCCTAAATGGCTCCCTAAAGGTTTGACTCTTCCATTACATCCCTCAGCCAGGCGACAAAGTTCTGCCCGAACACCCAAACCTCGCCCTCTGCATGGTTTTGCACAGCCTGCCCTTACACCATTGGCTAAAGCTCCTTCTTGTCCTCCAAGCACTGTACATTTATTACCTAAAGTCCCAGCATCTCTTCCCTCACAAGGAGTAATTCTACTGACCCAGACCCCTTGCATCCCGGGGAATGGGACTCTCCCGGTGAGCCAGGTAACCGCCACACCTGCTCATGGAACAGTGCCATTAAGCAGTGTCGGTCCAGTTAACTTTCAGTATGTTGTTCCGCAGCTGGGATGTATGAACCCTGTAGAACCTCCTGCTACTTTGCCCCCTGCAGTTGTAAAGATACCTTCTACTCCAGTTGTTACATGTAAAAACACTGTCTCTAGTAACAGGGTAGTTAACACCTGTGCAATAAAGTCTGTGCCAAAAAAAGTGGAAATGCCTAAAAAACGAATTGTGCCTAGAAAGCTGCTTCCTATTCAACCAACCCTTTTCAATCCCATCCATCAACTGTCCCAGCTTATACCCCTCACTCCTGGGGCTACAGTTAGTATGAATCTGGAACAGTATGAATCTGGAACTGCAAATTTTGCTGAAAACATGGCAAATACAGCTCCATCTATGGTCTTCATCCCACCTTCCTCTTTATTGGACAATGCTACTGTTCATTCACAAGTTACCACACAGGGTTGTGTCAAGTCCTCCAACTCTCCTCCCTCGCAGGATTCACCCCCTCAACCAATCAGTAGCCTCCCTCACCATCGATCACAGGCCAGGGCGTTGTTGCCTGGCAACAATGTTGGAATCCCAAGCCCAGAATGTCCTAAGCAACCAGCAGAGAGTGAGTTTAAACTGAAATCTAGTCCTCCGTTTTTCTCTCACACCCCCTCTCCTCCACTCCAGGCTGTTGAAAACCTCAATGCAAGCCCTGCAATGCTAACCATAGACCAGCAAGAACACTCCTGGCAAGATCCTGCCTTGCAAAAGGTGAACGGTGAACTTACATGTGATGTGCCAGTGACAGATTTCCAAAGTGCTCCATCACTGAACACTCTAGATAGTAACCTAAACACTAAAAATATCTCTAGTTCTGTATTGCCTCGGTACAGCAGTGCTGGCGCTACACCACCATTCGAAAGCTTTCACAATCTCTCCAGTTTTACTAATCTACCAGTAGATAGTTCTCAGTTTGTGCTGGTCCAGGCTGCTTCGCATGGGGGTACACCACAATTCCTTTTTGTACCCAAAACAAATCTGATCCCAAATCAGCCTGCGCTGCGTTTGGATAAAGGAGATAGCAATGTGTCTGTGCAACCTTTGAAATTTGAGGCTTTGCCCACCTTAAGCATGATAAATGTCAACGAAGATAACGTGTCACTCGACGTTGGACTGCCTTCAGAAGGTGCTCTGACTCAGGTCTTATCCCCACCATGCACAGTTAGTGGTGCTGATGGGGTGTGGAAAGAGGAGATGGAGGTGGGAGCAGAAGTGGGTGGAGAGGAGATGGCAGGTGCTCTTTTTGCAAACCCCTTCCTTACTCTGTCAGAGTCCTCCAGTAGTCCAAGCTCCTGTTTAAGCAGCAGCAATGTGGACAGTAGTTCAGAGGCCTCAGAGAGCTCAATGGAGGAAAGAAAGTACAGTCCCAGTCTTGAAGAACAGAGAGGAGAAGAACTTGGCAGCATCTCTGGTGAAAAGAATAAGGAGAAAGGCAGCGAGGGCATTCACGCTTCTGTTATTATTAAATCAGTTCAGCTTAGTGAAGGACACACAGTACCAGGGCTGCTTACTTTCACCTCTGGGACTGAGAGACAGGAAGCATCCGGAGGAGGAGATGAACAAAAGGAGGGGAACGAAAGAGATGGGCAAGAGGGAGCAGGGCAGCAGAATGGAGAGAGTAGAGGAGATGAAGGAAGAGATGGAGATGAAGAAGAGAATAAGAGAGGAGATGGAGAAGGAAATGGCAATAGAGGGAGGCAGGGGAACGAAGAAGGAGATAAGAATGATGATGAGAAGGATGGAGAGCGAGAAGAGGAAGAGGAGGACTTTGATGAACTTACACAGGATGAAGATGAAGAGGAAGTGATGTCCTCAGCATCAGAGGAATCTGTCCTCTCAGTGCCTGAACTGCAGGTTTGTGCTGCTTCTTTAACTTTTGGGAAATTGGTCTGTGATCAACACCAAAAGCAAAGCGTGAGTGGTAGCAATGTAAATAAACGAAGCACACAGAATTTTCAGTAAAGCTCTAGTGTAGCTTATGTTCAAGGTTTTGTCACCCTTGATGTAATTCTGCTCACTCTGCTTTTCAGACACAGAAAACAGTGTTTTACAACTCATTTTACAATTGTCTTCTTCCAAATATAGAATAAAATATGATTTCTACTCACCCCTACAGGAGACAATGGAGAAATTGACATGGTTGGCATCAGAGCGGAGACTGTGTGGGGAAGGAGATTCCGAAGAGGACAACTCTCCAAACTCGCCCACCTCCCCAACCTCCCCTGCCTCCCCTGCCTCCCCAATCTCTCAGAACTCCCAGGAGGAGAATTCTGAAGATGAGGAGGATTGCACAATGAAGGGTGAGGAGCTGGAACCAACAGAGGGGGAAGGAGAAAAACAGCCTGAAGGAGACACACCACAGGAGGATGACCCTCCACAGACCAGTGGGAAGGGAGCAGGACGTGGGAGAGGTCAGTTCTACCTATATTTTTGGATGTATTGAGTCTTGAATACTGAGCTGTTCCAAACTCCAAACCTTTAGGCTCTAATGACTCCTAAGTGAGTTTATGATGTTACTGTATTGTGAATAATTGCTTCATTGCCTTCAACAGGCCGTGGTCGCCCTCCACCCCGCAGTCTAAAGAGGAGCAGGCGTCAGGAGCGAGGCAGCAAAGATACATCTAAACTCTTTCTCCTGTATGATGACCACATTCTCGATAATGACCCATTGAGGGAGAGCAAAGACATTGCTTTTGCACAGGCCTACCTTGACAGGGTAAGTGGACTTGGTCACTTCCATGTATTGTGACAGACAATTTTTTTTTATTGTTTTCTGAGCGCAGGGAGTCACATCTCATCAATGGTTAAATTATTTCCTTTTGTCTCTTTGGGGCCCTTTTTCTGTGCCTTAGGTTCGGGAGGCCATGCAAGATACACCTGGTAAAATTGAGGAGTTTTTAAGTCTGCTCTATGAGTTTGAACAGGGAGGGGAGAGCCGCAGTGCAGTGGAGCTCTTCTCTCAACTAAAACCTCTCCTCAGAGACTGGCCTGAGCTGTTGAGTGACTTTGCCGCCTTCCTCCTCCCAGAGCAGGCTCTGGAGTGTGGATTGGTATGCACTAGTCTTCCTTTACTTTGCTCATAATGGCTTTCATTAATCACTTACTAGATTTTAGAGAGAGATGTATGGCAGGTGTTTTCTTGATATGGATGCAGTAAGAAGCATGATAAAAAACTAAAAAGTTGCAGTTGAGTCAATCAACACAATTTACAACATGGAATCATCACTATATTCATTTCGATGTAAAAACACACAGTACAACAAATATTACATTGAAGTGCTATCGTTTTGTTTTTTTACTTTTGTAGTTTGAGGAACAGCAGGCATTTGAGCGTAGCAGGAGGTTCCTGAGGCAGCTAGAAATCAGTTTTGGGGAGAATCCTTCTCACTACCAGAAGATTGTGAGAGCACTGCAGGCTGGACCAGCCCTCACACCTGCAGGCATAGAGGAGGTAAAAGAGGACATGTAGGGATGCAATACTTGTTGACCTATCAGCCATTTTAGGCTGTGGTTAAATTAATTTCTTTTAGACAAACAACTGTGTGTTTTCTTAGACTCAAACAAACCATAGTCATGGACTCATTCATTGTACCTTAGTTCAGAACTATGCTAAATGTGTCAGCTAACTGCTATTAACTACTAATATTGCTACAATTAAATAAATCTTATTCTATTTTTGTGGCTTAGCTCAAGGCACAGATGACGACCCTTCTTAAAGGTCATACACACCTGCAGGGAGAGTTCTCTTTATTTTTTGACGAGCTCCGTCCACCGCTAGCACGCCCGGGGCAGTTTGAGGAGGCACTGTGGCCTGAGGAGACAGGGAGTGGAGCAGAGGGAGGAGATGGAGGTGTTGGAATGACGAGTAGTGGAGGGGTCAGTGGTGGGTTTGAGGAGGTCACACTTCCTGATTTGGAAGAAGAAGAGGAGACACATAAGATTCCCCAGATAACAGGCAAAAACAGGAGAAGAAAAGAGCTGGGCACACACAGGAACTACAAGGTAAGCAAAAATATTTTACATGTTTCACATGCATAGATCAGCCACAACATTAAAACAAATGACAGGTATTGTGAATAAAATTCATTCTTATTACAATGGCACCTGTCAAAAGGTAGCAAGTGTGCAGTCATTTCTTAAAGTTGGTGTGTTGAGGCTGGAAAATGCTCAGCCGTAATGGTGTGAGGGCATTTTCCAGCCAAACTGTGATGACTAGACATCTGGATTGTGTTCAGTGTAGGGTGGTTAGTCTACCACAAGTGGTCCAAGGAAGGACAGCAAAAGGTTAGTACTGGGAACTCAAGGTTTTCCGATTTATGTGTGGACCAAATGCTTGTTTGTCGAGTCTGATCCCATAGAATTGCTGCTTGCATCCTGGAATACATATGAACATTACATGTATCACCTAACTAAACATTAATGCAAAACAACCCACCCCTTCGTGGCAACAGTATTCTTAATAGAAATGGTATGTTTTAGCAGGATAATGCATCTTGCCACAATGTAAAACTTGTTTGTGAATGGTTTAAGGAACATGACAAAGAGGTCAGGGTGATTCATTGGTCTTTGAATTTCCCAGATCTCAGTTTCATGAAGCATCTATGGGATGTGCTAGACAAACTAGTCCAATCTATGTAGGAACCTTAAATGAGGAGTGAATCAGTTAATGTCTTGTGAATAATTATATTCATATTTAGCTTGGTATTAAATGTCTTAGTAGTTAATGAGAATCAATTCCTGTAAGGAATGTGTCTACATTTGTATACTTCTTGTATAGAATGTTTTGGCGCTCTTTGAGGTATCATGATATTTTGCTATTATTTATCAGGTTTCCTGACACAAAGTGGCTGATGTAAACCAGGCCAAGATTTACATTCTCTCTGGTCAGAAAAGGTGGTACTCAGGTTAACTCAGGGTAATTCTCTTTCTGGTGAGAGACATAAGCAGAAGACTTTGGGAAGAGAAACACTGTTATCTCCACCTGGCTTCTCTCCAGTTCCTGACTTCAGTTTCCAATTTTCTGTGAGACAAAATTACCCTCACAACTCGCAGGACCAAAAGGATCTGCTCGTAATTTCTTGGTGCCAAAAACTACAGCACATTTTACGAAATCTTGTGGAGTCCATGGCTCAACTGGTCAGCTCTGTTTTGGCAACACAAGGAGGACTTACGGAATATTAGTCAGTTATTGTTGTTATGTTATGGCTGATCTGTATGTGCATGTGGCTTTTAATTGCTCACTGAAAACTCTTATTCAGCTACATTCTATCATTCATGTGAAGTTCCAGATGTTATGAATGTGATGTTTTAGCAGGAATGTGACTGGCCAGAGAAAGATTTCCCTTGCCACTGCCAAGACACCAGTCATGAAGCTAAGCAACGCAGACACAAGAGGAAAGGCTGCCCACGCTGCCATGGCAACAAGGTGTCATGTTTTTCCAACCTCAGTCAGCTTTATTGTCATTCCTTCTCATAATGGCCATGTGCTGGCCGAGAAGCAAAATACACACGGAACACACAGTAAATGGCCAAAAACATTTATATGAAAGTATTGGACTTTCACTGACTTCTGCAACTCTTCTTTTTCTGTAACAGAATGATTGGACATCATACATCTTTAATACAAAAAACATTTGAACATTTGGTGCACAAAACTGAATTTATTGTGCGTTTCTTGAAAACATTACATTGTCAATTGTTTCATACAGCAAACATAATATTTGATTAAATGTCCCTTTATCACTTTATATCTTAATCAAATGCTTTGTCAAACCATTGGCAGAGTTATTTTTTATTTTTGACCACCATTCTTTAAAGAATTTATAGAGTTCTACTAAAATTGTTTGTTTTTTTGGCATAGACCTAACTTTTAAGCATATTCCACGAATTTACAGTAGTGTTGAAGCCAGGGGTGGGTGAAGGTCATTCCAAAACCAGCTTTGATACCTGTTTAAGGTTCTTGTGTTTGTTTTTGGAACAATCAATTGCATGCAGGATTCAGCCTTCTTTCTACTTGTTTGATGTTACATTGAAAAACTCTGACATTATCTTCATCATTAGATCTGCTTTGTGCAAAGCACCTGTTCCACTGGTAACAAAACAGCCTACCGCCACCTTGCTAAACACAGTGACGCAGCTTCAAATTCATGGCAAAACTTATGAACAACACCTTATGATTGTACTTATGAACAATAGTTTGGGCTGATTATCTTGGTGCCTGAATGTGCTTGGAAATGGCTCCAAATGTCTCCAAACTGACCTTTGTTTTATTTATTTACAGTGAGAGGTTTTCCTAAATGATCTTAAATGATTCTGCTGTTTTATTAAATTAATGCTTCCAAACTAAGGGTGTGGAAATCTGTTCAAATGCTCTTTAGGGCATTGAAGGCTCCAAGGCACTGAAGAGTGGTGATCCCTCATTATCTACACCAGATGCTCTACCTGAGAGAGGAGAAGAAAGAGAAGAGTCTGAAAAAGTAGAGGAAAGAGAAGAGGAGAAAGAGGCAGAAATGGAGGTTAAGGATGAATTTGGCAGTGGGGTAAACAGCCCACATCATGGTACGCACCTTCATGTTTAGTTGCAATGCAAAACTTTTACTTCTTGTTTGTGTCAAGGCATTTCATTAAAAAAGTGTTAGTAGAATGTTTTTAACCAGTCTTAAGATTATTTTTATTTGTTTTGTTTTGGGTTTTTTTAGAGCCAGAGGGACAAACATGGGAGGGAGGAGACCACCCCCCACCCCCCAACCCAGAGGAAAGAGATGAAGAAGAGGTGGAGGAGGACGAGGAGTGGAAGGAGGAAGGGCGGGAGAACTGTTCCTCTCCCATCAAGCCCGGCAGGGATGAAGAGGGGACAGAAGCTAAAGCCTCTGAGCCCTCTCATCTTCCTCAATCAGGAGACAAAAAGATTACACAGCAGAGCAGGCAGAGCCCTTCTTCTGATATGCCTGTCTGTGCTAAGAACATCTCTCTCACACCCAGTGGAGAGAAGGTTGTTCTCTGGACCAGGTAAGCAACAAAAATATTTTTTAAAAATGTCATTGAGTGGTTTGAAATGAAGTGTGCCATTATAGAGTATACTAGTCAGAATAATTTGTAATGGTGGTGATGGGAACCAGATGTCCAAAGCATATAATTCCTCTAAATGCTACCACACAGAAAGCTGTAATGCAAAATGGTTATATTGGTTATATGGTTATGCAAATATTCTGCCTGAACAATTGTTTTATGATGGTTCTGTCATGCAGGGCATGAAAGGCAGTGGTGGTATCAGTCATCCACATGTAGGTTCCTGTGACCTCTGGTTCATTTGACCACTATAAAAACATCCACCAGTATTAATCGGCATTTTCATATAAACTACTTTGAATGAGAATTATTATACCCATTTAATAAACCAACTAGCAGCTCATATACTACTCTGTAATTAAGGTTTAGTAGTATCACATGTTGGTAGCATCAAATGTTTACCCTAAAATTCAATTCAATTCAATTCAATTTTATTTATATAGCGCTTTTAACAATGGTCATTGTCACAAAGCTGCTTCACAAATGAGAGAAAATTATGTATGTGAGTGCGTGAGAGAAAAAATAAAAATGATAAAATAAATAAGTAAATAAATAAGTAAATCAGAGTTGTATGTTGGTCTTTTAAATAAAAGTTGTGATTCTACTTATGTTTCCAGAGAGGCTGACCGGGTCATTCTAACTGCCTGTCAGCAGCAAGGGGCCAATCAGAATACCTTTCAGGATGTTTCAGCGCAACTTGGCAACAAAACTGCCAGTGAGGTACTAAACCCTGACTGTGACTTCACACTTTAAGGAGTAGATGTAATGACTAATCTCAGGTTGGAGTTTTGAACTAGCATCAGGAACACCTCTCTCCACATTTATACTGTAATGCTTCACAAATGCAGCCATATCGAACAGAGCATACCCAGATGTTAAGTACCTTCACCGTCTGTTTACTTTGTGCTGTAGGTTTCTAAAAGGTTTCGGGACCTGATGCGTTTGTTCCACACTTCAGCTCGCCAGGCCAGCTCAGAGGATGAGGGCACTGAACAGCAATCAGCCACTGATGAGGAGCAGGACTAATATAATGTCAGGCTGAAATACACCTTGGATAAACCAGCTGAAGATATTAATGATGTGGACCTGACAAGGACCGTGGATTCACATGATACTGCTGTATACCGTGAACTCGTTATGTATAACCTGCTGCTGCAGGGTATGTCAACGCTGAAAATGAACATGCAGAGGTACAAAGACTGAAGCGATTCGTCACCAGCACAGAAATTGAGAATGGCAGCTGCTTGCTCCAAAAAAAATTGGAGAGACTTTTGCAAATAAAAGGTGCAACGCAAATGTACCCCAGCTTAGATTTCTTTCTGTTCTTGTCTCATTGTGGATGGATGAATTGTATATACACTTGACTATAAGAGGGGGCTAGTCCCAATATGTACAGTATTTTTATATCAGGCTTTGATTTTTATTTTTTGTTTCTGTTTTCTTCTTCATGTTCTTGTTTCCTGAATGTTTTCTTTTATGAGAGCGAAGTACTCGCAAAAAGAAAATTATCTGGATGACAATAAAAGTCTTCTTTGTATTGATATATCTAATGTATGTTAAACTGTATTGTGCCACAGGAAACCTTGGGGCTGGATCATATTTGGTGTTTATGCTTTAATTTCAGCATTTTTTTTTCTGATCAGACACTTTCAGGTTTGGTTCCATTAAGACATTTGCAACCTTTGCCACATACTTCTGCAGCTCAGCTGGGTGTTTCAGTCTTTTTCATCCAGTGACCACTTTCAGTGTGAAAAACAATCCAATCTTCAAATGTAAGATATAGGAGACAAAAATTTATTTGTATAAATGTTTGTTGTATTTATCTAGTTATAATGAACAGATAATTTAGTATTTAAGTTAAAAGTGTGCGATGCAATATTTTTTAATAATTATTATGATAAACTTTTCAGAGCATATGGTGAGTAGTTAATTTAATATGTTAATTGTAAAGAGCATAATTATTCCTGTTGGATTTAGTGCAGACTAAAAATAGATCAATCTAAAAGAAAAAAATATATATTGATCAGACTTCAGCAACACAAAATATTATGATACATATTGCGTGTAATGATATCTTGTAAAAGATTTTTATATAGCTAAAGTATATAGATATCTCAGAAAAAAGTGATGGTGATATTTTTGGGGGTTTTTTTTGTTTTTGTTTTTTTAAGAAATCAGTGACAATCAACTCACGTTATAATGAAATTAAGAGGATTTATACTTATTTTCAAGCTAAGGTGTGGTGATTAATTTAAGGTTATACACTGCATTTATTCAGCTGTTCTTGTAAGATTAATATTTTGTAAGGATTTCTCAGTCAGATAATACCAAGCCCCCCAGGAGAGGTCAGTATTTCCTCTTGGCTTATGTTATCCAGCTTAGAAACGTTACCATGGTCGTCTGTTCCAAATTTTAGGTCTGAAATGCTGATTTACACTATGTGGACAAAAGTATTGGGATTCCTGACATTCAAATAGATAGACTTAAATATGGAGTTTGTCCCCCATTTGCAGCTATTACAGCTTCCACTCCTCTTGGAAGTATTTAGAAGATTTTGGACTTTCTGTGGGAATTTGTGCTTATTCATTCTGTAGAGCATTTGTGAGGTCAGGGACAGATTTTGGACGAGAACGCCTGGCTGGCAATCTCTGTTCCAGTTCATCCCAAAGGCGTTGGATGGGGTTGAGATCGGGGCTCTGTGTGGGTCAGTCAAGTTCTTCCACACCGAACTCATCCAACCATGTCTATGGAGCTCGCTTTGTGCACTGGGGCAGGAATAGAAAATGTTCTTTCCCCAACTAGGTCCACAAAGTTGGAACCATGGCGTTGTCCAATGCTTAAAATCAAGCCCTTCACTGGAAGAAAGGGGCCTAGCCCAAACACTGAAGAACAGGACTGTCCCAATACTTTTGTCCATGTAGTGCATGTCTGTTAATGGACTTAAAATAGTGGGAGGGGGCAGGACTTACCCATGATTGGCATTCTAAGTCAGTCGCGTCAGCCAATCAGCGTGCGTCTTCGCAGCTACGCTCCTAACATTGAACTTCTAACTTGGGTAACTTGAGTGGGGCCGGCCGGAGTCTTTGGCGAAAGCAGTCTTTTTAAAAACCCGTGTATGTTCTAGTAGCATGGCTTTGTTGCCTTTTGCTCTTCTGTGTCTTGGGGTCCTGCTGGAACCCCCCCTGTCCGTGAAGGGCAGCGAGGTGCTAGAGTTGGGGGACTCTGATTTTGAGGTCCGTGCTGCTGCCCACGACACTCTTCTGGTGGAGTTTTTCGCTCCGTGGTACGAAAACCTTTCCTTTAAATATGTTCTGCAGTGTAGGAGAGGTTATAACAGTTCAGCTGTGTTTGGTAGATGCTTTTCCAGATAGCTAAAGAACTGTAGTGACTGCAGCACGACCGTTCATACTAAGACAGCATGCTTGGTGGGAAAGAATTTGCTGCAAGTTAACAATAGGGCAAATCAATTTCTTAAACAATATTAAATAATATATGGGCTTGTCTCAAACACTAGAGTACGTTAAACATACATTATATACACATACACATGCATT
>JBBPCY010000007.1:9061438-9079769 GCA_037974405.1 Brachyalestes nurse
CCCCTTACTTCCAGAGATTGGCAATCTTAATGCTTTTTGGAGACGCAATTTGGAAAAGGCCCTTTTCTATTCTATTACACAAAGCAAGGTCCATAAAGACATGGTTGGATGATTTCAGTGTGGAAGAACCTGACTGGGCCTTACACAGCCTTGACCTCAACTCCATCCAGCACCTTTGGGATAAACTGGAACAGAGATTGCCAGTCAAACATCGCTCAACATCAGTGCCTGACTTCATTATTTCTCTACTAAATGAAATGGCCCAATTTCCAACAGAAACTCCAAAATCTTCTGTATATGGCCATTTTCAAACATTTTGGAATGCATTTCAGCATTTCGTTAATACATGTATTTCTTTTTTAAATGGGAACCATTAATATGCCGCTTGTTTAACTTTGTGTTTTTTGGGGTCCAAAATATTTGAATCTAATTTTAAAAGGAATTAGATATTCACTGCTTTTTTGTTGAACAAGTGAAGGCTTGGACAGTGGGTTCATGAAATGGGGATTAATGCAGTGTGTTTGGCTCCATGTTTCCATAAGTAAGTTTTCTTGCTCAAAGTCTCCTTTCTCTTCTGTGCACACAGGTGTGGTCACTGTCAGAGATTAGCACCTGAATATGAAGCTGCTGCAGCCAGGCTGAAGGGGACATTGTCCCTGGCAAAAGTACGCACAATAATACATTAAGTGCCCCTACCAGCAGGTTATATCTGCTCTAGAATTATCCTGCATTTACACTTTGTGTCCAAAAGTATCTAGACAGCCCCTCTAATTAGTGAATTAATCTACCTTGGCTCCATTCCTGGCACAGGCATTCAGTTTTAGTTGCATAGTTTGAATAATCTCTATAGAAAGGCACTACCAGTAGAATAGAGGAGCTCTGGAGCAGCTGCTCATAAGCCTAAAGTCACAAGGTCTCATATAAACTGCTGGTTACAGGGGTATAAAACCCACAGTCTTGGGTTGTGAAGCAGTGAAACTGACTTCTCTGGAATACGAGAGTTCCATCAGATACCTTTGGAAGAGTTGAAATGGTGTTTGTGATTCAAAATTAATCATCCAACATTGGTACCTGCGTCTGCAAATGTTTGGATATACTGTGTATGTAGATTTTATTCAGAGACTTTGGTTGATGCAGTATTAAGTGGTTATGTGGAAAGCAGAAGTTACATGCTGTTTCTTATGATCAGGTTGACTGCACTGTCAACTCTGAGACCTGTGGGAGGTTTGGGGTGAATGGATATCCCACTCTGAAAATATTCCGTAACGGCGAGGAGGCTTCTTCATACGATGGTCCCCGGACAGCAGGTGTGTAGATTGCTTCCTCTGTAACTAGATCTTTGATAAATCTATGAGCTTTTTGTCATGGTGTATGGTGTGTTTTTGGTGTGCTTTTGACTTTATAGATGGAATTGTGAGCTATATGAAGAGGCAGACTGGACCAAGCTCTGTTCCTCTGCACAGCGAGGCTGACTTGGATTCCTTCATACACACTTTTGATGCCAGTGTAGTGGGTAAGTTGTAAACATGTTTTTGAAAAATTAGGAAGTGTAGAAAACATCACGGTTTTGAAGACTGTGATACACTAATCTACATATTCCTTACAAAAATTCTTCCTGACATCTTGGCCCTAGAGCTTGATTCTAGTATGTTAAATACAGTTTTGGTAATCTAAGCGCTCTGATTTAAGCTCTGGACAGAATGAGAACTCCTATGGCGAAAATGCTTGTTTCTCTCAGATCACAGTTAATTTTGATCCTGCGATATCACTGCCTGAGAGGCATAAGTATATCCCCTTATTTTTCCACTCGTATTACATTTTTAAATCTTACCTGTAGCCTAGCAATGGGCTCCAGTATATAGACCATTTAATGGACTCTTTTATTCTTTGCAAAATATCAGTACACTGTTTTGGTAATCAGTATTGAGTCTTTGTCACAAATGCTAATAATGGTGTAATCACAATAATACATTTGGGGTCATGTTCTGGCTGTGAGATACTGAAGCTTGTGCATTGTTGGAAAAACAAAATCCCTTTCTGGACCGAGGAGTTCTATGATTCTATTCCCTCCTTTGCTATTTTTGAAGGACAAAACATGCATGTCAGCACCATCGTTTCACACCTTTCTGTGACTGTGAGTAAAGAGTGGCCACCCACAGTCATCCTCTGCTGTCAGTCACATTAGCCATTTAGATTCTCTTGCAGCAGCAGTTAGAGTGATGCTTACAGATTTGGGTCAAGCTTAAATGACAGATAGTTCTTCCTTTTCTGTCCTGTCCCTGTATGTCAGGCTTTTTCTCAGGAGCTGACAGTGAGAAGCTTGCTGAGTTTCTAAAGGCCTCCAGTGCTTTGAGGGACAGCTACCGATTCGCCCATACTACGGATCAGAGAATGGGACTGAAATACGGCGTAGACACTGAGTATGTGGAGAAGGCTTGTGCAGGGGTTTAACTAATGATAAGGAAATAGATTAATTATAGATTGTATTACTGACATTGATGGTTGATATTGTCATTAAAAATCTTCTTGTAGTTGGTTGTGCGCTTCATGAACATATTTATAAAAAAGATGTTTTGCTTTCTTAAATTCATCCAGGGGTGTCCTGCTGTTCCGGCCTCCACACCTGAACAACAAGTTTGAGGAGAGTGTGGTGAAGTTTACCGAATCTATCTCGACCTCTTCACTCCGTACATTCCTAAGGGACAACATGTGAGTTGTATTTCTTGTACCCTTCTGGTTTGATTTAGTTGACCTCTTTGAGTGTTAGACATTTCTTTAAGCCAGAGCTGTGCTATATCATTTGTATACAAATTGATCATTCACTTATTTGTTACAGATGCCTACTGCCAACACTGCAACCTGTAGTGTAGTTGATTCTGCTTTTTGTTCTCTTTGTTTAGTTTCGGCCTGTGCCCTCATTTAAACTCAGAAAACAGAGATAGTCTGAGGGCAAGAGATCTGCTGACAGCTTATTATGATGTTGATTACGTGCGGAATCCAAAGGGTACAAATTACTGGAGGAACAGGTGAGGGTTTTTCATCTGGAAGACTGTTGCTGTTGCACAGAAGGCAAGAACATGTAAACTGTAAATTAAATGAAAGGCATTCTGTCTTTAAATCATTTGTGGCTTGTCAGTTGTTTTGGACAGCTAGATTCTGATAGTGATAGTTTCAATGCAAATTTATTTTTATTTTTAACTCCCTTATTGTCAGGGTGATGAAAGTGGCCACTCAGTTTCAGTCGCATGGGCTGAGTTTTGCTGTGGCAGACCGAGAAGAGTTCAGGGAGGAGCTGGAGGAGGAGTTTGGCCTGGGTCTTTCTGATGGAGGAGAACTGCCCATCATCACCATCAGGACCAGAGCAGGACACAAGTACAGCATGCAGGAGGAATTCACGTACGAACCGTTAAAAATCTTTCTGCCTAATTGGAGTAAATGTGTTAAGAAACAGAAGGCTAGTAGTTAGGATTAGTGCATGGTATTTTAATTTACCATAGAGATTATAGGAAAGATTACTATTGTTATGACCTATAGGCAGCTGTGGTGTGAAAAGTATTAATAGTCAGGTTTCTGTCAGAATAAATTCAATGCAATAACTGTTAAGTCACCAAACAAATATGTTCCCTACTCTGATCACTTTTGTGTCACAGGAGAGATGGTAAATCTCTAGAGTGGTTCCTGGAGGATTATTTTGCCAATCGGTTGAAGAGATATGTGAAGTCAGAGCCCGTCCCAGAGTATAATGATGGCCCGGTCAAAGTGTGTACACACCTAGGAATACCATTTCACCAGTGCTGCTGTATTGATATTAACACCCAGTGTTTCTAAATTGGTGTATTTGATCAACGTAATGCTTTGGACATTAACTCCACAGGTTGTGGTCGCGGACACATTCGAGGAGATTGTGAACAGTCCAGAGAAAGATGTGCTGGTGGAGTTTTATGCTCCATGGTGTGGTCACTGTAAGAATTTGGAGCCCAAATATACTGAGCTGGGAGAAAAGGTATTTGAGGGGGTTGGTCAAAAACATGTGGTGACTTCAGTGGTCTGCCTAGTGATTTAATGTATATCATTCTCTCTCTTATAATGTGTTCATGTGACGTGTCTCAGCTGTCTAATGATCCCAACATAGTCATTGCTAAGATGGATGCCACGGCCAATGATGTTCCCGAAAACTATGACGTACAAGGGTAAACGTTCTTCTGCATGTGAAAGTTTTACTTATTTCTTCAGTTATGTACTTAGTTCTTATATAGTGTTCATATGCTCTAGTGTTCTTATACTGTTTTATCATATAAATCCTATTTTCTTCTGTTTTAGGTTTCCAACTATTTACTTTGCACCTGCTGGGCAAAAAGACCAGCCAAGGCAATATGAGGTAAAGATGTTAAACAGAGATGTAGTTGTCATTGCAGTTCAAGTACGCCCAGGTTGTTTCACTACTAAATATGGGTACAGTTTTGCTACTTGTATACTACAAAGTATGTATGATTATACTGTCATGTGACAGATGATATCAGTAATATGAGTCACAGTGTACTGAACATGTAAACATGTAAACTTTCATGATTACTGCACGCTTGGATTGCTGCCTTGTAGAGTTCTAATTCTTCATCTTAACAGATGTTCGTCATAATACACTTAGTTAAACCTCCACTAGCAGTATAATTATTCATATTTATTACTTTCATTGTTCATATTTCTCCCCTAAGGGTGGACGTGAGGTAAATGACTTCATCAGCTACTTGAAGAAAGAGGCTACAAGACCCCTTGTCTTAAGCAGCTCGAGAGATGACCTGTGAATATGGCCAAATTACCATGAAAGCAGCAAGTGTTCAGGAGATGGATATACAGCCTGGCTGATAGGCTGCAATTCATTGGGCTGAGAAAATAATGCAAGGGTGTAATTCTGGTCTGAAATCAGCACTGAATATACAGTACCTCCATGGAGTATTCACAATCACTTACCCCTGACCTACCACTTTTGTAGTTTTAAAACTGGCATTAAGATAATGTTCATTGTGATTTTTACCAACAAAAAAAGACATGTGTTGGTTGTATAGTATTTAGTTTTGATGGACAGCCTCTTCTAGGCAGAACTATGGTTGTGCCATATTCTTTCAGTTTTTAATACAGATTTAATCATGTGTTGTGGGATGTTACTGTGTACTTGTTCTTATTCTGTCTTCATGAGGTTTATTGGTATATTTTCTAAGAATCTGTGCCACTTTCCCTGAACACAGACAGACTCATCTTAAATAATGACTTCTGATAGAAGTAACAGGTGAATCCCTATGCAATCACAGCTTTTATGTGTTTATAGTCATTTGTAATTGATTTTGCTAACTACATTTTGAAAATGCTGATACAAATTAAAGGGAAGGAAGGTGAATACTTTCTGGAGCCAGTTTACTGGGTTCTAATAATTAATCTGTCTAAATGTCATGGGATCATAAAGCAGCAGATTTTTTCGCTTGGATACATTTGTTAAGCTATTTTTGAACCAGTCTTGGTTTTGTTTGCATTGGTCAAAATGCAATAAGCACAGTTCTCTCTCTGTTAAATCTGTTCAAGCTTTTTATATGGATTATATATCTTATAATTGAAAAAAAAGCATTTTCTTTCATTCATACACTAAGCAGACGAAACAACAATGAACAATGCATTTCTCTTATTTGATTATTTAGCTGTAACATATTCTGATATTTTACCTGAAGAGACTGAATCCAAAGACCAGAAGTGTCCCTTTTGGGGGGGAAAAAATATTAGTGGCATGTGATATTGCCTAAAATATCAGTATCAGTCAAACAGCAAGATCTGAGTTTTCATAATGGAAATTCATTCATAATTCATAAAAATATTGTTTCAGATTTCCTACCAACATTGTCTTCATTTTTCCCCTAAAGCTGAAAGATCAAGCCATTGCCTGTTAAAATTATTGTGACTGCTTGTTCTGTTTTGTTCAGTAGTTCACGCACTGGGAGTCATTTTCCCATGTGCTCTATTTACTGTCTTACAGTTTGTAACATATAAACATTGTTAGCAGCAAATTAAGGATCTTGGTATTGATGTATCTAATAATGTGTATAAGCAACAGATTAATGGAGGTCCTGTTTTCTACACTCTACACTTGTATGTTTAAACAAAAGGGAGATCTGAAAAGAAATATATTTGTTAGTTTCTTGAAGCCTGTCTTAAATTAAAACAAACTTATGCTCTACCTCGTCTGCCCTGAATACTGTTCTTGGTGGAGCTATCAAACAAAATAAAAAAATAATTTAAAAAAACAGACTGCCTAATTTATCTAGTATCTCTTCTTAACGAATCTGTCGCTTAATCTAATGGCCTGATTACTCTGCTACTTCTCTGGAGGACAATGGTAAGACCTGAACGTTTAACTGACACCTGAATAACCTGAAAACATACTGTGATTTCATACAATGCATAAACAAAAGTATCCATTACACCAACGGGGGCTTCATTGACACTTCATTCAAATATACAACAGCTTCCACTCTTCTTGGAAGGTTTCCTATAAGATTTTGGAGTATCTGTGGGAATTCGGGCCCATTCATTCTGTAGAGCCTTTCGGAGGTTAGGCACCGATGTTGGACGAGAAGGCCTGGCTCGCAATCTCCGTTCCAGTTCATCCCAAAGGTGCTGGATGGGGTTGACGTCAGGGATCTGTGTGGGCCAGGCAATTTCTTCCACAATCAGCTCATCCAGCCATGTCTTTGTGGAGCTTGCTTTGCGCACTGGGACACAGTCATGCTGGAATAGAA
The DNA here is from genome assembly GCA_037974405.1 of Brachyalestes nurse. Taxonomy (NCBI): domain Eukaryota; kingdom Metazoa; phylum Chordata; class Actinopteri; order Characiformes; family Alestidae; genus Brachyalestes; species Brachyalestes nurse. Next base: position 9,068,221 of record JBBPCY010000007.1, read on the forward strand.
AAGGAGCTTCCCCAAACTGTGTCCACAAAGTTAGAAGTATGACTGTTCAAAAAGTCTTGGTATGCTGAAGCATCAAGATTGCCCTTCACGGGAAGTAAGGGGGTTAGCCCAAACCCTATCTATCTGTCTATCTGCCTATCTATTTATCTGTCTATCTATCTATATGCCTATCTATCTATCCAACTGGAAGTAAGTGGGCCTAGCCCAAACCCTAAAAAACAGGTCTCAGTACTTTTTAACATATAGTGTACATCTCTTGAAGACAATTGTACAGCCTGAACACACTGGTTAACCTGAAACCTGAGTATTCTGAAGACACACCTTGACTTTATTTGGACCGTTAGGAAACTTCCCTTAGTGTATCAGACCGAAATTTCTGGTATGTTCATCTTAACTCCACCTTCAGGACGACACTTCCACAGGCTTTATTCACTATGTCCCGCCCACACACGCCCAGATCCATAATATGAGTGGTTGAGAAGATGTTTGTCAAATCCTTTCGGTCTCTGATTGGTCCAGACCGCTGCTGAGTCTCCGGCTCCGCCCCGGCTGGGCTCTCTTCTTCTCCGAGCGTGAGGATTTGGGTGCCGGCTAACAAAACCACGCTGCAAACATGATGGGCCGACCGGTTCTCGTGCTGAGTGAGAACCCCTGGTTTTGATTGCTAAAAAGTGTACAGCGATAGATATAACTCTAGCGATGCTCAAGTCCCCTGAACGTTACCATTTTGTAGTCTTTTTCTTGTGTAATAGCCAGCGATGCTAACAGGCTAACATGGGCATGGCATGGTCACCCGGCTAGTTCAGCTTAGCTTAATTTAGCCTAGCCTAGCCTTATTAACCTGTCACTCTGTGAATATTCAGTTACAGAATTTCTATAATGTAACTGGACTTGCTGTGCGTACTGGCTGCTAACTAAGTTTTTAAAGTATATCCTTTTTTGTTAGGCAGACTCAACATTGCCTTTTTAAATGTGATGTATTTGTTAGTTCCTGTCTAGAAAGACATAACATTCTGATTTCAAAGCTCAGGTCTAATTGAGAAAATCATCAGAAAAAGGTTTGTTAGGAGTGATGTTTTAGTGTGCTGGTTAGTGGGATGTACATTCTCTATCTCTCCCTTACTGACTAGACACTAAAAGTCAATCAACCTTTTTGCTCGGTGGAGTAATTGAAATCTCTTGTAATCTATCTTATCATTTTTGTTTTCTTAGGTCAAAATATGAAAAGAGAGTCTGGAAGGAAGGTCCAGACTGGAAATATTAACGCAGCTAAGGTAGGGAACTCAGTGATGTCTCACTCGTTCATGTCACTTGACATATCAACTTGTGTAGATAATGTGTGATCTTACTGTGTTGTTTGTTGGTTTTCAGACCATTGCAGATGTAATCAGGACATGTCTGGGACCAAGAGCTATGATGAAGGTGTGTACTTTTGGGAGCCCCAGGATCAGTTCTGAGTTGGTCATGTGATTATACTGTTTGTTGCACAGACCACACCCTTTCCAATTCTATTGTTGTATAATTTTTTTTAATATAGCAGATATCAGTTTGGTTAAGTGCTTGGGTTGAAGGAAATGTGATGTGTCCCTTCTTACTGTGTAGAACAAAGGTTCTAAATGGTGATGTATCAGAGGATATAAATAATGCGCCTCTTTTGTGCAGATGCTGCTCGACCCTATGGGAGGCATCGTCATGACCAATGACGGCAACGCTATACTGAGAGAGGTATTTCTGAACTCTGATAGGTATTGGCTTTGAGTTATGTTTTACCAACATTGTTGTCCAACTGTCACTGCACTGTCGCTGCCTATAGATCCAAGTGCAGCATCCAGCAGCCAAGTCGATGATTGAAATCAGCCGCACCCAAGATGAGGAGGTGGGAGATGGTACTACCTCTGTCATCATCCTGGGTGAGTGTGAATCTGTCGTCACTTCTGTGTTATGTAAATATGGTGACAGATTGAGATTATGCTTATGGATTTCTAATGTAATAACATTTAAAGGATTGTTAGAAAGTATCAGTGCCATCACAGTACAACAAGAGCTGATGTTTGTGTGTAGCTGGAGAGATGCTTTCAGTGGCGGAGCAGTTCCTGGAGCAGCAGATGCATCCTACTGTGGTGATTAGTGCTTACAGGCAGGCTTTGGACGACATGCTGAGCATGCTTAAAGACATCAGGTAGTGTCACTTTCCACACAAGCTAAATTGAATGTAATAAATAATTAAGATGTATAGGAATTAGTCATTTATCGTGAAGTTGCACCACCCTGCATGAAAATATGCATGCCAGGCTGTTTGATGGGTACACGCATGCAGGCTCTGGATGATTCATTACGCAAGCTCAAAGTATCACTGTCCTGCAGCGCACCTGTCGACCCAAATGACCGGGACATGATGCTGAAGATCATCAACTCGGCCATCAACACCAAAGCTCTGAGCCGCTGGTCAACCCTGGCATGTAACATCGCTTTGGATGCGGTACGCACCGTAGAACTTGAAGAAAATGGCCGCAAGGAGATCGATATTAAAAAGTACGCCAAGGTGGAAAAGGTAAGACTTGCCTATTGGATTTTGTCTAGTTCAGTAAGGGTTTCTGAGATGATATTTGAATGGTATATAATCCTGAGAATATTTCTATTTCAAAGGAGCTGAATACATGCACAAGGTATTGTAGGGTTATGTCATTTTCTTGTTACTGGTTGGGAAAAGAAGCTGATGCCAGCAGTTTAGAAAAGCATTTAAATCCAGTATGTATTCTTGATGGAATTGAGTGGAATCAGTTATTAGGATTTACTCAAAAGTGATTCACTAATGGCTGAAAAATATAATGTCATGTAAGCCAAGAATGTTTTACAAAGAGAAGGTTAACAGAGGTCTGACCAAATCGGATGTGATGATGCATTGATTCTGGAGTACTACATAGGAGTTTAGACTATTCACCTGCTCCTAAAGGACAGGGTTTAAATTTCGTGATGTAGCCCCAACTAAAATTATTACCGTGATCAAATGATTGTTGTTTGTGGTTAGGTGCCTGGTGGGATTATTGAAGATTCATGTGTGCTGAAGGGAGTGATGTTGAATAAGGACGTAACACACCCACGCATGCGCCGCCTCATCAAAAACCCTCGAATTGTACTCCTTGACTGCTCCCTAGAGTACAAGAAGGGTGAGAGCCAGGTAAGATTGACCAACAAAGACATATTCACATTACGTAAACAATAAATAGTGGATACACAGCAACAAATATTTTCACAGGTCAAGTTGCTCCCATAATGGGTAGGGCAGTTGTGGGTTATCAAAAAAAAAAAAAAAAAAACACTTTAGGGCTGCACGATTATGGCCAAAATGATAATCACGATTATTTTTATCAATATTGAATTCACGATTATTAATTATTATTTTATGTAAAACATTTTTATTGCACTTTCTATTTTAAACAAACAGTAAGTGATCAAGGCATTGAGTTATAAATGAAACCTCAAATAAAAAAAAATTATAAATAAAATAAAATCTACCCAAGACAAAGGGCTAACACGCACATGCACGCACACACACGCACACAATTTTTTAGGCAGCTTAATGAAGCCCTAATATTTTGTACGCCCCCTGGTGTTTGGCTGAATATTGATTGAGAAAGCGTTTGGTTTGATATGCAGCAGAGGATTCAAATGTTAATATTGCAGACGATTATCCTTATTTAATCATTGCAGCCAAAATCGTGATCACGATTAAAATTCGATTAATTGTGCAGCCCTAAAACCCTTACCTGCACAAAGATCTCACATTATTACTGGAGAATTCAGCTGATGCGTTGCAATGGATTTCTAATTTAAATATGCATCAGCAACACATCGTAGTAGCAAAAATGTACAACCAAAGTCTTATTTCATTCAAACTTCACTGTAAACTTTTAATCTTCTTAGACGGATATAGAAATCACTCGTGAGGAAGATTTCGCAAAAATCCTGCAGATGGAGGAAGAATACATCCAGCAGATCTGTGAGGACATCATCCGCCTTAAACCAGACCTGATCTTTACTGAGAAAGGAATCTCAGGTACACATGTGCACCCGCACTCACCAACACCTTCATGCATATAAACCTCGTATTTGAATTCTGACCTACTATTCTACTTTAACAAGTGAAAGCTGCTACATCGAGTTCTAAACCTAGAAAATTTAGAAAATTGAATAGGAAGTTACTGTCTGGGTTATTGACTTATCTTAATAATGACTCTTACCTTAATAATGATTTTTAACAGACCTTGCTCAGCACTATCTGATGAAAGCCAACATCACTGCAATCCGTCGCGTCAGAAAGACAGACAACAACCGCATTGCCAGGTATGAATGCAGGAATGACTGATTTTGTTAATTTTTTTCCCTATTCTCCATTCATCTCTCTAGTTATATCATCTTCACATACATTTCCCCCTCTCTCCTTCTCTCAGAGCCTGTGGTGCACGCATTGCCAGTAGGACAGATGAGTTACGTGAGGAAGATGTGGGAACAGGAGCGGGCTTGTTTGAGGTGAAGAAGATTGGCGATGAGTATTTTACCTTCGTTACGGAGTGCAAAGATCCCAAAGCCTGCACCATCTTGCTTAGAGGAGCCAGCAAGGAGATCCTGGCGGTAAGAGACAAGGGCTAAATCAGAGGGTGAAACATCTGTTTCAGAGTAACTGCCTTCCTCTCTTACCCAGAGACAGTTCTTTTTATGCTAAACTTGTTTGTGACAACAAGCAGAATGTAATCGTCACTGAAAGACACAATTATGCTTTAAAAACACACAATGGCACTTTATACATTACTTTTAATATATTAACCTTAACCAATGTGTCTCATTTGTCAGCACAACCCAGCCAACATAATAAAGTATATTTTTATAATTTTAACTATTGGATAAAGTGGACACTCAAAAATAATCTGTTAAAATGTTCTGTTTTTACTGTTAAAATACTGTTAAAACATGCATATTAAAGCTTTTGGAAATCTTTGCCATAAACACACCTTAGTTTAGTATTATATGTTGGAAAAAATGTTTAAAAGCTGAACTATGTACAAACATTTACAATCCCAAGTAAGGCTTACTTGCATGCAGTGAGAGTCTATGGTGCTTCAGAATAGTCATAAGTCCCACAGCCTTTGGACACGTGCTTGGACATTTCACACCACGTAATAAAGTTATTTTGACTTGTAAACAAGACCATTCTCTGGTTCTAGCTGACCTATGATCATGGACAGAGCTTCCTATAATGTCTAAAGCTCCACTGGACGTACTGGTGCTTCATTTGGTTTCTGAGGGTTAATATTTTTGTGTGTGTTTTTTTGTGTGTGTTCTTTTGCAGGAGGTGGAGCGTAACTTGCAGGATGCAATGCAAGTGTGTCGTAACGTGCTGTTGGACCCATACCTGCTGCCAGGTGGTGGTGCTGTGGAGATGGCTGTGTCCCACAGGCTGACGGAGCGCTCGCGAGCGCTGACTGGTGTGGAGCAGTGGCCTTACCGAGCTGTGGCCCAAGCCCTGGAGGTTATTCCTCGTACCCTCATCCAGAATTGCGGTGCCTCTACCATCCGTGTGCTCACGTCTCTTAGGGTCAGTATTGCCTCAACTACCTTTGTCCTTATACTTTTAAACTAAAAGACAGGACATAAACACTTCTGCTCAGAATCAGGTGCCATCTGTAGTTTTTAATGGGGGCCTAAAATTTAGTTACTTATTATGTGCATGTAATGAATTGTATACAAGCTGTCTGATCACATGCAGCCGCTATTATTGCAACTGTCATTCAAATGCAGCCTTTAAATGAAAAGTCTTTACGCACGCCACATGCTAGGCATGCATGAAGAGCGCGATCAGTGTTCTCCCCCCTCCCCTTAAACATACCTTTGCTCATTGTGACCAAAAAGTAATTTTAACCTCATTAATCCACAGGCCTTGTTTCGAAAATACATTTATGCATGTTCCTTTCTGATGCTGAATTGTGTGGTGAGGACGTAAGAAAGGTGTTCCGGCATCAGTGTAGCGGCATTAGAACAGTGTATTCTAGAGTGTGAAAGGTCTTTTGGCAGTCAAAATCTTTCAGGTCTTAACTTCTCAACTGAGCTCCACCATTCCTGTTAACTGCCCTTTCAGACTGAGGAAACAGATGCCTGAAAATGGCTGGCTGTCTTTTATAGCCTTCTGCTTTGTGGCCATTGATTATTTTTATATTTTGAGTGCTAGACAGCTGCATAGTGGAGCCCATGCCTGTGGATTGTTAGTACAAGCTTTGAAAATTGCATCACTTGGCCCTTCCTAACAATTATTGTGAACAAGCCACAGCCCAGGCATGCTATTTAACATCTGAGAGGTCTTTCCTTTTTTCCTCATTAAAAAATGACCAGGGTGCCCAAACTTCTACAAGCCAAACAGCTGACATCTGCAATTCCAGTAATATAACCAGTGATAACTTATAACACTAAAAACAACTTTGGCAGACCCTACTGGACCATGCTTGTGACCGACATATGGGTAAACAGGCAAGCTGTAAATTAACCAGTAACAGCAAAGCCTTTACTCTTAACAGAAGAAAGAATCCACTCTTAAAGAATCCATGAGCTGTATGAACCAGGTCAAGAGGCTGCAGTCAAGGAGTTGGAACCATTGACTGGATACAGACACTATGGAAATCATAGGATTTTCATGTTCTGTTTGTGTGAAACCTGCTTTTACATGTTAAACACTGGTATTGAATTACTGACTGTAAAAAATATATTCTAGTAAAACTAGTATAACACAGCTGTATCAATGCACTCTGCTTTTTAAATGGAATAAATCTTTCTTTAGGGTCAAATTTGGGTAAATAAAGCAAATATTATTGCATTTGACTACACAAAGGAATGGGATTTGGATTTTAATTGACAGCCTTCTTTGTATATCATTGAGCAAGAATGTACATTGTAAATTTAAAGAGAAACCAGGTGTTTCTGTGTTTCTAGAAATCCCAGTATAAGAAGTTATTACCTATACTGTGTATGTGTATTCATAGGCATGTCTGTCTGAAGCTGCATTTGTCATTCTAAAAGTAATTTTTCCCTTCTTATGTGCCTGCAGCACCTTTTTATTTGTTTTGGAAAACATTTATTGCAGTAATGTATGTGTATCCCTCAAAGAGTATTTCTTAAACCTATTTCTGTCATGCTCTCTGTCCTGCTAGCTTGTGTGCTTTATGTGTCAAAATAAACCACATGGTGTTTCTGCTCGCTTTTGCAGGCGAAGCACACTCAGGAGGGCAGCACCTCATGGGGAGTGAATGGAGAGACAGGCACTCTAGCAGACATGGTGGAACTGGGCATCTGGGAGCCACTGGCTGTCAAAGCTCAGACATACAAGACTGCAGTGGAGGTACACACTCAAAAGACATCTGTCCCTTCTCTCATATTCTCATGTACCCTCTAATCCACTGTAATTATAGGATAAGTGTTTCTGTTGTCTCATCACAGTGCTATTGCTGCTTAGTCCACTGTTTAAAACCGTATTCTTGCACTCGGTTTCATTTTTCCTGCAAACTTCTGCCAGCTCACACTCCCACACTTTGCTTATGCAGCCTCAGCAACACTCGCCCATAAGAAAACTGTCTCACATTTAATAATCCCTCAATACTCCCACACTGAATTTAGAGCCTTATTCTCTCTGCCTCTCTCTTCCCCTATTCCTATACCAGATACTCTTCTACCATCATTACCAAGCTCTGCAGTCTAATAAGACTTTTCTTTCTCTGTAGACGGCCATCCTGCTACTGCGTATTGATGACATCGTGTCTGGGCACAAGAAGAAGGGGGACAAAGAGGAGACAGGAGGGCAGGGAGCTGAGTAGATGGATGTGAAGAAAACATGAAGGAGTAAAACATTGGAATAAAACGCAAGATCTGAGACAAGAATGTCTAGAATAGTTAACGCTGGTTTCCAACGGACTGTTCTCCAAAAAACACAAGAGTGTATGGCTTTTATTCTATCATTAGGCCTTGCTTACATAAAGCTGCACTTGGCTCTTTTTGTTTTATGCCCCTTTGTGAGTAAATAATTAAACGTTTAGATTTGTGTGTTAACACCCGAATGTGTAAATCCACTCTGATGATTTACTTCGTCTACTGGGTTTGTTACCTATTATTTGCTACTGGTGATAAATTTCAATATCTAAGCACAGAGTGTCATTGTTGTTCCTGGGGATCAAATCTGTTCAGGCCTGATGAGCTTGTCAGGTTTTTATGTTCCACTATTTCTGTTTATTAAGAGAAGTAGCCCAGACTCCACAATGTGTGATCAATAACTTGGCATACAAAGAGTGTGGAGGAATATTGGCTATATTTCTCCATAACTGGTTTAGAACACTGGCTCACACATACATTTATGGATTTGGCAAGGAAGCTCCATTAGTTTTGCATTACTCTTTTACTGTTAAATTTAGTTCATATTGTACTCCAGCATGAGTACATTTCTAATATGAAACAATAGATGTACCTAAAATTAAAGATCAGATTTCATCTACATTACAAAACTTGTTAGTTCATCATTGAACTTATCATTGAAATTGATGATCCATCATCCATAAAAATGTTTATCACAAAATATTATATACTATCCTGATCACAAAAACATCACGTAACTCTTAATATGCACAACAACCTTATGTAACAAAGTAGGATCTATATTAGGGCTGTTTTCTTTGTTAATGTGCCTTACAACTTTGCTGAATTCTATAACGGTGCCACAGCTGAGCGCCAACTGGGATGATCTTGCCTTACCAGATAGCCATCCATGCTCTCAGGTTTCAGTTAGACACGTTTCTGCTCATGCTTGGCACAAAGGCTGACCAAATGATCTCCACAAAAATAACATCCATATTAGTGGCTTTCAAGTTTATCCATTTGTCCTGAGAGATGATGTGGCATCCAGTGTAAAGCTGGCACATGTGATGACGTGAATGGGATGGATCCATATGTTTTATTAGACTTCACAAAGTTATCCTTGAGCTCTCTCACCAGTCTCTGGGTCCACACCACTGTCCAGCTCTGAAAAAGATGAAAAAACTGCCCATTAACCACAGTATTCCGTCTTTTTGACTACAACCCTGGTAAAAAAAGTATTTGAATACCACTCTTAAAGGATGTTTACCTTTTCTACTTTGTAACAAATGATATCATAAAACAATATCTGATAACTGACATTCTGAAAACTCAAATTACATTTTAATTATTTGCATATTTTTAAAATTAGAAAATTATGCAATCACTCAACGTAGAAGACAAAAATGTGGAACTGCCTTGTAATTTGCATTTCTAAAAAGTACTGGCACAAGTCTAAAAAGGCTAATTACTCTGTTGCAAACAGACTTTAGCAGGTTGTCTGTCTTTACTAGGAGAAAGGAAGCAGCCTCAACAAGAGAGCTGACAATTGAAACAACAGAAAGGATTATAGAAGTCTTTCAAGGAGGAAATCCAACACAAGAGTCTGGCAAACAATGTGGGTTGTTCCTAGGCAGCTGTGTATAAAATTTGTATAAACACAATAGGAAGGCCGTAAAAGAAAAACTATAAGGGTAGACCAGGGAAGACCTCAGGGATTTAGGGTGGAAAATGTAAATCTATATGCCTTGAAAGTAGATAATGCACAACAAAAGGCAGCACAACTATTTTACCTCAATTACTTTGCTTTCATAATCACTGGCAGTCAAAATCATAACTGAAAAAAAATCATTTTAAGATTAATTGCACAGCCCTTCCCTAAACAGAAGAAAATAAGGTTACGGAGAGATAAAGAAGCAGCCATGTTGTATGAATGAGTGGATGAAAGTGATATTCAGTGATGAATCACAAATCTGCACTGTCTAAGGAGATGATGCTGGAACTTTTGTCTGGTGACGTTCTAATGAAACAACGGTGACAGCCTGAAGAAAACGAGAACATTTCCCCACTCTTTAATGATCTGCCACTGCATGTCAGGTAAAGAGCCAGGGGAGATGGTCATCAGTACAACAGTGAGTGTACACTGAACATTAGGACAGTTTTCTCATCCAATCAACAGAAAATAAGTTTGATGATGATTAAGTCATTTTTCAGGATGATGATGAATCTCACCACAGAGCAGAGAGTGTTAAAACTTTTCTTCAGAAAAGGCAGATCAACTCAATGACAAACAGTCCATGACAAAATATGATCTGCCAACCTCTATTCAAGAAAGCTGGAACTATTTTGATGGAAAATACTGTTTTTCATTAATGCATTCCATGCCTCAAAGAATTCAGGCCTGAGGATCAACAGTACTAATTGATTTTTTTGTTGTTGATGATCCCATTATTTTTTCTTCCACATTGAGTGAGTCTATAATTTATTGCCTCTATTTGATCTGGAAAACTATGCAATTAACTAAAATAATATAGTGTAATTTGTTTGCAGTTTTATGTATGTATGAAGCCAGAAAGTTCAGCTATTAAAACAAATTAATTTGTCTCATTTCTGTGATTTGTTTATTTGCTATAAAGTAAAGAGGCTGGATGAACATCCTTCAAATATGGTGAGTCCATACTTTTGCAACAAGTTGTACACCCAAAGACCTTAAAGAGTTTACACCATACACTAATATGTGTATAATGTATGCCAGTTACACTGTAGGTTTACTATTACTGATGCCATCCTCTGCTGCACAATTCATCAGCTCTCTTCTACCTATCCATCTGCGGCCAGGCACCACTATAGGACCACCACTCAGATACCTATGTGATGGTATGAGTGAATCAGGGTGTTTCTATATCTGTGCTGCCCCTAGAATTAAGAGCTAGCAAAATATAAAAGTGAAAGTGAACCATTTGGCATGCATGAACACACAGCATAGCGCACTGTGATCAGTGTGAAAAGTTTCCTCTGCATTTAACCCGTTCACCAAGTGAAGCAGTGGGCAGGCAGGAACACAGCACCCGGTGTGTGAGGACGCTACCTTGCTCAAGGGTATCTCAGTGGCGCCATTGGCAGTCCTGGGATTCAAACTCACAACTTTCCAAAAGCAACTCCCTAACCACCAGGCCATCCTTTTTCTTTTCTTAATTATTTCCTTATTGAAACTTTAAAGAGCTACCTTGATATGCTCTTCACCTACCCATGCTGGGATCACTTGTTGACAGGCTGCTTTGGTGGAGCCTCATGAGGTTGGATGCTGAAGACACTGGCCCTGTGTATACGCCTGCTGAGAAGCTGGAGAAGGGTGGTCCAGTGACAGGCGGAGCCGCTTCTGCATCCATGGCTGTCAAACAGTTGTAGAAAGAGTGTGTTACAGCACAAAAACAACTCCAGCCATGCTTACAGATACCTAGTATATCTGTCTACCTCAGCGTTTCTCAACGGGAGCGGTACCGCCCCCCTTGGGGCGTTTAAAAACCATCGGGGGGCATTGAGAATGAGACAGCTGAGAGGGGGGCGCTCAGACGCAAAGGGGGGCGCCAGTTTTATTAATTAGAATTTTTAAGCATATACAATAAACAGACTTTGTTCATTTGAACACAAAATAAGATGTAATA
>JBBPCY010000007.1:9080420-9092764 GCA_037974405.1 Brachyalestes nurse
TTATTATTATTATTAGGCCATATATTTTCATAATCTTCATCCGTCAATTATGATAATAGCCTATTTCTTTGTGTGTGGGGCGGGCGTCAGGAGGCTCATGCTGAGGTCAGGGGGCGTTTGTTCAAAAAAGGTTGAGAACCACTGGTCTACCTGAATGATCCCCCTGCAGCTGGTGATGATGATTACGATGCTGATGATGACGATGCTGGTGATAATGCTGCTGCTGGTCATGATGATGATGCTGTTGGTGATGATGCTGGTAGAAGGGCTGGACACTTAAGGTCTGTGGATGAGTCTCGGCACAGTTTGCCAGGGCAGAAACTGTGGCCTGCGAGTTTCCCCATCGGCACCCTGCTGCCTCTGAACTGCTGGACACTTTACACAGCGAGGAAACACACCTGGTTACGTAACGCTGGATGACACAGCAGTCTCCTAACAACATAAGGGGCGAAGGTAGAATAAATATACAAAAAACACACAAGTTTCTAAACTGGATTAAAAAGTGGAGGTCTCTAAGCACCGAGGGTGTTAAAATGAGGTTATAGAACAGCTACAATATATGGACTAAAGTATTGGGACGCGAGTCAAGTTCTTCCACACTGAACTCATCGAACCATGTCTTTATGGACCTGGGGCAAAGTCATGCTGGAATAGAAAAGGGCCTTTCCCAAACTTGTGTCCACAAAGTTGGAAGCATGGCGTTTAAAATGTCTTAGTATGCTGAAGCATTCACTGGAAGTTACGGGTCACCTGAATTCAATAATTCAGAGGCGTGTCCCAATCCTTTTGTCCATATAGTGTACCTGTCAAGCTTCCTGTCCAGCTCCCCAAATGTCTTATTATAGTACCTTCAAATCTTTCTTTTTGCAAAACTAGACGCGTCGTGAGTTGACGTTGACGCAAAGGAGCGTCAGACGCTTTAAAGGAGGCTATAATTACATCAAAACTGCTGCTGTCTTTCTTCTGCTGCGTTTATTTCAGTGGACGCTGTTCTTACCGCTGCACTTGTTTTTCCGCAGTTTTCGGAGCGGACAGCTCTCTCTGATCCTCAGTAGACACGAGCCGTGCTTCCTCCTCCCCACACTCGCCATGCCTTCTCCTTTCCTCTTCACTTCCAAATGCTTTTTTGGTTTGTTTTTTCTTTGTCGTTGTAGTTAATTTTAAGTTCACCTTCGACTCCTCTCGCACGAGCCACCGTCTCTCGCTTTCTGTTTTTCCTTTTTTTGCTTAGTAAGGAGGATTTTTGCCCTCCGACACAGTCATGACCTGTAACCCGTTTTACAGGTTCAGACTTCTGGCTAAAGAGACTGGTGAAACCACATCAGGTTACAACACAGCTAAAAGGAAAACAGCAACAAAAAAAAAAAAGAACTGAGATAGTTCCTTGCTGCAATTTCCAGTTTATTGTGCACTAAAGACAAAATCTACATTCACAGTTATAGAGTTAATCAACAACATCTGCACTGAAGCACAGGCCTAAAGCCGTCTTCACTGCACCGAAGTGTCCAGCTGTACTTTGTTAATGAGAATCAGAATCAGAAAACTTATTGATCCAACAGGAAATTGCTTGTGCAGTCATAGCATAAGCAATTTCCTCCAGGATCAATAGTTTTCTGATTCAGATTCTCATTAATGAAGTACAGCTGGACACTTCAGTGCAGTGAACTCTGCAGTAAACTACATTAGGCCTTTTCAGATCTACACTGTAAATACATCTGACATAGAAAGTAAAAGATAAAGCCAGCAGGTGTGGCTTGTAAGGGCAGCATAGTAGGTGTGCATGTCCAGACCAACACAAAAGGTTTGGTGTTAATGTAGGAGTGTAGAGTCTCCAATAGTGTCCAGTAGTGTGTATAGCCATGGTTTCTATAGCTGGTACAGAGAAAGAAGCATTTAAGAACACTCTCTTTTTCAGAAACGTTAACACCTTTGTTCTCTCCGTTTCGGTTTGGCAATTAAACTTTTCTCTCTACCCACACAGAGTCTGATAAATCCATCAATGCCTCCCAGCGTCTCCCCTTCCCACAAAAGAAAGAAGAGCCAGGAAAACGGAGACTGTGTGGTGAAAGAAGTAGGAAAAAAAAAATGACATTTACAGCGGCGTCCTCAATCCCCATTTCTTTCTTCTTTTCTCTGTCTGTGCAAAGTCAAAATGGATTATCCAAGCATAAGGCACAGTTCATTCTCCATTTTTATGTTTTCATTTTATATATGAGTAGAAGAAAAAAAAAACATCACTCTTTACATTACTAACCTCAAAAGCATTCAGTTGGCTAGCAAGTGTAAGTCATTAAATGTGTTTTAGTACAGTCCTGTTTTTAAGAGGTTAAGAAGCAAAATCAGATATTGCAACCTATTCGCAGCCTGTGTTTTTGGGATCTATGATAACATTTAGCTTCAAAGGTTAAGGAAAAGAAAAGATGAAGCTACGTTAGCATTATACAGCAAATAAACACCTTGTAACATAAGAGTGGCTGATGTAGTAATTCTACATGCACTGCGCAATACAAAACAATAATAATAGAAAGGCGGCACTAAATCCTGCTCAGTGTTCCATATATTTTATACATAGTGATATTTCTCTGACATATATAGAAAGTATAGAAAGATCAAGTGACATGTAGTTAGAAATAATCATTTTTGTACTCCGTACCTTGTGTTTAATGATTAAGTAGCTTAATTAGAGGAGGTCTCCTCTAACTGGTTTATTTCTGTCTAAATTATGCTGCAGCTTCTGTAGCTAACTATTGTTCATAACAGTCATATCACTGAAAAAAAAAAGCAAAGGCTCAGCTGCATCAATCTATAAGAGTCAGCCTGCTATTTATGATTGTTTAGACAGCCAGTCATATCTGATTTCCCCTGCAGCTTTACCTTAAACAGCAATCAATCTGTTTACAAACTCACAAATCCAAAAAAACTACACTGTTTTAGACTCTTCTTCATAAGCAGCTTGCCTAACATCCACCTTCCTAGTTACCATCATGTTTCTGCCCCACTAGAGGCCAGTGATGTTTGCTTTGGGCAATTTAAACTGGTCTAGAATCAATATTTCATGTCTGGAAGTGAACAGCCATTCCTTGGCGAGAATGCAATAAGTGCTTTTAATAGCAACTGCAATGTTTGGGCAATCATTAGAAACTAAATTGTAAACCTAAAAGCCCAATGCACAAATAACTGATCTGTCTTCACCTATCTCTTCTGAGACAAAAAAAAGGAAACCCCCTGCCTGCCAAGTGTTTATAGGGTCTTTATGGTGGGTTTGTCAAACTAGCCTAAAGAGATCAGAAATGGGCACAGTTGCGTAAACTCCTCTCCATTTTTTTGCTGGTTCTCCTCTAGCTCTAGCCCCAGAACCTCTGCCTTTGGTCTGGAGGAGTTTCAGGAACCGCCAGCTCGTCTGGGGCGAAGATAGAGCCAGCAGAATCTGCCATGAAGATGAAGTATAGGTTGGCCACCAGCATGGTCAACATCGGCCAAAAGGAGAAGCCAAAGCCGAAAGCCCTCACACTGCTGCCCCATGCAGCTGCAATCCAGTACACCAGCCTGCAGGTTGCACAGTGAGGTCTGTGTTACTTCAAATAAAAAAAAGTTGCACATACACAGGTTTATCTTGGTTTGTCCTTTATCTGTTTTAAAACAAAGTAAAAAGCAAATGCATTGGTTCTATTCTAATTTGAGTTTTTGTCCTGGAACCACTCATCCAAGTTTAGAACAACCCAAGAATCTTTTGAAAAAAAAAAAAAAAAAAAAAAAAAAAAAAACACATTCTGGATAATGCCTTTTTTTCTGCAAAGTTACTTTTCAGAGACAGCAAAAATATGGTAATCCATTCAAAGGTTATGTTACCTGCCAAACGCGAAGATGATGGTGAGAAGGGGCACCAGTTTGAGCAGGTTCTGGCTCAGATAGGCAGCCATGATACTCAACTGTAGGAAATACAGGAGGAAGAGGGAGATAGAGTCGTCCACATAGCGGCGGTGGACGTTCACCTTTTCAGCATCAGGCTCTCCCTCACACTGAGGCTTCAGAGAACGGTACCGCAAACGTGACACGCCCAACACCAACACACCTTTTGGGGGGAGAAGAATGTCAGCTGAAGCCCTGTTCAAACTGAATTCATTTTATTTGGAGAACAATGTGGAATTTAAAGTGATTACCAACAAAGTCTGAGAGCCTAATCCAGTACAAATCTAGATTGTCTAGATTACAATCTACATGGAGCAGGATATGGATATTGACTGTCACACCAGACGCATTCAGACCGTGGCATCTTAGGAAAAGAAGTGAGAAAACTTCAGACACTCTCTTACTTACCCAATACAATTGGGACAACTGCAAAGACAGAGCAGCGCAGTGTGTAGACCAGTCTTAGGGGAGCACTGTCCATTATAGGTGCATCAAAGGGCAGGAAAGCATGGCCTCCCCACACCAGGACAGGAAAGACCAGAGCCGACATAAATATAGACACTCCCATTTTCAACACATCACGGTTTGTTCCAGTGCATCCACCTTCAGAGTAAAAAAGTAAGTCAAATGTTTACTCCTACAGAATGTTGGTAACAAACACTATAATACGTTTTCATGTAGAAAATGTTGTTAGACTGTATTTTTTAAGTTTTATGCCTAAAATATAAGTTAAGTAAATGCATTGTTTTGTTGCCATTGTTATTTGATAATATAAAGGCAAGTCCATTGCTAAAAAGGTTTGTTAATCAAGAAAAATGTTTGTTGCTCACTGGTACATTAATCAGTGCGTTGTTATGGGTTGTATTTAAAGTGGTCACATTTAATTGAATATTTCATAAAAATGCTTCTTTTGTTTTTACCTGGAACTATTAAGCTAGTGGTGGAACTATTAACAAGTGGTGAATGCTGGTCATCCAAAAACTATTTAGGACACTTAGACTTATTATTTTATACACTCTGCAGTCAAAAGCATGTGATAACTACTTCTAATGATGAGATCACAATATCCATAAAGACATGGTTTAACAAGTCTGATGTTGAACTCCAGTGGCCTGTACAGAGAAAATACTTCAACCCAAGTGAATACCTTTGAGATGAATTGGAAAATCAATTAAGAGCCAGGTCTTCTCAAACTTTTCAATCAGTACCTGATCTGACATAAGCTCCTTTGAGTGAATGGATACAAATTCCCACAGACACACTCCAAAATCTTTACAAAAAGCCCTCGAAAAAGTGGAGACTGTTAAAGAGAGGCCAACTTTATAATGAGTGCCCATGGTTTAGGAATGGAATGGCCAACAGTCTCTCATAGGAGTGATGGTCAGGTGTTTGCATACTTAGGCCATATAGTGTATTTTCACATGGGTAGTCAGAACCACTTTCAGGAGTAGAGAAAAAGAACAAAAGCTAAGTTTTAATGTAAATGAATGGCCCTACTGTAATGAAAGTTGATGTCATCAAATTATGTATCAAAACATAATTATGAGCTTGTAATGTGACAGTGGTAATTCTCCTCACTTACAGCAGTCACTGTTGTTCTTACAGTACTCATGATAGTACCCATCTGGCAGTGTTCCTTGACGCCCGAGAAAAGGGCTTTTCTCTGTGCTCGCCTCCCAGGTCATGCTCTGTCTGGGCGGTTCAGGCATGCTGGTGGAGCGCAAGACGGTCACACTGGGACTGAACACCCTCGCTGCTTTCTCTGGCATCGAGTTCAGGTCCTCCACCTCAATCTCCAGGTGCCCCCCCTTCTCCTTCAGCTCGTGCCGCTCCTTTTCCCCGAACTCCCTCTCGCTCTCGGTCCGGCTCACTCCTCCATTGCCCAATGGACAATCCGACTGCACACTTGCCTCCTCCGCCGCAGCTTCTGTTTCACTCCTGTCTAGTTTCACATCAGACCCTGCTTTGTCCCCCATACCGCCAGGTTGATCGGCCTTATCTCCAGGCCACTGCAGAGTGCTTGGCTCCAGATGAGCGCTGCTGACCACTCCGTCCGTTCCTACCATTTCATTCACGTCTGTCTTCATCGTCTCCTCCTCTGTTGCCCAGCCAGGCGTGTCCGGTCCTGCTGTCAGTCTGAGCGTGACCACTGGCACTGCATCTGCATAAAGGGTCTCAGACATCCTGATGAATTGAGATGTGCTACACTGGTGCAGGTGTCTGTTCTGTTTTTCAACGTCTCATCAAATATCATCGAGGGCCATGTCTCAGAACAGTGATTACATTTGTATTTCTTCACTCTAAAAAACAAAGGAAGACAGTGTGGAAGGTTATGGAAAGGTTCTTTCTCAGATAGGTTAGATACGTTACACAAGCAGCCACCATTTCCCTCAGCTTTTAAATACATAAATAAACTAAGAAATAAAGAAATAAATAAGCAAGCAAATTTTACAACTTTTACATAGTAGAATGAGACTAAACATGAGTCCAAATTATTCAGGTTACCCAGACAGCACAGAAACTGTAGTAAACAGTCCTGGTCTAACATTTAACATAACACCCATTAGTACACTATGTACCACATCTACACTGAACATTAATTTAATTTACCAGCTAATAACTGAAGTGTGAAGATCCAAGTAAGAGCAGGACTGCTGTAAATGAAGCTAGAATAATAAATAATAACACGGAAGTAAGTGGTGTGGCCTGCTCGTAACTACAGGCCCACATTTCTAAACAACCGTTTAAAAGTCAATAAGTTCCCAGTGCTCTCACCTACAACTCTGCCGAAGGCTGAAGAGCTTCTTTTTTTCGACGTTTTGTCCGTTTTCTCCACCAAAATCCGCCCCACGCTCGTAGTGTTGTGGATGTGGGCGCTCAGGTGTGTCCAGGTGAAGCGCTATTAAAGGCATCAACTCTTAAAGGGGAGGTTTCCTGTCTTAGTAAAGAGAGCTTTCACATTCTGGACTCTGTTCTTAAAGGGGAGCTACACTGATCGTCCAACATTTCTGCCTAATTATACGTGCCGTCACAAAGCAAAATTCCCACATCCGTTTCATTCTGTTTTTATTCTATTCCTGTAAAGTGAATTGAATTACCTTTTGTGTATGATAATGTGCTAAATAACTAAACTTGACTAGAAATGATCGTTTTAACCTAGAGAAACTTACCGAATCAAAGGGGTGATGATGAGAATCAAACTTCTGAATGCCTGTAAAAGCTGCTTCACAAAAAGTCTTCAAACGGAATAGTTACAAATAAAAGGTAAAAGAGGAAAATGCATTCAGATCTATCACTATTTACTATCGACTTTACTTATAAAAACTCAGAAGACACATGTGGGTTCACTGGTTCATCTAGATTATACATGAAATGTCTTTGCTTTTGAGTGTTGTATTTTCTTGTGTTATTTACAACAGTAGTTTAGTATATGACCACAGCACTGTTGTGTATATACTGTGCATTATGGTACAAAGTTTTTTCAGAATAGGTTTGGGCGAGTTAATGTTATATTTTGCATTGTTCATATCTTTTTGTCTCTATGTGTTTACTCCAGGATCAATAACATTTTCTGATTCTAATCCTAAAATAGCTCATTCTGAAATAGCTAGATTTGCACTGTAAGCTTCACAACTTCTGGCTCCAATCACCACCACTGTAGAAATAAACTGCTAAGGAAAGTCAATAAAATTCTTTACAAGACGCCATCTCACAATAAACAACTCTAAATAACTCTGTTACTAAATAATCAATACATAACAATCACTGGAACTCCCTTCACATTCTGAGTTGAGATTAGAGGACCCTCAGGCCACAGAGTACTGTTACTTTAGTAAAATAGCTCCCAAAATAACTTATCAGGTCTAAAAGCTCCTCTATAGAACTGCACGACAGCTTCTTAGTACAGCATGCAGTATATCAGGAGTTTCTTTTAAAGGGAAAGCTAAAAGTGGAAAGTCAAATGTGTAAGCAACAATCCCAGACCTCCAAGAGGAGCAGAATGTTAAGAAAGGATTAAATGGAGCTAAGTAAAAAGTACATGATAAATATTCTTGAGAAGTACGTGCAGAAGTATTGTTTGGAGTAGAATAAACTGAATTGGTGACTACAAATGTATAAGACTTCTAAGTATTTCTTTTCTTGAATCAGTCAGAGGCACATTTACTTGTGTGATTTAGTCCTCTTACTAAAAGTTTGATTCTCAGGGTTCCGTGTAATCAAAGGATAGTTTTCAGTGTGTTGTGTTGACTGTAAAACATGCTGTAAAGTTTTGTGACTGTAAAATTTCACTCTGGCAATACAAAGGTTAATAAAAGGCAGGTGAAAATCTGTCAGATTTGCTTCCATTAGTATCACTATTTAAAATAAGCAAATGCTTGTGGAAGTGAATGAGAGAGAAAGGCTTTCTTTGTTAACCACAGTAAATTTGAAAGAGCAGAGTAAAAACAATGTGAAAACAACAGAAGAGCCCTGCAAATATGTTTTTCACTGTCTTCAAATACACAGTGCTGTTTTTGCGATGACCATATGGCACGTCATTGACCATTTACTTGTCAGTTTTGTTCAGACAGAATAAATAACGGTGTGCAATATGTGTATGTCCGACGTTGCAATACTCGGTCCTTACCATCTTCTCACTGCAGAAGCTTTGAAAGAATTTATTTATAAATCACAAGTGTATTTTGTCTTAGAATAAAATACAGATTGGCTGCAAAATCAATTTTCTAACATCATGCCATGTTGCGCATTAGCATTAAATCTCTATCTAAACACGCTGAATAACAAACAGAATGTGTAATTTAGTGAACTAATGCTCCCCTTTATACATTACATGAGTCATTAACCCTCTCTGTCATGATAGGGCTCAATAAACGGGCTCCAGAGTGCTGGCACAAGTGTTAAATGTCCCACTGCGCTGTGGCTCTGTAAAATGGAACTGTCTCTCCTGGCCTAAACAGGAGTGAAGGCACATTTGTAAATGTTGACATGCAGGGATGAAGATGGATATGTTGGGTTTGGTTTCCCTGTAGCTTTGCAACAGTCTGTTTCTGCATCAGCGCTGCTGAGAAGCTTTATTACAGAGGTCCTGTAGTGTCAGTGATCTGCAGCGAGTGAAACAGAAATAACACTTTGAAGACTTTTCAGTCTCTGTATAAATTCAACACCTTTTTGCTGCTAAAACTAAAAACGTTTTGGCTCTAAGTGTATTATAACAAGACTGACATATCAACAGTGTAGGCCTAATTATTTGAACCCAAAAACCATTCAGTAATACAATAAGCATCAAGAAATAATCATTTTAAGTATTGAAAAAATATTTTAAAAATTAAATATATATAATGCATATTGTTAATAAGTTGCAATCTAAATGAAAGTGGTGTTTAAAAAATAGTTTTTTTCTTTGTAAAATGCAGTTTTCAAAATTGCAAATAGAGATCTAGTAGCTGCAACCGATTTGACTCTGAAAATAGGATCCTCAACCCTATTCCTAAGCTGAACTCCCAAGATCATTCATTTTTGTCATATGTTATTAATGACCTTTTGGAATTTATCTAAGCATATGTCTATATACACGTATGCTTTGATAAATGCAAGAAAATAAAATCAATAAAAAACAAGTGATGTAGGATAGCATCCTCCCTCTGAGACATTCAGCAACTTGAGTCCTGAAAATCCTGAATTGATTCAGAGCTGGCTTGAGAGAAATACATTTATCTTTATTTGGAAACAAATATAAAAAGCACAACAAAATGCAAGACCCACTTGTGAACCACATGGCACATGGTCTTTCTGAAAAAACTAGCGTCTGTCAGCAATAAGTATCTACACACACACGCGTACACGCACACACACACACTCACACACACTGCCATCCACCCACAATGTGCATTGTAATAACGACTGTCATTCCTGACACTAGAGCTTAGTGTGCTGTGGCACTAACTGTCCTCAATCAGGGCAAGTTTAAAACACAGCAATCTCACCATTTCCAGACAATGCGAAAGCTAGTAGTAAAATGAAATAGAAACAGGCACCAAAATGGCAAATACTGATCGGGTCTGCACATAATAGACACATTTCTTGCTTATGTGAGCTTGATTTCTTTTTAAAAACATGGAGTGAAGCTAATCACAGCTTTGCACCAGTGAATTTGCGCAAACACTAATGCACTGATAGGCTGTGCACGACAGTAAATCCACACCATCGGAATGAACAGTTCGTCTCAGTATCAGCAAAAAAAACGAACAATATGCACAACATCAGACACACCCTAATAAAGCACACTGCAGTTAGAGAGAAAGAGAGAGAGAGAGAAAGCGAGAGAGGAGAGAGAGGAACTCGTCAAAGTGCTCATTCGGATACCCAAGGAGGGTGGTTGGTCATTACATTGATTGACATTTAGCTTAATAACAGCAAGGCCTGTTTTGTCTTTTTTTTTTTCCTTTTTTCCGGCAGCTCTGTAAACACACTGGATCGTAAGGCTGAAAGCTCAGAACTTTCTTAACAAAGAGCTCAAGGGATTTCACAGTCCCTAAACCAAAGCACTTAATAATCCTACCAAGGTAGTATACTAATAGATTCAGAAAATGATTCATTTCATTTTGAAAAACCAAACAAAACAAACTGAAATTGAGTCATGTCTACACTGCATGGACATGAGAAGTCCAGGCAAATAGCTCAACCAAAGGGCCTGTGACGGTTAACTGGTTTACTGGTTAGTTAGGGATGTGTCATCGCTAATACTTCTCAGAGGAGCTGGACATGACATCACTGATCAGCTGTTGTGAAACGTGAGGTATTGTGCTGGCAGTAAGACATCCCATAAGAACAGATGGGAGAAATGAGAGAGTTTCAGAACATGTGACTTTTTAAAAAAATTGACACATCATTGCCACCAAAACGCCTGCTGCCAGATGTTGGAGGTGTTGGTCTACTCTACGCTGGAGACAGAGAGGTAGCCATCACCGTGGCACCATGACCCAGGTGGAGTCCCTCAGGCGATGCGGTAGTCAAACGTGTCTTTCTCCATATAGTCTGTCCATGTGGAGGAGGGCATGCTGCTGTAGGGGTCCAGCAGGATGCGAAAGCAGCGCACGATCAGCAGGCCCAGGAAGATGAAGAGGAGCAGCACGAAGACGAAGGCAGCCTTCTGCTCCAGAGTGAGGAAAGGGATGGGCTGGGTGGCCCCGGATGCAGACAGCGTGCTGCTGTGGAGGTGCTCCGCCATCCTCAGCCTCGCACACACAACTCCACAGCCCACCAGCTTCCCTCAGCGCGGGCTCATCACGCTGAGCCTCAGATTCAACAAGTCCCCTGTTCAGAGCCATTGTACATTCCATTAATATCAGTTTGTTGGGGTAAAAAACATATTTGAAAAACACTGTGCAAAATATGGAATGGTTCTCTTTTTTGGTTTAGATGAAAATTCTAGAACAAACTAAGGCTGAAGCATGCCTCATGATTCCTATTGTACTCAATAATCTTAGAAGAAGAAGTTGAAACATGATTAGGGTTCTGTTCCAAAATGAATGAAAGACCACTTTCAATACTTCATTTATGATATGCACTGAAGTGGCTGCATACATTAAATGTAATGCTACAGTTTATAAGATGCTACTTTTATTTAAAACATAGGATATACAATTTGTTTTGCCTTATCTGTCAGCTGTTACTTTTTAAATCATTTTACAAAAAATGATACACAACATTTTGCAAATAAATTCCTCTATAAGCGTTCTATAAGTGCTTCTGTTCCATTTGATTTTTTTTTGCCTTTTAATATTCAATTTGGTAGCACATGTCTTTATATTCAGTACCATTTATCTGCTTGTATAATTTCAGTACGTGTTGCCATGCAGTCAAAGTGGTCTTTAATACGAACCCCATGAATTATGGGCATATATTGTAAACACACATGGAAAATATGGAAAATTGTCTTCTTCCATGAGCAACAATATCAGCAGTGGCCATATCACCACAGTCTCTCATATCTGTGCTTCGGTAAATAATTCTGAGCATTTTAAACAGCCTTGTGTTTGCGTGGAAAGGCATAAAAAGAGCAACATGCGATTTTCATGTCATCAAATTGAAATGTTCGGTCTTGCTGGTGGTCAGTGACCCTGCAGCGGCACTATGCTTTGATGTCAGTGCCCAATAACCGAAATAACAGACCTGGCACTCCCTGCCATGTTTCACGTTGTCATGATGTAGTAACATTTTGGAATGTGCCTCACATGTAACTCTCAAACTCTCTGGCATTAACTCACATAAGTGAACCAGAATAAAGCAAATAAAACATCTCACTGTAATCTCACCGACAATCAAGACTTTAACATGTTTACACAGCAAATTAGGAGCATAACTCATACCCATGTGTCTACGTGTCTGTGTTAACAGGATGATGCACAATAAGCTTCAATGTGTCTCACCTTCTG
>JBBPCY010000007.1:9100467-9124095 GCA_037974405.1 Brachyalestes nurse
AAGGACTGGCTAGATAAAAACACAGCAGGGCTGAAATCAGCTGGGACAGTCCTGGGAGACTAGCATCCAGACTGTATATATGGCTAACTCTGAACAACAGTTTTCGCTTTCCAGCATGAAGCTGATCGCTTTTTAAATGGTTTTATGTGTGTACAAGCTCGACTTTTTGCAGACAAGAGGTCTCCTAAAGCAGCACTTTGGGAGAGTGACTTATCTCGTTAGCCTCTGGTAGCAGGCTAGCTGGCTAGCTGGCTACTTCAATGGCTAGCAGGATAAGGCTGACCAAAAACTGGGTCAGAGGCTTTGTTCGCTTCTTTTGATCCAGAAGACCTAAAAACAGACTCAGAACGACACAAAGAAGCTACAAGCTTTGGGTTTGATTGCAGTATTTGTAAGTGAAGCCAAAAAAGCTCATTATCACCGCTAAAGGTGCGATAGAAGCTACCATAGCCAGCTACGAGCCAAGGCTAACTATTTTCTTTAGCTCAGGAGCTAACTCTGTGTGTTAAGAAGCGTAAATGTTACGTTGGAAACATTTTTTTTGGTGAAAATGAATCATTATCATGTATACTGTCTATAGACAATCTCGTAGATTGATGTGTAAGCTTCCAAATTTAGTGTAAAATGATTTTCTTTGAGTTAAAGGCAGGCCAGTAGCAGAGTACCAGTTGGTACAATCGTTGTTGGACATTTAGTTGTATACTACCTGACTGTTTGACTTTTTGTAATGTATTCAGAGTGAAAAATGAATGATGACATTTGATGGTAGATGAATTCTGTGGTTCATGTTCAGCTCAGATCTCTCTTAAAATCAACAACATTTTTCCTCCTTTCCTTAAATATTTGTTCATTTGATGTCCCACAGGTTAAGAGTGGATTTGTGTCTTGTGAAAGACCCAAACATATCACCCTGAAGATGAGTAAGAAACCCCCTAATCGACCTGGGATCACTTTTGAAGTTGGAGCCAGAGTGGAAGCTCAAGACTATCTCCAAAAATGGTAACTTACTTTTTTCCCCACTCAAAACCAGTTCCAAAATTGTATTATGCATGAGGTTTATTAAATGTTTTGTGTGTCAAACAGGTATCCTTCACGTATTGAGAAGATTGATTATGATGAAGGGAAGATGCTCATACATTTTGACCGCTGGAGCCATCGATATGATGAATGGATTTTATGGGATAGCAACAGACTACGTCCTCTAGAGAGACCCACGCTCCGTAAAGAGGGACTCAAGGAAGGGGAAGAAGTGTCTGTATGTCTTTTTGCAGGTGTACATAAACAGCTTGTACCAGACGCTAGTTTCCATAGACTGAAATATAAAGGACAGACTTTAGATTATACAAAAAGCAGAGAACATTTCCTTCTTTCTTCTAAGTATTTGGGTTCATGCCTGATGAAGGATGTTCTGGTGAAAACATGTAGATTATGTAGATGAGAAGATTTGTTCATTAATCTCATTAACCAGTTTGTTAATGAGATTGTTAATTGAAATATTGTTTTCTTGCGAACATTTCTGCCAGGAGAGACTCGGTGAGATGAGAGCATCTCGCCTGCGTGAGCTTCCTGGATGTACAGAGAGCACAGAGGACCAAACAGACTTGCTACAGCAGAGACAAGTACATGCATCACCCGCCGATATGCCCTGATCTGGCTCTCGATTAACTGCTTGTCTCATCATTGTTTGGGTTTTTCCGTCCATCGACTACTGCAAAAAATCTTTAGGATTATCTTAGTCACTTCTTTCTAAAAAAAACATGCCCTCTAAAGATCGCTGCAGCTCATGATTTTAGAAGTAATGATTGTGAGGGTTTACACCTCAAGTATTACATTAAGTAAGGCAGCCCATGTAGACAGAGTGCTCTGTTCTAGAAAATGTTGAATACCAACATGATAGTAGGAAGAAGTATTTGAAAAATGTGAGGATTTCTTGAAATTAGATTTAAGTGTACCTCATGCAGTATATAATCAAGCAGCATGGTTCTAAGCTTTAATACTGTGGTCTACATGGTAGGATGTTTTTCTATAGTCTGCGGTTTTCTGTTTTTATGTTCACAGCATTTCATTTTTCCTAAACATTGAGATGTTTCTTACTTTTTAAAAATTATTCAAGCTGTGTCATGCATTAATAATGCTTGTACTAAGTAGTGAAAATATTCTTTTTGACAGGGAAAGCTTGTTTTAACTTAAGGGATCTCGTGTGTGTGCTTGAATTGTAGGAACTAAAGGATGGCGAGGAAGTTCTTGCTCGTTGGACAGATTGTCGTTACTACCCTGCCAAAATTGAAAGTGTCAACAAAGAGGGCAAGTGTTGTTTCATACCTTAAAATTGGTTCATGAAATATGGTAAACAAATGTCTCTTTTAATGGTGTTTTAAACTAGGAAGATCTGTTTATTTGCAGGAACCTACACGGTCCAGTTTTATGACGGGGTTGTTCGCTGTGTGAAAAGAATTCATATCAAATCCATGCCAGAAGACGCTAAAGGACAAGTAAATTTACAAACTTTCATTATTCTTTTTTTATGCATTGCAGTATTTGTTATTAACATACCATGTGTGGTTAAATACACCTAGTGAATATAGGTAATAGTTTTGATAATACACTTTTTCAGAAGGTACAATCCATCTGACTCTTAATTAATTATGTGGTAGCTCTATGTACTCATCCAGACACAATACAAAAAAATTGTAATACAAGAATTCTGCTATTCTGGGACAGCAATGTTTTAAATGAATGCTTCCTCACCTTTTGAGCTGTCTTATTGTTAATCCAACTTTGGTTATTCTTTTGTCTTTGTTTTCTCAGTTATTGTCTGAAATAACATTACAGGAGAGTATACCTCCTCCACAGTGCATGGCTACATGACTGCATCTAAACCTACATACCTTTTATTTTTGTAGCAACTGTTGATCGTTAGCCATGACCAGCAACTTGTTCTGTGTGTTGAAGCAGGATTGGATTGCCCTCGTGAAGGCAGCCTCAGCTGCTTCCAAGAGCAAAGGAGTGTGTAAGCCTCGCACCAGTGCCAGCAGCAACAGAGACAGAGAGGACAGACCAGAGCTTAAGTTTGATGACCTTGAAGATGAGGAGGATGATGATGCAGACTCTGATCGACTTGGTAGTAATGGAGTTTTGTTGTCTGATCATTCAGTTTTTCTCACTGGGTTTGCATATTTATGTATTGAGCCTTTATATGTGCAGATCTTTTTGTACATGTGTTAAAAGATTGCTATACTGGTACTCATGGATGGTGCTGTCTAATGTTGCCTTTAGCTCGTGATTTGAAGCTGACGTTTTTTATATAATGCATAATGTTATCATTTATAGGTGGGAGTGGGATCTGCAAAAAAATGTCAGATTTCTTCCAATTTTAGAGGATTAAGCCATCATAGGATCTTCCACATAATCATGCGTCTGTCCCCTTGCCCTATTAAGCCTCTTCTGACGAGGAAGACTGTAAGCCGTCCCCTGAGGAGCTTGAGATGGCAAAAAGAAAAAGAAGCAGACAAGGCGGTTTTTGCAACGTGAAAAGAGCTCGCCTCAACAAAGGTGCAGGTAAATATTCACAGTGATTCTGCCAATAATACATTTGTTTGTACCTCATCCAGCTAAATTACACTACAGGTGTCTCTGAGGTCTCAAACAATTGCTTTTTTATATTTTTTTTCAACGATCTAGGATGTCCTAAAAATGAAAGTGACTTCAAAGAAGACCTGCCCATGTCTTCACAACAGGTGTGGCTTGATCTCTGTTGCATGCATTTCAGGTTTTTTATGTAACTTTTTGACAGCAGTGATTGGGCAGCATTTTACCATGCCTTTGAATGATTTACTCTATATTGTTTTATTTAATTGTATGGCAGATTACATCACAGAAAGGTTCAACAGTCAGTGCTAGCCAAGAGGAAGAGGCACCGCAGTCTGTCATTGCCCAAAGGCACCTTGTGCCTCTCTCCAACACTTCCCCAGGCACTTCTCGGTCCAGAAGATTAAAACATGATTCAGGAGAGTCCACCATCAGCAGCACAAGCACAGCAGCCGAGCCCAACCCCTCACCTTCCTCCGTTCACACACTCCCAGATACACACACAGGTAGAATTTTTTTTTTTTACTTATTAAAGCCATTGTTATACTACCACAAACCATAACATTACTGAGGTGCAGCCAAGAAATGAAATGGGCTGTTCTCACATTTATTGTAAGCATGTGCACCAGAGAACTTGTCACTCATTAACTTGTGAGCTGCTGACATAAAATGTAAAACATGCAGCTGTAAAAACTCCATGGTTGAATTAAAAAAGCATGCCTTCGACAAAAGTTCATGACGTTTATAATTTAGTGAATACAGCATAGCAGCAGTAAACCATTGCAGTACAGTGCTTGGTTGAGAGTTGTTCAGCATAATATTACAAGTACATCCACACCAGGCACTAACTAGGTTGTTGAAATGGAGTTGCATCTATCTAAAATGTGCATTTAGACATATGTCAAATATAATTAAGTGTTCCTTGCAGAAAAGTATGTCACTATTCTTATTCTGTAAATTATTTTTTGCTGTTTGTTTATTACATGTGTGTGGGGAGTTTATGGCCGATTTAGATGTGTATATGCTTTATAAATTGTAATGGTGAGTGAGTAAAACTAAATTAAATACTTAATGAGTGTAAGCAAGTGTGTGCTAGGGGTACAGTTGTACCCAAATGGCAATATTGATTTTCCTTTTATTTATTTAACCAGATTTCAGTTGTAAGAACATAATCGCAGCACCTGGTAAAAGAATAATTAGAGCAATCATTTTGTTAAAATGCAAAATATAAAGGGCTTTGGGTGGAGCTCAGGGAAGTTGTTACTTTAATGATTGTCTCTTCACAGGGTATAATGGAAAGAATAGTAGAAACCATTTGTCAGTGTTTCTCACATTTAAATTTTATTGTATTTTATTCACAAAAAGTATTGTTTTCCCATAACCCCTTTATTATATTATTATTGCTATGTACTGTGCGTATATATAAATAAAAAATAAAAATGTGTGTGCTCTAGCTCCTCCAAGCTCTCCTCAAAGGCGGAGAAGATCTCAGCGCCTAGCGACAACCTTTGACCCGACCAGCCCCCATTCTCCTCTTAACCGGGATTCCAACCAAGCAGACAGCTCTCAGAGGGCAGGTAGGAGACCTAGCATCATAGTAAACAAAAGCAGTACTACTAGATTGCTAGAAGATTCATCATCCTGTGCAGTTCAGTTCCACTCATGATTTATGCTCAGTTTTCATGTTCATGTTTGCCTCTGAGGCACCTAAAGAAGAACTGGATATGGTGTGTGTTTCTTTAGGGGGTTAACACAGTAGTGTTATTTCATGTGATAGACCTGCTATTGGACAGATAATCAATTAGTTTCATTTCAACATTCATGTCAATCAGGTCTAGTGACTTGTTCCATTAATTGACTAATCTAGCAATTGTGTTTGTTTCAGTGATGGAAGAAATTAATATTGGAGCAAGAAACCTGAATTAATTTATTAAGTTATTAATAAACTAAATTAGTCATCTGAGATATAGTTCTTTTTTTTTTGCTTACATTTGTTTCTTTTGCTTGTATTTGTTTCTGTTTCATTACTGTTCAGGTATTACTGAATCAAATGTTATGATGCTTTTTTATTAGTCATTTTCTGCCTTTTACAGTGTTTTTTTTTCAGGGCTTTTGTTTGATCTATTTATCAGTTAATTTATATGATTTGAAGGGAGTATGTCTTTAAAAAGGCTCCTGATACTTCATTGGATTAGAGTTTCTGCATTAAACATCACTATGTTTATGTCTGCCATTAACAACTAACACCTTTTGATTTAAAATTTTGCTGATTTTAAGTGTTAACACATGTAACTTCACAATCTCGAAAGCATTATACACCAGACTTGGAATAGTCCGGTGTACTATATTTGTCCTCTCTGGATCAACTGGCTGGTTAGAGCTTTGCCGTTTCATTATTGAGCTGAAGCCTCAGTGGGGCTTTTCTATATTTACACCGTATCACTGAAATGGTCTTCCACATATTCAGATTTCTAGTCATTGTGGTTCTGTAGGTGTGAAATGTATTCTTTTTAGGGTTCAGTGGAACGAGAGAAGCCATATTGCCCCCATATGTGTTTAAACATAACGCTCCTATTAACGCTCAAGTAAATCACATGTTTACTTGAACATTTCTGTGGTCATTTTTGCTGGCTAACAGTTGCAGGCCTGCATGAATGCACTTGTTCTATTTAAAGAGCAAGTCATAAATACCCCACTTACACCAAGTGGGTTGATGACACGAGAAAATAAACTTCTCCTTGAACCTTAACATTTTACCTGCTTGAGTTATAAAGTAAGTAGTGCAATACTGAGGTGCAGTACGATCGTTCTGGTCCTTCGATTATTATGTACCATTTTCCAAGGATTTGCCAACAATTCAGTCTTGGTGATTATTGGCTAGTTTTGCATAAGCAGTAGTTCTCTACATCTGCTTTTGATCTGTAAAAGGTTTTTGTAATATTTCAAGATCAATCATTAAAGAACCTCAGTAATTTATGTGGATTTTTTTTTCTTTTTCAGATGGAGATAGTAACTGTGTGATAAAGACTGAACCCTCTTTAAAGCCAGTCACACCTTCTACGATACATACATCCTCAATTCCTCCCCCTGGAACTGCTCAGTATCCAGCCTCTGAAAAGGATAGAATGACTGATGTGTTACTAATTAATAATACGACAGTGGCAGAGAAATCGTTGCCTGTTGTAACAGGTAGGGCTGTGCTGGTAACACAGAACAATAGCAGTAATTTTTAAGGTGATAGCTGTCAGTTATTTAATGGTTTTGATTAATCGAGATGAATATAACATTGTGTGAGTCTTTTCATCCTTGTTAGTTTCAGTAAATTATATTGCTACAAATTTAGTGTGATTTACAGTTGTGCTTTTGCATTATTTTCTTTCTCTCTTGCTTTGCTTTTTCTGTCTAGCTACAGGTCTGAAAACTGCCTCCAGGACCCCTAAAGCCAACAAACACACCAGGGAACCCCGTACGTACCTGTCTTGTTGCTCATGTACAGATAGCATAGTGTTATGTTTTAGCCAAAAAATAGCACTAGTATATGGTTTAAAAAGTAAAATTTAAAGACAAATTGGAAAATAACTTTAATTAGCATTTCTCCTAAAGTAATTATAGTGAGAACTTTAATCATGTGCCATGTGCATGTTTCTTTGACAGTCATGAATATCAAACGATCTGATGACCCCGCATCATCCAGTGAGCCTCTGGTTGACCTGGACCACAATAAGTTCAAGTGTCAAATTCCTGGCTGTTCTAAAGCCTTTCGGAAAGCCAAGCTACTGGACTACCACCTGAAGTATTACCACAGTGCCGATAAGGAGCTGGAGAGTGAAGTGTGTTCGCCTGACAGAGGGGGTCGCAGCAGGGCCACATCTGCTTCTGTACCCACCAGCACCCTACTGGATATACCAGACAGCAAAAGGCGCAGAACAGTCTCAACTTCCTCCTGTATGTGCACTTACGTTGAAAGTGGATTTAAGAAGCTGGATGTTTGTGTATATGTGCCCATGTACATTTGTCTTATTTGTTCAGCGTTAATGTGTTCATGGTGTAAACCTTATTAGTTTATCTGTGAGTTTTGTTTATATTTACATTCTCCAATGTACAAACTCTGCACAACTTGACATCAAAGCCGTGCTAAATTAGCCAATCAATGTAACATTCCTTCTTTCCTTTACAGCTGTGTCTCCACAAGGCCATATGCTACAGCTGGACTGTGCTGGTTCTTGCCCAAAGCCACCCAAGTTCTGTAAAAAGAAGCGATCCTCTGCCTCCGTCAGCTCGGACAGCACTGAAGTCTCACTGCCTCCTTCCAAAGAGAAAACTTTTGAGAGCTTCCATGACAAAATCCCCAAGAAGATCATTGATAAAGACAAACATCTAGATACGGGTACGTGATTCATAAGCATCAAGCTTAGAAAGTTTGAAATTGCTTCAAAGTCTGTTTTCAGACTAGTGTAACTGAATATGTATTGCTTTAAGGCAACTGATACTGTTGTTTGGTACCAGCCCCATAACAGTAGCTTACTGTTCGGGGACCTATAACTTCTGTTATTTAACTGTTTTGCATGTGTTACTGTGTTTGTCATAATTTGCGAATTGCTAACTACCAACTAAAGTACCTCCATTTTTTGTAAATGTATAATGTCATTTATTTTTCAGGACTGTTTATGAAGACTGAAAGGAAATTCAAAATTGAAGATAAATGCCAGCTCATTGGTAATTTTGGTTGTGTGGACTGTCTTTGTTTGCTTATATTTTTTAATTGCTTAGCTTGTTGTCATGCTGACACATGCTTCATTCATTTTCCTTTTTCAGGGAAAAAGAGGGATAAAGAAAGGAGAGACAGAAAGGAGAAGGACCCTTTCAAAATCAAACAGAAGAAGAAGAAAAAGAAAAAGAAGAAATCCAAACTACACTGTAAGATTTTTATTTTGTGTAAGATACATCCCAGACAACATGTTTTGTATTTTCCATATTTAAAAAATGCCACTTGTAGTGATAAGGTTTTGAGTATTTTCCAGTTGAGTGTTCTGCTGTACCCAGCATTATCAGCCATCATTTAAAAAGTCTTGGCATGTACACACCAGGGTTTCACATGTTTTGGGCATCAATGGGGGAAAAGTTGTTACTATGGTCTGATAGGGTGCGCTGCATGAGAGTTGTGCTTCACTTAGTATTAGACTTAGACACTCTGATTACAAAGATGTAGCATTCTAAAATCACCACACATTTCAGATTCCCTTTCCCTGCTACATATTTGCGACACGCTATGGTTTTGTAACTAATAAGTCTGAGGACAGTTTATAGAGACTAATGTGGGATTTTTTGACAGAAAGGCAACAACTAATCAAGGAGAAACTAACGACTTAAACAGTGTAATTTCAGAAAAAGTGTGGAAAAGGAAACAAGACAGAGCAAAAGAGAACTTTAATAACAGAATGGTAGTAGCCTTGTGGGTATAACACTTGCCTGTGAACCCAAAGACCACAAAGTTCGAACCCCCACTTTCTACCATTGTGTCCTTGAGCAAGACACTTAACCCCCAGTTGCTCCAGGGGTACTGTCCCTGTAAGTAATGATCTTAAGTCAGCATGGTTGTACATCTTGGAGTGGAATTTTGTGTAATATTTCTTTTCGCTTGTCTTTAGTAGAAGAAATTTTTTTCTGAACTATTCTCCTGGGAATACACTCCAAGTTCATGGCTATCTGCAGTGCCAACTAGTGACTTGATCAACCATGGAACTCCCAGTTCACACCTATTAGTCATTTTTGGCCGAAGGTGTTAAATCACACAAGCAACTGATTGAATTGTGTTCTATGTTGTCCTGATCAGGTAGTCTACAAGTCAGTCTGCTTTAGAAAGCCCACATATTAAGAAAGACCCCCCTACAGTGAAAGATCTGAGACCTAATACAAAAGTCTCAATTTTCTCCCTGTTGGTTCTCTGTTTTCTCCATAAAGAATGTTTGAGCTTGAGTGAAAAAAATTAGATCTACTTTGCAGCTTCAGAGCACTGATTTTTCACGCTTGTGCTCCACCAGGCTACTCAGACTTGGAAGAGGTCTCTGTGTCTTACTTGGAGAGATCCTCGTATCCTCTTCATCGCTCTTCCTCCAACTCTTTCACAAAACACACACCCTTCCAGTATCCCCGTGCCATACTATCAGTTGATCTCACTGGGGAAAGTGAGTATGATTTTGCTCTAAAGGAAACTTCCTGAATATATATTCATAAGATCTCTTGGTCCAATATAGCTATATTTAACCCAGACCCTCATCTTGGAGGTATTATTTTTCTGCTAAAATTTAAGTAAACACTTGAGGACTGTATGCATTTAATTCAGTTGAAATGTTTTGCTTCAGTGACCACTAATCTCTTCCCAGACCTGTCAGACATAGACTTCTTGGAGGACTCTACCACAGAGTCGCTGTTGTTCAGTGGGGATGAGTACAACCAAGATCTGGACTCTCTCACCATGGAAGACTTCCAGGATGAGGAGGAAGAGTCTACTAATGAGATTGTCCGCTGCATCTGTGAGATGGATGAAGAGAATGGCTTCATGATTCAGGTAGGTAACCTGTGTATTGAGTTATCAAATATATACAGTGGCAAAACCGATTCTCTTTAAGAACACATGAACGTTGAAATTCAGTGTCTTTGTCCTGTGGATTAAATGTAAAATTCCAACTTGAGGATATTTAGGTCCATATTTCAGGTGAAACATTCCAGGTGGCCAAGACCTAACAGGAGAAATTATCATGCTTAGTGCATGGTCGCAGATTCTTTGGGATCAATGGCTGCCTGAAGCATGTGGACTTGTGACATTTATCCATAAACAGATTCCTGACATTTTACCCAGAGATGCAGCTGACATCATTTGTTACTTGGGGTTTTGGAAGTTTATTATTTCTTCAGTAGGTAAAATTCATGCCCATTGGAGGCCAGGTTTGGTGTTTTATTTGGTCAGTCAAGAACCTCTGTTGGCCCTGAAAAAATTCAAAATATCTAACGGTATATTTGTGGTTGATGTCCTGCAGAGAATGTGGAGATTTAATTGGATGTTAGAATTAATTTAGCTGTTGCTATAAGCATTTGCATTTTGAGTAAAGCAAATGATTTTCATAAAGCAGATGGTTTTATGAAAAACCATAAACTCTAGATCCCAGTGGTACACTAGAATCATGTTCACGCTCTTCATGAGAATAAAGCAACACTAGCTGGGCATTTCCTCAAAAATGTCTTTGTACAACAATAGCTCATTTCAAATATCTAAAGGGCCAAGTTTAACTATAATGAGAAGTGACTTTACAGAAGTGTTGCGTAAATTTGCTTAAGTTTAGAAATCTTGTCCTGCAGGGCTGCCCAGCACAGTTTAGGAGTTTTGCCCTTGTGCAAAGTTTGGTTCCATTTTTTATTTAACTTTAAGAAGCATCTGAATAATTGAGCTTGGTCTGTTACATTAGGCTTTCATCTAAACTCTAGAAGGGATTGAACATATAGATTGCAGGATCAGATGGTGCTGAACAAAATTGATATCTGTGCTGTGTAAGCACTCAAATGTGATCTTTCCAGATGTCTTGATTTTAATTGTAGTGGGATTTGAACCTTGTGGTATTTGTAATTTTGCTAGAGTGATTTATATGTGAGCTCTGTTACAATTTGTAATAATGACTGTAATCATTCAGCTGTTAAAATGATAAAAAAAATGAGATTACAGATTTTATATATACTTTTTATATACCAAACTTCAGGAAGTAAAATGTATGCATTTGAGGAGTGTCATTGTTATTGTCTGTGTGATTGTGTTTCTCCCTCAGTGTGAGGAGTGTATGTGCTGGCAGCACAGTGTGTGTATGGGGTTACTTGAGGACAGCATTCCTGACCAGTATATCTGTTACATCTGCAGAGACCCACCAGGTATTGAGCACACACAAATTAGTCTTTTCAGTGCTTAGAGCTCAGCCCAAAGACATTTTACCTTAATTGCTTTTTGTAAACTTCTGATAGGTGTCTGAAAACTTGATAATTCCACAAAAATTAATTTGTGAACTAATTTGTGAATTAATTTCTTTTATGTACCAGGGCAGAGATGGAGTGCCAAATATCGCCATGATAAAGACTGGCTATATAAGGGCCATATGTATGGCTTATCTTTCCTGACGGAAAACTACTCGCATCAAAACGCCAAGAAGATTGTCTCTACCCATCAGTTGTTGGCTGATGTTTACAGTGTTAAAAAGGTGCTTCATGGCCTACAGCTCAAGATGGACATTTTACAGTAAGAGCATTTCTGTTTGAGAGCGCGTGTATGTATGTGTGAGTGAAGGAGAAACCGAGAATTAATAAATAGCAGCTATGATTTAAAGTGTATCGTTTATCTACTAAACCATAGTAAAATACACTGTTTACTAGTACATGCTCGAGAAGCTGGTAGGATTTTAAAAATGCTTCTTTCTCCCAAGGAACAAACACAATCCCAGTTTGCATTTGTGGGCACGTTCCTGGGTGAACTCGGATGAAGACCAGCCAATGGGTGGAGTTCCGGACTGTATCCTGTTTCAGGAGCACTTCAACCAGAATTCAAACCCTGACACCTACATCACCAGCGAGCACAGCTACCAGAAGCCTTCTGGTGTGGGCCACCAACACGTACATGAGCAGGGGTCCCAGACCGCCTCTCAGATGCTGTTGTTTGTACCAAAGGAGGAAGAGGTAACTTAGCTGGGAAATTAGCTGTTATTAAAAGTCCCCATTCATTATTTTGTGAAGTCTGATGCTTCAGTGTGTGCTTTTTTCTTCTACAGATGAGTAGTGCTATCTCACTGTCAAGCTGTGTGAAAGAGAGCAGCTCCGGGCAGGTGGAGCAGGCCAGAAACTGTCTGCAGTGGCAGATGAACCTGCTCACACACATAGAGGATGTTCAGAACCAGCTGGCTGGACGGATGGATCTCATTGAGAAAGAGTTGGATGGTGGGTTTTCAGATACGTTCTTTTGATTAGCTGTTTTTGCTAAACATGGGCAGCTGGCGCATTTCAGATGAATGTAGTAAAGTATTTTATAGCAAAATAAGAGATTAAACGTTTTTTTAATTTAAAAGAATATTATCACCTGACACAAGACAGTGTATTGAAAGCTGATTTTTTTTTTGTTGTTGTTTCCATTCCTTTTTCTGTTTTGGGTTCAGTATTGGAGAGTTGGTTAGATTTCACTGGAGAGTTGGAGCCTCCAGACCCTCTGGCCAGACTGCCTCAGCTCAAGTGCCGAATCAAACAGCTGCTGACAGACTTGGGAAAAGTACAACAGATGAGCACGCTATGCTCTGTGTAAACGTGGTCAAAGAAGTGAAGCAAACACGTAAGGGCTGTGTGTGTGTGTGTGTGTGTGTGTTTCTCATTTCCTTTTGGACACAACAGCGCATACATGTGGAACACATACTGTACTGTTGAAGAGACGATCCAAGGCATGTTTGTGTCTTCAGTAGCAGTTACACATGATGAGAAAGAGCTGTGCTCCGTGAACCACGAGTACCTTAAAAGTGCTTTTTGTTACGACAAAGCATGAAGTAGATCATACAGTGAGTCCACTTGCACTGTTTGCGATTAGCAGAATCTAAACAACTATATGTTAGCATTAGGTGGTGTTCCTGTTCTCATCCCTTGTTGTTCTATGGTTAAACACACAGTGTAGCACACAGAAAATGTGCTGTAACAAAACACGATTCTGCAAACGCTTTATCCCAAGGAAGAAACTTGGGGATACTGAGTTATTGTTAGCGGTATGCTATTGGAAGGCACATTTTTCACCTGTCCACTCCTTAAATTCTAAAAAAAAAAAATTATTTGAGTTCTGATTTGGACCTTATTCATATTTTAAAAAAAAAGATATCTGATGGACATTTATTGAAATCTGCATACATTTACATAAACAATAATACAGAATTACTTGCGAATTAATGTGCATTTCAATAAAAGTACCCAGTGCACACAGATTTGCGGTGGAGTCTTAGGGCCAGATTATTCTGATTGAAAATCAATCAGAAGTTTAAGAACTGGCATAGTACACGTCCAGTAAATCAGTATATAAATTTTGATTATATTTAGATTTAAAATCAATAGTAAGTGGCCAGTCTCCACCAGTAAATCTGTTGTCTGGGTATAGGCTTGACCTCTGTACTGGTCACAAAGGCCCTTGCCTGGGAGTTGACTCAGTACATTTGGATGATGCCCAAATATTTTTCAAATAAAGGGCATCTATAATTAACACTGTCAGATTGACTGACCTCTGATGTTTTACAGATCAAGCCATTTTCACAATGAATTTCTGCATCAAACCCAGGCAGCTGGTCCAGGATAGGTGACGACTCGTCATCTTATCCATTACAGTCGCATTCACTTCTTTGTGTCAGTGTATGTTGAGTGTCCCCAGTGCAGCAAGCTAGTTCCAAGCTGGATGTAAATGCATTTTTTTAAGCAGGTTGGTGCATTTTTTGGGGGGGTAGGGTGGGTGGGGAAGGGTGATAAATGTATATACTGTTTGTATGTACTGTATAGAAAAAAGAAAACTAAAGTATAGTAGGCCAACATATACTTGAAATGTCTGTTTATTCAACATTTCTATTAAGCTGTATAAAAGTGTTTAGAACCGAAGTTGATTTTGATGAGATACCAGCTGTACATTAAAGAGTTTATTTAAAAACCTGATGCAATTAACTTTATTTACTTCAATAAAGGATATTCTGAGTATTTTCTTTAAAGCCTTCATCATTGCACAACGAGTTCTGAGTAAGTGGTTCCTAAAACGTTCTGGACTTCACCTTGGTCAAAACGAACACCACAAATTGTTTGCCACCATATCCCCCAAAAAGTGTAATGACTTTTTGAAAAATAATGATCTCTTACAGTGTGTAATGGGAGTCGGGGGTTTGACAGAATGTGAGATTGATCTGCGTTGTTGTATAATGAGTATCGTAATTGTTACCTGCTTTTACTAACATGTTCATCCCGAGTGCGGATGCTCTATGCTGAAATTGGCTTAAAAAGCTTTGAACTGTGTTTTTCTGTAAAACAAATGGGAACTTTACATTGTATTGTAAATATTTAACAAAAACATTTCCAGAATGTAACCTGTTCTTTCAAAGTGATTTTAAACACCTAGAAAGTGTCATACATTCCAGTGAGCTTGGAGCCCTAGGTACCATGAGTAAAATGAATTAAAATACAAATAGATACAAATAAAATTTAAAAGCTGAAACTGCAAATAATGCTGTATTCTGGTGTAGATGCTACACCCCCTGGTCTTTATGCAATATGGCCTGATGAAAACATATTTCAGAGGACCTTGTAATAAATCTACTGAAGACATTATGCAGTTCATGTACATAGACTAAATATAGGGGGGGTGCAAGATCTTTTTTTGGAATGAAAACCGCATTCACTTCTGACAGGATTCACCTTTTCAGAATGTTAAGTCATTGCTTTGTGTTTTTAAGTAAACTACTAAAAATAATCTGAAATGATCCTTTAGTTGTCAGTGTTTGTCACAGGTAATTTAACTCAAAGTAGCAACTGCTTTTGTGCCTTAATCATTCCTTAATCATGATGCATTTTATTTGATAAAACAGGTTTATTTGTGCATACAACAAAGGCCATGAGCTCACAATTCAAATCGTTTGACTGTAATTAAAGTGCACAATGAATGAAGCCCTAGGTCTCTGTGAATGCAACTCCGTAAAAGCTCTTTGTCATTCTGCTGTCCACCTTTAACCTTCCAAAGACTGTCAAAGCTCTTGTGGTGAAGTGGTCACCGTGATGAAAGTACTTTAAGTTACAAGCTTGGCTGCTCAGTTTGGAATCTTTACATTCACTTGAACGTGCTTTAAGCAGACTCAAGAGCTTCATGTTTTGAGAGCGAAGACGCCAGACACTCCAGAAGTGCCGTACAAGTATGACGGTGCATATCTACACTGTATATAAGGCTGCTGTGGCTGCTCACTTCAGCTTGCGCTGGAAAGAGTGCAAGAGACAGGTGCGATTAAGATGAAGTTCTTCGGTCCTTTGGTTTTACTACTCAGTAGCTGCTCTATCACTCAAAGCAAGATTTCAGGTAAGAGACCTATGCACTCATGATAGTGACTGATCATGACTTTATATGTATCAGTAGGCTGTGTGTTAAGCCTGAATGTTATTTACTATGATTTTTCATGCCTGGGATGATGTTATGATCACCTCTTCTCTAGAGTACCAGCTTGAGTCAGAGACCCGTAGCCAGTGTGAACTATTGAGAAGTGTTGGGTCTGCACAGCAGAATGACCATGTTCCCCAGTGCTCGGAGGACGGCCGCTACAGGTGCTCTGATTGAGATGATGGCCTGATCTCATTCTTTGTCCTGTCCTGTTTCTGCTTATTATGTGTTTTTAAGAAGTGAAGCAGATGTGTTCCAGTAAATCTGCTTAAAGGGTCCATAAACTACAATTTTATTGTAATTTTTTCAAATGCCTGAAAAGTCTCGAGCCGCCTCTCATTTCTTTACATTTTGTTGGAAAATGAGACACTAGGTCAGTACCGTGATTTACTGCAACATGTGCAATCATGCATATAAATACAGTATAGAACACAGAGAGAGTTGGTACAATTCTAAAATATCTAGTTCTCCAGGCTTCTTGAAGGATGTTTAAAAGCTCCTCTTACTGCTTTGACTGCATTGCCAGAGCCTTTGGGCTTCTTGTTGTGCAGAAAAATGAAGCCAATCAGACGTTGGGGCTCAAGACTTTTGCACAGTACTGTATGTGAGATTTTACGTACAAAAAACAACTGTAATGTTTTTTAGTCAGCCAAATTTAATAATATAATGCTTTTTATAACTGACTGTCAAAAGCCCCTTGTGAGAAGCCAAAGGTGACAGAGGCACAAACAAACTTACTCAAGGTCAAGAAGCAGCTTTGGGAGGAATCAAGACTCAAAAGGGAAACCCACCTTACTCTGGTTAACCCTGGATAGCAAGAGAGAATAATGGACACTGGAGACAACTTATATAACTATTTTTTTCCTACCGTGGCTTTACAACTGATATATTTAAACAACCTCTATTCTGATGGGCCGATCAGCATTGTGCCTCATTCAGAAATTAGTCTGGCTAAAATAAAACTTCAGTGTGAATGGGCAGGGCTAACCAGCCGTAGGCCAAATAAATTAATGTGTAAATGTTTTTTGTCACATCGCAAGTACAACAAATACAAAACAAGCAGTTTATCTGCTTAGTTTCCATAAATCTACAATATGCTTGGAGTGAGTGGTATGTTTTGAAACTTGCTTTTTTTTCTATATCTTATAGTATGATATATGTCTACTAAGTTTTTCATTTCAAAACATGGGGAAAATTCAGTTTAGGTCCCTTAAAATTGCATTATACTTGCATTTGAAAACAGTAAGCCTGGCATCAGGTGACTACCTGTAGTCATTTCATCTGTTTTCAGACTTTTGTTAAAGGGTCTGTGTTTCTGTGTAACCTGTCCACTCCGTTTGAATGTGTCTCTGTGCAGACATGTTCAGTGTAATCGTGGCGGGGAGTGCTGGTGTGTGAATGCTGATGGAACAGAAATTCCCGGAAGTCGACAGAATGGTTCTGTGGTGCAGTGTGAGTAGTTAAAACTATTACAGTCTGAATTCTAAATAACCTCTAAGATTATTTGAGAACTATAGAAAAAAACTAATGAGAGTCAGATTAGTTAAGACACTTATTTGGTCCGGTATAATGTTTCTATTTGTACATTGTGCCTGGGTTCACATCATTAAACTGCCCACAGGCTTGACCTCCTGCCAGATGCAGAGACAGAGGGCTCTCCTGAGTGGGGATGCTGCTCTGGTGCCCCGCTGCTTGGACTCGGGCGAGTTTGAGCCTGTGCAGTGTGATGAGATTCGGAATCAGTGCTGGTGTGTGGACCTGGAGGGCATGGAGATCTACGGCACGCGGCAAAATGGAAGACCATCCCAGTGTGAGTGGGTTTATGTGTTTGGTCCTGGAAATCTACAGGTGGCCAAATTTTACTCTACCTTTTTGTGTCAGCAGTGTAATTTTGACAGTATATTATACTTACTTTAGCATGTTTCTGTGTATATTAAGAAGGTAATGTATTGAATTGACTATTTATATCGCAAGACCAATGTAAAATATAATAGAAACATAAAGTAAAAAAAAAATACAGAAAGTATTCTGAAAAGTACTAAATGCACTATGCATGTAAGCAAAATGCTGTGTTCAGTAAAAGAGGTGGATATAAATACTGTAGATAAATAAAAATTACTGCTGAAGTAGTTTACTAATTAACACAAATAGTTGTTCTCAATACCATGTTATTGCACATAATAGTGACAGAACAGGTGATATTGATAAGACTGTTGCACATAATTTCCGCATTAATAAAATCTTTAACAGTAACACATGTGACTCTGGGCCTCAGGTCCAGGTGTTTGTAAGGTGAGGCAGCGCCGGCTTCTCCATGGCGTTGGAGAGGCGTCTCCTCCACAGTGCTCCGATGATGGAACTTTCCTTCCTGTGCAGTGCAAGTTCATCAACACAACAAACATGATGGTCTTCGATCTGTTACACGCCTTTAACAGGTGAATTTCAGCTCCTAATATTCATCAGCCTTGTTTAAAACAGAAGTAGAAAAGGCTAGAAGAAAAGAAAGCACTAGTTTGGGTTAATCACTGGTTATCATAAGCTGTTTAAATTCAGGGTTTTAATATTCAAATCAATAATATGAGTTTTTAAGCCCTACATTCTGGTCCTGTCAGCAGGTCAAGACCCTCAAAGCTTACTCGCACAACCACATTTGAATATATATTAGTTTTGTGGTCTTTAACAGTAAAATACATAGCAATAACTGGAAAGTAAACCTTCAGATTAGTTTCCCAAAAATATGCCTGCAGATGATATTTTAGTACATCACTTTAATACTCACTTTATTCAGAGTTTAGAACTCTGCTCTCTCTATAGACTCTCCTCTATGTATTCTACTTTCACTCAGTGTGGTCTTTGATGTTAGATATCAGTTTGTATTCATTTTGAATTAATTATTTTAGTAATTTTGCCTTTCTTTAATTATTGTTTTTGTGATTTTTATATACTTTAGTTGTTGTGTCCTTTGTCTGAGGTGCAGCTTTATATGCATAACATTTTGGGTGTATGTCTGGTGTATATCTGGTGTTTATTTTGATTTTATTTGTTGTGTTTTGGGTATTTAAAAGGGGTGTTCCGTAAGTGTATCGATATTACTGTTGTTTAGACTCACTAGATGGCAGCATATTTTCATTTTAAAGTCTCCCCAGCCACTACTGTGTTGAAATGTGAGTCATGTTTCTGCATCCCTGTCTGACAGCTTAGCTTATTAATCATGTTACAGCATGTTATTTTTTTTTACATTATGCATCACACATGAGAAAATGTTTCTGCCATTTGTGAGTCTGCACGGCATGCATTGTCTAAAGTATTGTTATGAGGTGGACTAGTGTTTTCTTTGTGATGAAAAGTGAATTTAGAATTTTTTTTTTCCTTTTTCTTTTATCAATCCCTCTAGATCAAAAAGAGGTTACAGAAGAAGTTCAGAGGAGCTGGGATTCCAAACATAGTGCAGTGTGGAGATTACACAGACCTCGAGCTGATGATTAGGGAGTGTAGACGGAGAAGAACAGCGAGGTTAAAGTGAACAGTTAAAGCTAGATGTGAGGCTAAAGATCAGTTAAAGGCACAATCGGCCCTAAAACTGAAACTAACACTTAATCTGTCATGTAATGTAATATTCTGTAGCATAGCTTTGTAAACTCACCCTTATTAGTCTGACAGAACTCATGAGTTTTCATCCTTTTTCTTCCATAACACTTCTTTTATAGTCTTGGAATCTCCCTCAAAGCAGCAGCTTAATCTCTGATGTACTTAGCAAATAGGGGGAAAATTCAAACAGC
This sequence comes from Brachyalestes nurse, assembly GCA_037974405.1. Taxonomy (NCBI): domain Eukaryota; kingdom Metazoa; phylum Chordata; class Actinopteri; order Characiformes; family Alestidae; genus Brachyalestes; species Brachyalestes nurse. Next base: position 9,120,016 of record JBBPCY010000007.1, read on the forward strand.
CTGTCCTCACGTATTTGCACTGACATGCTTAAAGTTTTTCAAACATTCCTCCCACTTTAAGATACTTCTCCATTGGCTTGGCCTTCAGCTAGAAAATCTCATCTAGAAATGACTAGAGCAGCATGTTTACAGGAAATGGAGTACTGACAATCTTATACAAATGGCTTAAGATTTAATAATCAACTCCACGAGAAGCTTTATTGGTGTCTTAGACCATTTGATAAGTAATTAATTAGTCGCTTTCTGTCCTCTTTCCTATCTATCTTGTGTATAGTCTTCAGATGCCTCAGATATGTATTAATAGTTCCTTTTTTTCTTGTAGTTAAACTGTTACACTGTTTTATTAGGTTTTCATTATTTTCTATTTACAAGTGACCTGCATTGAATATTCTAGATTGTTTATTTTTTAGGGTATTTACTGTCTCTATTTTGTTTTTAAATGATGTTTGTTTGTCTTAGACGTCCAGACGTGTTCCAGACATTCAGTGGTTTTAGAAAGGCCTTCCCTGAACTGTCTAGCTACTGCTACTGTGCTGACACTCGAGGCAGAGAGCTTCCCAGCACTGGTAAGAGACAGCTGTGCTAATGATTTTACTGGCATAACACTGCCTCTGCTTTGTTTGACTTACCTGATGCTAATTCAAATTTTATATTCAGTTAAATGCTGAGTCAAATGGTGTATGGTGCTCATGTGTCAGGACAAAATGTCTATTTATTTCTTTGCCTCTTGTATAGTTTTAAGCACTTACAATTTGAAAAATGAGCATCAGTATTTGTACCAAATATGAAGTCTCACTGCTGTACAGGACTGGAGCTACTGTTGGATGAAGTGTATGATACAGCATTCTCAGGCCTGGAGGCAGGGCGCTCCTTCTCTCAGTCCAATATGTACCGCATCCTGCAAAGGAGGTACCTCGCTGTCCAGCTAGCCTTGACTGGCCGATTTAGATGTGAGTTCTTATATGCTATATACAGTTTTTATAAAAAAAGTTTTCTGAAACAACTTTGTTACAACTTTGTTGGAGTAACAGCATCAACGCTTTTGGAAAGGTTTTGTACTAGATATTGGAACATTGATTTGATTGGCTTCAGGCAAAGCACTAGTGAAGTTAGACACTGAATGCCACAGACAGCAACAGGTGCACCTAAAAGTAACTGAATGTAGGTGTTTGTATCCTCTTGTGCACGTAAGGTATTCATCACTCAACCACCTGGTCAGTCAAATTCACTGTAAATTTTTGTTAGGTTAATCTCACATTTTGACATTTGTCTGATGTTGTAGGTCCAACCGCTTGTGAAAGTGAGCGATCTGCAAGCTCCCAGGCTGGTAGCATCTTTGTGCCTTCATGCGATGCCCGTGGGCACTACCTTCCAACCCAGTGTCAGGCTGGTGGGCAGTGCTGGTGTGTGGACTCGTATGGCAGTGAAATCTTTGGAACTCGTCAGCATGGTGTTCCTGCATGTGGTGAGTTGACACAAACTGTTCACTGTGAACATGCTGAGCTCTTACACGGATTAGCCATAACAAGAAAACCACTGACATGTTAAGTGATTTGCATTGATTATCTTGTTATAGTGGTACCTGACAAGGGGTGAAACAGGAGAGACAGCAAGTGAACTGTCAGTTCTTGAAGTTGTGTTGGAAACAAGAAAAATGGACAAGTGTCAGGATCCGGGAGCCAAACTGTGATAGCTAGACAGCTACGTCAGAGCATCTTCAAAACAGCAGGCCTAGTCAGGTATTCCCAGTATGCAGTGGTTAGAATTTACCAAAAGTGGTCAGTGGAAAGACAACCAGTGAACTGGTGACAGGATCATGGGTGGCCAGGGCTCACTGATGTGTGCAGAGCAAAAGCTAGCCCATCTAATCCCAAAGAAGACCTACTGTAGCATAAACGTCATAAAAAATTCATACTGGCTATGATAGAAATGTTTTAGAACTCACAGTACATCACAGTTTGCTGCCTATGGAGCTGCATAGTTACAGACTAGTCATAGTGTCCGTGCGGACCCCTATCCACTGCAGAAAGTGCGGTGGACATGAGAGCATCAGAACTGGACCAACATATTAAAGTGGCCTGGTCTGATGAATCACAGGTTTGTGTGTATTGTTTTTCTGCCCAGAGTGTTCTGCTGGGAATCTATGGATCCTGAAGACCAAGTACATCCTTTCAACATTATCTAATCACAATGGCCTCTTTCAGAAAGATAATGTCCCGTACCAAACCTCAAAAATTGCTCAGGAGTGTCTTGAGGGACATGACAGAGGTGTTGACTGCTGGGCAAACTAGTCTGATTCATGGAGGCACAGTTTTGCAGTTCATTTGATTTAAAGGATCTGCCGCGTCTTGGTATCAGATACCACAGAACACCTTCAGAGGGCTTGTGGAGTTCATGCCACAAAGGGTCTGAGCTGTTGTGGTGGCATGAGGGGAAACTGCACAATATCAAGCAGGTAGATTTCATGGTATGGCTGATTGTTATATATGGAAGCGTTCCTTTATGAATTTAGTCCTTCATTTAACCTCCTGAGAACCAAAGAAAAAAAGTATCTTACAATTTCTTTTTTTTGTGATTTTCCATCTATTTGGGCCTAAAAAAACATCTTAAAATTTCTTTGAATATATATTTTTTATTTTAATTTCCACTGAAGTGGACAATAGGACGATTTCCGTGTGAAAATAGAACTGAATTTAGAATATAAAAAAGTGATATTAACCCAAGAATTCAATTTGATCAAAACAATAAAATTCTGTATCACTCTTCTGTTGATTATTGCTCGCAAGGACAACGAAATGTGTATTTTAGTTCAGCAGTGAATTACAAGTCATAGAACATCCTCTGGATGTTTTAGGTGATAGTCCTGGAAGCATGTTTTCTTTCTGGTTATTCAGAGGAACATTTTGCATTTGGTGCACCTCATGTATGTCTTGCCACTGCAGTCTTTGTTCCCAGCATGTAAACCCATCACATGACACATCACTGGAAAGCCCAGGATGTCCTCTACAGAATACTATAGGGCTTGATGGGGTAACTCCAAATACTGAAGGAAGATACAGGTGAACAAAATGTCCACTATAAAGGACATAAATTAATAGGCCAGGTCTCAGGAGGTTAACATTTATACAGCCATGGAAAAAAAATAATAGACCACATTATTTTTTTGCGCTTATTGGTTCTGTAGTTTGTGGGAGTGTGTCTGGGTATAATGTGCAGGTCACTATCGGTTATACACTCTTGACTGACATTTAATTCAGAATTGCAAACAAAAATATGTTTGGAGAACATATTAAAATAATACATATTAGGGCATTAACACAAAAGTCGACTAGTCGACTACAGAGGCACCAGTCGATGCTGCCTGAGAGAAGGCAGTCTCTGCCTCTGATTGGCTGACGCTGACACACGGTCCGTGACTTAACCAATTATTGTAGTTCCTTCATAGAAGGGGCAGCAGCAGAGGACACACACACACACACACATCACATGTGTGGAGATGCCTCACTCTAGACACACAAATAGCACGGAGACCTGCACAATCTGCAAGTCGGTGTTAAAGTACAGTGACAGTACCGGCGTTCTGCACGGCCATCTGATGCTAACGCTAGCTAACATGGCTAATGCTAACACTGCAGAGAGTCGTCCTGCCGCGGCTAAAACTGTTCCCTCTCAGGCGGACACTTACATTTACCAGACAATTCAAGGTATCAGCCTTTGCTTTGTTTTGTTTAACTGTCGACTGTTAATGTTACAGAGAACTTTTAATAAAAGTTGCTCAGTGTTGCACACCCGTGTTCCTCTGCTGCGAGTGTGATGACGTCATCAAACGACTCAAACGACTATGCTGACCGACTAGTCGACTTGAAAAAATCTGGAGTCGTTAATACCCTAATACATATAAATAATTTATTATACCTTGGAAATGTTAAACTAAACAACACTCTTACATTATTTTACAACTGCAACAATTAAAACAGTGATGGTAAGAGCAGTGTGTGTGTGTGTGTGTGTGTGTGTGTGTGTGTGTGTGTGTGTGTGTGTGTGACTGTTTCATCCATCAGAAACTGAATCAGGAGTGAA
>JBBPCY010000007.1:9131298-9154760 GCA_037974405.1 Brachyalestes nurse
CTAACCTCTTTCTCACCTTATAAATTAATTCTACCCTCCTGGTCTTCTTGGTGAAGTTGTTAATCACTCTGTCATACAAGCAGGGATTTTTTTCCAAGGATTTCACCAGTGCCCAGCTTGGCTAGGTGGTGGTGGGAATCGCTAGCATGCGGTCAAGCTAACAAGCTAATGCCCTTCCTTCTGTGCACTCATAGATGAATAATAAAATATAAAGTAAAAAGAAATATTATTAATAAACATGTTACCTGTTTTGTTATGTATGAAGCTTCAGTCTCACACTCAAGGTCCGTGCTCAGTACAGAAAATAGAATGAGTGTAAACAAAGGCGATGATTGGCCACAGTGTTATGCCAGTCATTTTGAAGCGGAGAACTACCCTATCACAGTAGGCAGTCACTTGTTTCACGGGTGGGACTTACCATTACTGTCCATTAAAACATGGAAAATCCATGAGCCGCGGGGGTCAGAGAAGATTAACATTAAGATGAAAGCAGATAAAGTGAAACCTGTTTCACTGAAATTCTCTGTTTCACCGCGGTTGGGGGTGGCGCTGTTCCACATTTTTGACCAGAGCTGTATACAACTGTAACACTATTGAGGAGCTGAAATTAGGAGAGCAACCTTATTTTTATAAGCATTTTTTAGTTTCACACCAATAACAAAGTGATAGTTATGAAGTTTTTTTGTGGTTATAGAAACCGCCACTGTTGTGAAGTAATGATATGCTATGACTAACAATGCTGAATGGTTTTACTTTCCTACAGCCCTTCATTTCTACTGGCAGAGCAACCTAATGGCTAGTGAAAGAGACCGGCCGAGCCTAGTTCTTGGGTATCAGCCCTATATCCCACAGTGTGATGCCTATGGCTTGTGGCAGCCCAGTCAGTGTCATCCCAGCACAGGTAGGAGCACCATGTGAGCTGACTGTGGGCTGTTATTACATGGGTTAATTTATATTCACTAGTTTGTATTCGTTTGTCATTTACTTGTAGATTTTTTAGCTCTATAATATTACAGAGTTCGATTCATCATTCCTGCAACTTAATAACATCTCAGTCTTTTTGCATTGTGTTCCCTTTTTTCTGTCACGTCAGAATCAGAAAACTTTATAGGTCCCGGAGGAAATTGCTTACTCTATAAGTATATAGATACTTCTAAATATATGCTCTACACTGTGCTATATGTGCAAAATACTGGAGTATAAATAACATTGGAAAATAACTTACAGTTAAGTGATTTACTAGGAACACAAATAGTGGTTTGGAGTTGTTTTCTATACCGAGTCCATTACTGTAAATAATAGATATCAGAAGTAGATAGGTAACAACAGTATAAGATATTTCACATGTCAAGACACATAATGCAAGGCACATAATGATAAGATATTGCACATTATTGTGTGTGACAGAGTGAGGAGTTAAAGAGTCTGATGGCAGACCACATTACATGGAAAATGTTTAAATAAATAATTGCATTTTGTAATATTTGTCAACTCCAGTGTAATAATGCTTTAATTTCACTTTATACTCCTGGCTGGAAATACTGTCTTCATCAGACATCAACACGTAACGGGACCTTCTTCCCTCCTCCCTGTAGGTCACTGCTGGTGTGTGGATGAAGAAGGAGTATACATCACTTCATCTCTGACTGCTCGCTCCCTTCAGCCTCCACAGTGTAAACCCTTATTACCTTCTTCACGTGTATAATTAATGTAGCCTGCTTACAGACCTAGATTTTCATTTTCTCTTGTTAAAAGCCCTTCATAGGTTTTAAATGTATACGTTTCAAAAAGAAATGCATAATGTAAATCTCTGCAGTGACTGAGACTGCAGCTCTGAATAATTGTTTTAGTTTAGTATCCGGCATTTGTTGTAATTACTAGATTACATTATTAATTACTCATCCAATTTCTACATTTGTTATGGCCATTTGTGAATAGATTTCTAATAACTGTTTTTGTGATTTGTTGTTTTTTAGGTCAAACTACATGCCAGAGATTACAAGCTCATTTCATTATGTCTAACTGGACAAAGTCAACCTCTGACATGACGTTCTCCTATAGACCTTCATGTGAGGAGGTATGTTTAGTTTCATCTGGATGAATTTATTCAAACATGTATAAATGATCTGTTTATTATTACAGATCTATGTTACATGCTGTGTATATATATATATATATATACACATATATATGTATGTATGGATGTATATGTATGTATGGATGTATGTGTGTGTGTGTGTTTACAGGATGGTGAGTTTTCTGTACTCCAGAGGTATAGTGAACTTAGCTCTGTAGCCTCATGTGTCAACCCTCTCACTGGAAAGATGATTCAGCCAGCCACCCTTAGCTCCACTGGAGACCCACGATGTAAATTATTTCTTTATTTGATTAATTGCTCATTCACTTATCTATTCATTTATTCCTTCATGAAACACAAAACCTAAGATAGGGATTAAGCCTTGTTCTGTATAGAGAAAGAAATATGTAGTCCAGGACTAATGCCTGTCTGGGAAACTTTGTGTAAATGTGGCATTACATGCCTATAATAAAAACAGTGACATTTGCTTTGTTCTATGCTGTCAGGTTTCTTGCTCTGACTGGGTGTTGTGTTGGTGTGTGTAGGTCCTGGCTGGTGTGCTCTCCAGCAGAAACTTGTAGCCGGGCGAGAGGCAGGTGTTGGCTATGTGCCGGAGTGTGCGGAAGACGGAAGACTTTTCTCACCTCAGCAGTGTGACCGTTCTTACTGCTGGTGTGTTTCTAAGAGTGGGCAGGAGCTCCCTTTTACACGCAGTGACCGAAGCTCAGGGAAAACACCCTTTTGTGACTGTAAGCACAGTACAGTGGATCATACTGACTGACTTCTGGTCCAACACTCTTTGTGACTATCTTTCTTATTTGTGTTTAGCTCCTCTGTGTCCTCTCCCCTTTGGGGACTCCATTTCCCATGGTGCCATTCTCTGTGGTGATGAAAGTGTGGCAGGTGAACAGAGGCAGCGCTGCACGGTTTACTGTCAGCAGGGTTACATTAACGCCCTTTCTGTGGACAGATTCCTGTGTGACCCTGTGACCAAAACCTGGCTGAGTGATGCTCCTCTCTCCTACACCTGTCAAAGTACATACTGCACTCATATACACATACATTATATGTACAAAAGTATTGGGATATATTTCTTAATTATTAACCTCCAGTGGAAGGCAATCTTAATGCTTCAGCAGACCAAGACAGTTTGAACAACGCTGTGCTTCCTACTTTGTGGACACAGTTTAGGAAAGAACCTTTTCTGTGCTCCAGTGCACAAAGCAAGCTTCATAAAGACATGGCTGGATGAGTTTGATGTGAAAGAACTGTGTACTGGCCCACACAGAGCCCTGACCTCAACCCCATCCAACACCTTTGGGATGAACTGGAACGGAGATTGCGAGCCAGACCTTGTCTTGCAACATCAGTGTCTGACCTCAAAAACACTCTACAGAGTGAATGGACACAAATTCCCACAGAAACTCCCAAATTTTGTGGAAAGCCTTCCAAGAAGTGTGGAAGCTGTTATAGCTGCAAAAAGGGGACCAGCTCCATATTAAAGTTTATATATTTGAGTGCCATTAAAGTCCCTGTTGGTGTAACAGTCAGGATTCCCAATACTTTTGTCCATATAGTGTACTAACATGGAACAAAATATCATTTTAATATGAAGTTTGAGAGGAACCTTTGTTGATTACTTTAAAGATGCTTAAAAATGAAAAATATGAAAAATATAATGGCCTGTAAATGTGTTTGTGTATTAGGAGTTCAGCCACTGCAGACCGTGCAAGTGTCCTCAGTACTCCAGCTGTCTCTGGCAGAGGGTCAGAAGAGCTGCAGTAGTCAGCGCTCTGCACTGCAGGCCTCTATGCTGCATGACATGAGAGCAGCAGGACTCTGCATATTGCAGGTGTTGTCCTCCAGCCTATTTATCTACACTGTGCAATGCAGCTGTTCAGTTTCCTCACCGTTTATCCTCAACATGTAACATCTGCATGCATGTCTTTTCCTCGGTTCAGCTGTCTTCTCGTCAGTATGGCTTTGTGTCAGTGTGTGATGAGGCGTCGGTCTCTCTGGAGTGTGTGGATGAGCAAAGCCTTACTGCGACCTTCACTCTGAAAGCACGTCTCTCTGACCTGCCAGTCAATGTCCTGCCTGATCTTCATGATATTGGTAAAAGCGTCAGCTGATGCTTAAAATCTGCCCTCATATACACAGAGTATTCCTGTTTAAACAGTATTGCCATGCATTGCTACTAAACCACGAAAAACTCTTAATGCAGTATGAATTGTGCAAAAATAAATAATAATTTAATTCCAAGTAGAGATCTATATGACACATGTGTAATTAAGTCTGTTTAAGTCATCAGTGCCACTGAAGTAGAGTTTAACCAGTCTGAAACTGTGTTTGTGTGTATGTTTAGACACTGTGCTCAGTAATAAGAAGATTCCAGACAGTGTGATGGAACTGATCAGGACTGGATCATATCGGTCAGTCTTTGTCTCAGAACGTGCTGTGGCCTTCTCCTCACCGGCCTCTTTCAGCTGCTCCCCAGGCTTTCAGCAGCTTCCAGACTACACTGGGTGTGGTACGCTGCCTCCATTGCCCATTTCTTTCCTAATCATAGGCCTCCTCTGGGTAATGAATGGGAAAGGGGTGATTTGGCTCAGTTTTGCCAGTTTTCTATTTGCATCAATGCCCTTGAGGGACTTTTTAGTTTAGTCTACTGACATAAAAAAGCAAAACAGGAAAGGTAGTATAGATTTTTTGACTCTTAACAATAAATCAGAAAAGGGAAGAATCCCTTGCTCTGTGTATGTGGGTTTATGTTCTCTATGAAAAAATGGCAGGAGTATGAATGTCTGAGTTAATTAAAATTATTAATTTGGTTCACTTATCATAGAGTCTTTAGGAAAACATACGGCGTATCGTGGAATCTCAAATTTCACTACGATTTGATTTGTTTTGATTATTTTGGTGCATTTTGGAATAGATTTTTAATACACTGAGTGGACATGAGACTGGAATAATTATTAATACAGATGTGATTTCCAGATTATAAGAACAGGTTTCAATGCTTTTTGTTGTGGGGGAGGGTGTCATTTTTGGCCAGAATTAGTGCATATTTTGTTAATTGTTTGTTATTGTAATCAGTGATAACCAATTCTAAAGCGGATGCGTCCTTCAGCTACAGTTTACACCTCTAATTTTCTCTCATACTCTCTCACTTTCTCTCTCTCAGTTGTGTGTCCAGCTGGCTCCTTCTACAGTGGTGGTAAATGTGATGCATGTCCTCGCGGTTCCTATCAGGCCGAGACTGGACAAGAGTTCTGCGCCCCCTGTCCTTCAGGAACCTCCACTGCTGCTCAGGGAGCCTCCAGCCCTTCACATTGTGAGTAATAGTTTGACATTGCCTTAATGGCTCTATAGGGTTTACTGTGGCTATAGAGATAAAGTGTACTAACAATACAAAGATCATCAGTTTGATTTCCTGGTAGTACACACTGATTGATGATTGATACATAATACATAATATAATAAATAGTATAATCTGCAGGTATCATTTCAAAAGCTCATTTTTTTACGCTTAAGAAACTTAATAAAATTTAAAATACTAAAATCTTTACTGTACACTAGAGTTAAAACGATTGCTGTTTAACAGACAGAAGATTTTATGAAGTTTCTCTGTTTGTGGTGTGAAGGTGTTTCAGAGTGTCAGCAAAGTAAGCTCAGCTGTACAAATGAAGGTGACTTTCTATCAGCCCAGAAGCACTTCCTGTCTGGCAAGTGGCTGTGCATCACTTCACAGGGAGAGGAACTGTCCTGGACATCTGCAGATGAGGCAGTCACTGCCGAGCAGTGCAAAGGTGTGAAGCACAGAGTAGCTTAAAAGAACGAGATGTGAACAAGATGTGGTGAAGGGCAAGATTGGATCTGTAAACCGCATATTCACTACTGATATATTCAAGTACAGATGGACTGATCTTAATAATAATGGGAGTGAGGTGTGTGTGTGTGTGTGTGTGTCTGTGTCTATATGAGCAGAACTGGAGAAGTTTGAGGCTGTTCCAGTTTCATCCTTGCTGCTGGATTCAGTGGATGCTGTGGTATTGCGCACTGATTCCTCTTTACAGCCACTGGAGACTCAGCTCAGGAAATGTGCGCTAGGTACGTGAGTTAGGTTTCATTAGAAACGATTCATAGGACTCTTTAATTTTTTTTTCTCCTGCTTACAGTCAGCTTGTTTCTATTACAGCAGTCACAGCTTTCCAGTATCATCATTAACATAATTAAATAATTATACACTATAGGTACTCCTTCATTGCCATTTTAATTTGTTCCACATGGCTCTGGTAACACTCGCTAGGATTCAACCATTTTTCCACTGCGTGACTACAGTAATTATTACATTTAGCAACTCAAGATGGCCAAATAAAATGTATTGGACGTGTTCTATCAATAACATTTGTCTCTCACTTTCCATTTTATAGACTGTGCCAAAAGTGAATCATGCCAGCATGTCGCTGTGTACCATGAGGGAACACAAACCCTCTGTGACCTTTACAGCACAAGTGATGCTAATGCTGAATGCAGGACCTCTCAGCAAGTAAGAGGCTCACATTACATGTTACCGACTAATGCCAGTTCAGTTGCATCATGCACTTTCTCACAGGTGCCCTCAAACATGTGCTGTTCTCTTGGTACTGGACCCCTGATGGAAACATTTGCTGTGCACCTGATCCACTGTCCGAACTTTCTGTGCTTGTATTGACTGCTTTTTACTGGAAAAAATGACTTCTGATCCTGATTCAGGATTTCTCCCCTCCGATCTAATCTCGAATGCAAATGTTCCATGAAACATTTCAACATTTAAGAGCACTTGTGTCATAAACAGTTACGCTAAAATTTGACTTGCTGTGTTATTTGGTTGATGTTATGCATTCTTTAACTTTAAAGAACATTTGATTAATAGGGCTAAGAATGGTCCAAACATGAAAAATTATAATGAAAGTTGAGAGTAAAGGAAACATTTTAGAATAAATGACTGACACGAGCTGTTACATGTTTATATTTTTCTTAGCAACCAGTGGATGTTTACAAAAATATTCAAACACGTTTAACTGTTCTTTGAACTTTTATCTGGATTGGCTCTCAGACTGCGATGAGTAGGATGAAGTAATGATCCGACATGGAATAAACTGCTGTTGACTTGACTTGTTGAAGAACTTTGGTTGTTTTGGTAATATGTTTTTGTAGAGAAAAGGATTTCTGGGCAATGAAGGGGCTGAAACCTTCCAGACACTGAGCTGCTTGCTGAAAGTGAAAGTTGATGATAAGCCTGGTCTCACAGTCCTCAGGAAGAAAGGTAAAATATGGAACCTGCCAATTACATGATATTCACTTGGTAAAAATAATCATAGATCATACAGTCTCTTTACGTAAATGGGCTGAACACTATAGCCACCTATGATGTTAGAGACAGAAGTCTGTAAGCATACAGAAAATACACACAATTGACTTGTGTCCTAAATATTTACCAAAATCATATTTAGACAAGGTTGCTGAAATTGGGAGCTGATATATGTAAAAATACCAAGATGAGACTTGAACACACTAACTCACATTTACATCATCAAGAAAATATTTCTGTCTGTTAAGCAGTAAACAACGACTTGGACTTCCCTCTCAGTAGCTTTAATTGCAAGCCTGGAATCTAGCAGAAAAAATTAGGTTGTTCTTTTTGGCCTCCCCTCAGTTTTGGAAATACTTGCATGTCGAGCACAAGAAAAATGTCTTTCTCTCTTCCTTCATCCACCTATACCCCCTAAAAGGTTATGAATTCAGCACAGCAGGCCAGAAGAGCTTTGAGCGGCTGAGTTTTCACAAGGCCAGTTCTGGAGTGTACCGGACTCTCGTGTTTGAGGCTCCTGGGGCATCTCTGACAGACGTGCATCAATTCTGTGTCAACTCTTGCAGTCAGGAGAGCTGCTGCGATGGCTTCATCCTCAACCAGAATGTCCTCAATGGAGGTCAGGTTTGGTCTTAAGATGTTCAATGGATGTTCAATCTATTTCCATGTTTATTATCCGGTTGTAATAGGCGGTACCACTCAAATGTTGGAACTCCATAGCCTTGAAGACCTTTTTGATCTAAAAGCTTGAAAGTAGTCAAGTTTATATCCATACTATATATATATTATGTGTTTGCAAAAGTATACAGCACACTCCTTCATATAGGTTTAAGTTGCACACATGTCTAACACTGGCTTTCAGTTGTACTCTGCTTGAATAATCTCCATAGAAAAACACTCACAGAAAAATACACTCTGGAGCAGCTGCGCATAACCCTAAGGTCACCAAGCTTATTTTCACCATGAGGAGTGTTCTCTGGAGTGATGGAGTGCAATTGATTCATCCAGTGTCAGTTATCTCACCAACGCTTTTGTGTCTGAATGCAATCAAATTAACAGCAATGTTCAAACATCTATTTAAAAGCCTTCCCACGAGAGTAGAGGCTGTTGCAGCCACTAAGGGTAACAACCCCAGTTGTTGAATGAGCTAATGTCTGTAAACTTTTGGACACAATGTATTTGTATGAACTAGTTTTCAATAGCCAACAAGTGGTCAGCATATGTCTTCTTCAAAATGATTGGAAAGCTTCCCAGGAGTCTCAAAGTACTGGAGAAAATGCCAGGAAAGAGCACAACTGTATCAATTTAATGGAAGCTTCTTTGAAGAATCGAAAATAGAAGATAAAACACAAAACTTGTTTTGAAGTTTGTATGGCTTCTACATAATTGGCTACTCCTGCAGGTAGAGTGTTGAATGGGTTGAGAAAAGAATTGTGTCTTCAAGGTTTCTCTGTGTGCTGCATGACAGGTTCTATGATGTGCGGTCTGCTGAGTTTTCCTGCTGTGCTGCAGTGCAGTGAAGATGACTGGGATGTGAGTGCTGTGGCTTCCTCCAGCCGCATCTGTGGAGCTGGACTGAAATACAACCAACAGCAGAAACGCTTCACGTTTGAGTTTGGTGGACAGAACTTCACCATCAGTAAGACACCAGAAGTAAACTGCAGAATTTACATATGAGTATCTGGAAAATGTATGTGCTTGCTGTTTATGATGAGTTCAAGTTTAATTTAGCCTGAAAGTGCACCTGGATACAAATCACTCCAGTCCACGCCATGCTCACAGCTTACAATATGTGAAATGCTCCAAGCTGTCGTGTTTACCTGACCTGTTCAATGCTCTGATTCTTTCAGCTGATTCAGCTTTGCCAACATCAAGCAAAAATAAAACTGATTATCAAGCAACTATTATCGGCTTTCAGCGGATCTACCTCTGGAAAGGTAAGAACACAATATACCTACATCGTATTTGTGCAGCAAACAGTGCTTTAATTATCGTAAAAAAAAAGTACACACCAGAGAAGATGGAACAACCAACACTTGCCATGTGTTGTTTTCTTGTGTGCCTGAATAGTTTTGACAGCAATGATTTTCTCTGCAGAGTCGGATATGAGCACTCGGCCAAAGGTCGATGGAGACTGTGGAGGATCAGCTCTTCTGGAAGCACCCAAACTGACTCTCTCTGGTATGATACTTTCCAAGCCTGGAAAGGCTGTGGGACATTATTATATAATATTGCTCTTTATTTGGATAGTGCATAATAGATTATTTGTCAAAAGCCAGTTGAGTCTATATAGCATTCATGTCAGAATTAGGAGTAGGGCCTGGGTAAAAGGCGGGTTAGAGCTTGAGACGCTAGTTAGTGTTACAGTCAGGTTTTGAGTTATTCATCTGTGGGCATTAACAAAGTGCATATGCTTCATTACTGTCCTTAAGTGCAAGTGTCTGTACCCTTATGAAGTTGTCCAGAATTACAGAAAATATTTATGAGGAAGTTTTAAATAAGTTACCTGAATATTGTAAATTAAAATTTTTGGATTTTCTATATGGAAGGCACAAGAGGAGATATTGGGCAGTGTTTTGAAACACTTTTACTTTTGAGTCAAGTTAAGTGAAGTCAAATGTATTTGTCTAGTGCTTTTCCTAATTGATGTTGTCAAGCTGATTCTCAAAGCAGCTTTACAGAAATCCAAAACCGAGACCACAGTGAGCAACCAAGAGAGGCGACACTGGCAGGGAAAAACTCCCTCAGAGCCAGAAGAAGAAACCTTGAGAGAAACCAAGGCACCCAATCTCCTCAGCTAACACCAGACGGCACAGCAATAAAACAAGAAACAATTAGTATTATAAGCAAAGCACATGTAGTAATCAAAAAATAAACAATGAGAAATGGTGTTGCACTGCTAGACAAAAATACTAAACCAGAGAACACCAGATTTGGGAGTCTCTGGATGTGTGCTTGTATAAATTAGAAAATGGTGTAGTGGTAAAAGTGTTAGCAGCAGGAGCACCCAGTCAAGAACCAGCTTGATCCAGCATCACAGGACAATAATATTTCAAGTGTACAACAGGTCAGTGCAGTCAATAGAAACTTGGGGGAGTAACGAAAAGATCATAGAGATGATAAAACCACTACAATCGCAAACACAATATATGTCAAAGGACATTAACCAAAAGCTTGTGTGAATGTTTTCAGTCTGGACACTTCAGAAGATTGAGAATGTGTCTGGATGCTAAAACGAAACATAGTAATTGTTCCAGTTGTTTGGTCTGGGAGAAAGTACATTTTCAAAGCATTTAAAGTACATTTAAAAGCTGTTACTGAAGTAAAAGTATAAATAGAGCACATGTATGGGAAAAGCTAAGGTAAATGTCATATATTTTAGTTGAAGACCAGGTAATGTCTAGTGTCTGGGTTACTGTATATTAAAAGGTATCTTCCCAGCTCTCTTAGGAAAAGCAGAACAGAGTGCCGAGGCTTCTGTGGTTTGTTTTGGTCTGTTTAGCATGCTGCTTTTGACGTGGCTTTGCAGATTCAGTGAGGGAGATGTTTGATGTCCTGGCTGGCAGTGATGTGAAGACCGAATCAAAGAATACACCCAGCCAACAGTACTGGCTCTTCAAACATCAGTTCACTGCAGAAGAAGGCCAGCTCTGGTGTCTCAAACGTAAGACCTTACTTAACGCTAAAAGAACAGTGTCTGCTCTTGTACAGGCTTTAATATCGTGCTGTGTTTTTCCTTAAGTGAGTCCTTAAGCATGAGTGTGCGTGGGCACGTGTTCTCTGTGTATCCACTGAAGGTTGTATGGAGGAGGAGCTGTGTCATGTGGCTGACCTTCGAGATGAAGGCTCTGCGTTTTTTGCATGCGTGCTGTATCCTGACACGCGCGTGTGTGGGGCCTATGATAAGCCTCTGAGACAGGCCTGCTCTCTGGTGTTGCCCAAGGAGACACACTCTGCCTACCAGAAGAAGGGTGAGTTCAACACACACTGTGCTGTGCTATACCTCACATAATCCCAACCTACAAATGCTGCTCTTGTGTATCTAATATTCAAGCATAAATACAGTTGCCAGTTTATTAATCATAACCTAACCACTGATAAAGAGCCGGAGGATGACTAACGCAAAGTGTTAATGGACAAATGTGATCTGTAGTTTCTACAAGGTGCGTTAACAAGTGGTAAACAGTCTAAGTAACCAGTATGTATACACAGTGTTTAACCACAACACACCCCATCCACAATGTAGCTTTCCCTTGTATGCTCACATATATAAGGTCCCTTATTCATCAGTGTCGATGGTGGATGTGGCTTTTCATTTGTGGAACAACAGTTGGGGATCTAAGTAAACCCCCAAAGTGCACCTTCATGGTCTGTGTACAAGATGACCCATGAGTAAAGGTGCAAACTATTTGAAGATAATAAACTGGCAGATATTATTTGAACCTGCTGAATGAAGTGAACCCTACTGAGCTTATGCTGAGTTTGGATCCTGTGCTTTATAGATGAGAATTCGTTCTGTGTTTTAACAGCTGTCTGCTTCTCTACCTCTCTAGCAGTAATGATGCTTTCCATCAGAAATTCTATTACCCAGAACTCTGAATACAAAACATCCTCCAGTGACAACATTTTCATCCGTTCAGGAGCGTATTACTAGTAATATGATGGTGTTTGAATGGTGAAATCAATAGCTCTGTCTTTGCTCAGACCTGTGTAATGGCGAGTGCTACATCAGTCTTATCCTCCTGTATTTTGATTAGCTTGTTTTGGGGCCTGTTGATCTTAGCAACTGTCCCAGAGTTTAGATGACTCCAAAGTTTATACAGCTGGGTCTGCATTGCCCCGAGCCTGAGCAGTGAGAGGGGAGAGAGGATGTGGTCTGATCAGATGATGTAAGCTTATTTATTTATGCATGGGCTCTCTGAGCAAGCGCGGGTGAGTATAAGGAGCTGATGACTCTGTCTGGCAAAAATGACTGTTTCTGCAGTGCTACTCAAAAAGAAGCTCTACTCACTTGCTTGTGTGTGTTTGTGTGTGTGTGTGTGTGTGTGTGTGTGTTGACTGTTGACAAACCCAAAAAAGAACAAGATGTTTGTTCAATCTCAAAAGAAAGAGACTAAAAATAATGGATAAAACAGCAAACATCAAAGGCTCTTTATGAAAATGAGATGTTTCCAGATTTGTACTTACTTATTTGTACTTCTTACTTTATTTTACTCATTTTGTAAGACCTTTATGCACACTGTGAAGGAACACATTAGAAATCATACACACTATGCAGTGGCAATTTAAAATTCATTCAACATTACCATTTATTCGTTTTTAAAATCCTCTTATTGCGTTAAGAAACCTCTTCTTGCGTTAATGGTCATCTTTGCACACCCTTGGCTTCCTCTTATGCACCTTCATATAGAGTCACTTTTCAAGAGCCTTAAAGAATATCCACATCTTCTTTACTATTACATTGAAAATGTATTTTGTAAACACAATTGTATACATAGGCATGACCTTCTGTTACTTTTTAGGCATAAGACTGTACATTAAAATGTCTTTAAAGCTGTTTAAATTAACATTTTTAAAAGACCAAAGGGTATCTTCAGGTCAGTGCATTGAGTTTCACCATGAACTTAATGAACACACTGTGAGAACAGCTGATGCAGCAGCCAGTTTCACTTCTCTTAGTGCACACAAATATGAGAATACACAGTTACACTCATTTTTAACATACTGAAAAGATTTGCTATCACGTTTCAGAGCCATAGAGAACAGTGAAAGCTTGGAAACTTGTGTCAGTTTTGCTTAGAGTTGATGCATACGTTTTTTAAGTAATTCTCAGTCAGACCTGACTCATCAAAGTGTTATGCATTTGGTTTGGAATTAATTTCGGCATCTGCTGCCCTCTTCATTCTCTCCCATCTTGAACTTCCAGAAGAAGTTTTCCACTTACAGTTTCAGAAATGTCACGTTTCATAAATGCCTAGACATCTACATTATGACTGGGTATCCTTTAGAAGGCAGATGGAGGAGTTTTACATTTGGAAAAGTTTTACCTTTCGCTGTATAAAGAAAACGATATAAGATGTCAGTGGAGATATTAAAATAACTTTTTTTGTACATAATGCTATGTTCCAGTTCTTCATTAAATTCATTTAATGAAGGTACAAAAGATTGTTGGATGACATCAGACAATCCACTGGCGAACAGATTTAATCCCCGTAATTTGGTGGTATTAGAGTAGATGTTCCTGATATTTGCAGTAATCATTCTGCGATGTCTAAGGTTTGTCTCCATGGAAAGAAATCTGTATTATGTAACTGTGAACTGCCAGCTGGGCAGCTGTAGAGTAGTAGAGGTTTCCTGCATTTTGAAGCCATGTGGTGATGGGCTGGTGTACACCTGATTTATAACGCGTGCACAGGGCTGTGACGCTCCCTCAGGTTACTCTGTCTGGTCTGCCATGTGACTTCAGTTCAGTTCTGAAGTTCAGTTCTAGTAAATGTGAAGGTAATTAGGAACAGGTTTCTCATTCACCAGACAGCTCTTAGGGCCAACCTTTTTTATGTAGCTTGTGCTTAAAATCCTATTACTATTAAATGTAATGTTCAGGGTGTGAATAACTGTGTGCGTATTGTTCAGACATATTGCTTTGGCCCTCATATGTAAATCTTGGCGTGAGAATTCCACACATTTATGCTGAGATCATAAAATAACTCGCCGTTTTCTGTCTTTTCCAGAGTGGGCATAATGTATTTCATTGGCCTGTTAAATAATCCACAACAGAAAGCGGCTAACATAAACTCTTCACATGTGGTCCATCTGCTGTTGACTTTGATAGGTGGAAAATAATGCTTCCTGTGAGCAGTGCCGCCTCAGGGGGGCTTCTCAAGGATCGCTGAGCCAGCGTTTTGCCTTTCTCCACACCGAAAATCAAAGACTCCTTTTATGATTGTAGCACTTTTGCTCCCTCCTAGGCCTTACCCTAACAGAGAGTTTTCTCTCTGTTGGAAAGTGCATCCTGTTCTCAGGTCAGGAGCGAAATGCAGGAAAAGCTTTATCACTTCATTGCTGGGACAAAGACGTTTTCCAAGAATTCTTTATAGATCACATTGGGGCAGTTTCCCAGATAGGGATTAAGCCTAGTGCTGGACTACACAGTATTATGAATGGAGATTTTCCATTGAAAGAGAAGTATAGTTAAGGACTAGTCTTAATCCCTGTCTGGGAAACCAGTCCATAGTGTCTATACCTTAACAGTTAATAAGATGTCTTAGTGTAATATGGTGTTTCTGGTTATACTTCCTGCCATTTTTTTTGTTATACAGCCCATTATGAGTCTTACGTTACAAGCACAGGAAGCTTTCCTCTTAATGTAGATAAAACCCAGTGATGTCTAAGGACTAAATTGCTCTCTTTATGGTGAATTTGCATTAAAAATAGTTTCCAGTCTAGTCCTGGCACCGCTTGCATGGCTCTGAGCACTGTTCCATTATACCATTCTAATGAAACGTCCACAAGAACTTGTGGAAAACTTTGTGGGTTCATATCTTCTCTGTATGCAGCATTTTTGTATGCAGTGGTCTGAAAATGATGTAGTCAGACCACTCTTATTAGCACGATATTTTCCACCCTCAACAGAACTTTTATACAAACACACACGTTTTTTTTTTTTCATAATGAGGAAATTAATAGTTCAAGTGATTGTAATCAATGCATCTGGCACCCATACGTACTTTCCTATGCTCTCCTAATTTTCAATGATTTTTGTCTAAAAATTTACACTGGAAAAGATTCAAAAATCATTGGAATATATTGCAACACATAGTGAATGAGTCTTGGAGGCAGCACCAGGAAAAGAAGCTGTTTTTTCCCTTTCCTCTCTCTGCAGTTGATCTAAATGGCAGTGTGGAGAGCTTCTATAGCCGCGTGCCATTTAAAAAAATGGTATCTTATTCCGTCCGCAGCAGAGTCGGTGTGTCCAGCAAGCCCATTACTGAAGGGTAAGCAAGTATTGAGTATCACTTGAAAGCTGTAACATTGTTTGAGAATAAAGAAAGCGGACATTATTTTGATGTAAAAACTCTCCCCTTAAACTTGCAGTGAGAATCTTTTTTATTTAATAATACACATAATTTTGCAATAGTTCTTATTAGATTTCCTAACCATTAGATTAGCTCTGATTAGATTTCCTAACCATTTAATCTGTCATGATCACAACTGATGGTCAGAATCCCTGACCACGTATTCTCTCATGTGGTTGCCTGGGCAGTGATAACTCTGATGATAAACCTATGATAAAACTTGTTGCTGTGTTGAGCAGTTTTTTTGAGTGTGAGAGACGCTGTGATGAGGATCCGTGCTGCAGGGGAATCGGATACGTCAGAGATACTGGAGCTGCTGGTATAAACATGTGGTTGTTTGATTTTATAGCATATTGTACCATACCACTGATGTGTGTGTTACTCACAGATGTTCATCTCTCTCTTTCTCTCTCTCACCCTCTCTCTTTCTGTCTGTCTCTCTCCTTCTCTTTCTCCCTCTTCCTGTTTCTATCTCTCTCTTTCTCTCTCTCACCCTCTCTCTTTCTGTCTGTCTCTCTCCTTCTCTTTCTCCCTCTTCCTGTCTCTATCTCTCTCTTTCTCTCTGCATGTCTCTTTCTCTCCTTGTTTCTCCTTCTCTTTCTATCTCTCTCTGTCTCCTTGTCACTCTGTCTCTCTCTCTGTCTATTTCTCTTTCTCTCTCTATCTGTCTGTCTATCACTCTCTCTTTCTGTCTGTCTGTCTGTCTCTGTCTCTCTCTCTTTCTGCTCAGATGTCTTGTGTCTGACTCTGAATAGTCTGGGTATTCAGACGTGTGGGGAAGATGACAGCACTGAGTGGAGAGTGCAGGACTGCTCCCCCTCTAAAGTACAGACTGGGCTTTACCCCTTTGGCTGGTATGAGAAGCCAGGTGTGTGTGTTTTCTGCAAATGAATCAGAAAACTTTATTGATCCTGGAGGAAATTGCTTTTTAGTCACTGCCACAACACATAGAGACAGATGACAGTTTATATATCTTGATGTTTAAATACAGATTTTTTCACCAGTGCCAACATTCACAACCTTTCAAAAGTTTTGGAATCACGTATACCTACCCATCACTGTACATTCCTATAGTGAACTGTTTAACAGACACTCAAATTCTGCTACCTGCTAACACTGCAGGAGTTCATACCAGACCTTCAGGATATCTGGATTACTTAATATTATATCCAATATTTTTCCTTTGTTTGCAGTGAATCAGTGGACAAAAAGTCCTGGTATTTGTCCTTCCTTCAAACTTCGCTCTCCCTCTAAAGCTGGTAAGAGGACCATTATCTCTAACAGGAGACTCATGTCCTTCCTATGCTAGATGGGATATATTGAGCCTGTTTCTTAATTTTCCTTACCACATGATTTCACCCTGTAATCTTAGCATATTAAACTTATACAGCTAATTCTTTACAGTTGATTTGAATGACTGGAAACTGCTGGATGCATCATCTGTACTGGTAGACTCGTCTGTCTCCACATTTGACATTGTTCATATCAGCAGAGACATTGCAGAAGATCAAGATCGAGTGAGAGATTGGTGCCTGGCTGGTGAGTTACTTGCTGTTTTACTTGCTAACTCCGGTAAGCTGTGAAGGTGAATGATGATTTTCTAAGTATGATGTAACTGTATTTCGTGAGGACACATTTTTTGTGTATGGGTGTTAATGTACATTATTAGGAGTGTGTGTGTGCGCGCACGTGTGTGTGTGTATGTGAGAGAGAGACCATGTTTATGTGTCTGACTGCAGCCCTATTTCCTCTTCTGCAGCCTGTGAGGAGAATGACTCATGTTCTGTTGTGTCACTGGCCAGTAAAGAGTCTGCAGTGAGGTGTGTGATGTATCCAGACACTCATATTTGCCTCCCCTCATCCAGTGGCCAGCACTGTGTTTTCCTCATTAAAGAACCAGCTCAATATGTATACTTCACAACAGGTAAGAAAATGTCCTAAGAACAAGCACTGCACTTCCCTGTTGTACCGTACAGTTCTATTTTGCAAGACATGAATGCACACTGATCATATTCTCCAGCTTTATATGTTTTAAATGGTTTGTTAGGCAATATTTCACTTTTGACTTCACTTCTTGACATCACTTATGAGATGCAGTGCAGTGTATCTTAGCAGTATACAGTTAGTAAGATTGATACATCCAGCAAGCAAATTACATTTGTGGTTAAATTTGTCTCAGACTGTATTTCACTGTAAATACTTATTAAGCTCTAAAATCATCATCATATTTTGACACTCAGCATTTTTACTGGCTTTTTTTTACTGGCTCTATGGGCTGGTTTCCCAGACAGGGATTCAGGCTATTACTGGACTGTATTTCTTTTTCAATGGTAAATCTCCATTTGGAATACTGTGTAGTCCAGGACTAAGCTTAATCCCTATCTGTGAAACTGCTCCTGTATATCAAAGTTGGATATATCTCCAACATACTGTATACATACTCATTCAACTTTCCTTCTGAAATTAATGGTACTAAGGGTATTATAAAGAATTTGATCATTTCCCTCTCCCCATCCACAAGAGTATTAGTGAGATCAGGGGATGTTCAATGATTTTGTTCTGGATAACAAATGCCACTCCAACTCATCACTAAGGAATTCCATCACTCCCACTCACCAATTTTTTTTTTTACCCTTCCACCCAACATTTGGACATGATGAGTTGGACTTAGTAACTGGATTCATTATTTAGAAGGGATGTCTCGATGCTTTTGGAAATGTAGTATATACAACCATGGCACAGTTTATGATGCATTTGTTTGCTATGCAGTCTCACCCTTCTTTTTAAAGTTCTTTTAAACAAACAGCTTAAGTGGTCTGCGGTCAGAGTTATGGCTTTTAAGGATTTTGTGTGTTTAAGTTTTGAAGCCAGAACTGACCTCAGTGTCCATCCCCGGCCATGGAACACTTCTTGGCGAAAAGAAGGTGAAGCTGATTGGTGCAGACAGCAAGAGTGTGACTTATTTCCTGGGTGTCCCTTACGCTCGTCCACCAGTCGGCCAGCTCCGCTTCGGCCCCCCACAGTCAGCCATCTGGACAGGCACCTGGAATGCCACATTTGCTCGGTGTGTGTTTTATTTTTATGTATATATGTGCGTTCATGACTTGTTTGTTTTATTTTTTATTGTCTGATTGTTTGAAATGGTTGTTTAAATGTGTTTGTTGTTTTAGACCCAGCTGTCTTCAACCTGGTGACACCGCCGACTCACGCTCCATTGAAGACTGTCTGTACTTAAATGTATTTGTACCAAACAGTGTGGTACGTTCAAATGATTTCATATCTCTCCCTCACATACAAAGTGCTTCTAAACCGAACCTCCAGACTTTTGTGTTATCCACTACACTGTCCTGAGTGTATCACTTGACATAATAAGTTAAAATAGAGTGACCAATTATCAGCTGTAATTACAGTATTAGACATTACAAATAATTAAATTCTGTATTGGATAATAGATCAGCCGATATATTGCGCACCTCTGTGAGAAAGTGCAGTGGAAGGTACACGCAAGAGCAGGCTTGGAAAACACTTGTCTAGCAGGCACACTGACCTTATTCATTTAACATCAACAAACCTTGATTGCCATTTTCCATGGTTCACCTGCTTTCTGCATGTTTGTTACAGCCTGCGCCAGTTCTTGTGTTTTTCCATAACTCTGGCTCTGGACCCCTGGATGGCTCTTACCTCGCTGCTGTAGGAAACATCATTGTGGTGACAGCCAGCTTCCGAGTGGCTGCTTTTGGATTCCTTAGCACAGGTATTAACACCCCAGAACACACACATTATATTAATTTATTGTTTATCACATAAATTTCATCATAGTGCTAGACATCACAAATAAAACAGAGAAATAGGGAAAAGCTTGGGTGCTCCCAATACATTTCCAAGACCATGTTGTATGTAATATGTTGTAATATATTATGAGTGTGTCCGTAACTGACAGCTACATAAAAATGTAATAACAGTATAAGAGCTATGGCTTAGTTGCACACTTGAGTCTGGATTCTTGTGTTGCGAGTTATTGGCAATATTGAGGATGGCTATATGGGAATTAACTCTGCTCACTATTATTATCGCTCACCACATTATTATGTTCACACTACAGGGGTCCTCGGGCTATGAAAGTCTCAATAGGTGACATTTAGAGTTTACGATGCTCACTCCCGTAGCTAGTTTGGTCGCGCACAGCAGAAGAACACGCAGTGACGTGGCGTATGAGTGAGGGAGTTGCCACCCCCTAGTACGCTTACCTATACCTATACGCTTGCCTATTTCCTTTTTCTGTGGCTTAGTTGTGTTTGTATGTTCTAGATCATCATTTTACCACTGTATTAGAATAGATAAGTGTCTTAGGCTACGGTGTGTTACAACTAACACCAAAATTCGGGCTACTGTCGTAGGAACGGACCTGTGTCTTAACTTGAGGACCCCATTATTCTAATCACAGGTTAAGTGGTCATTGTTACAGTGATAGTCATATGGCTGCAGGTTCCAGCCCTCTTCCAGAGAACTATGGGCTGCAGGACCAGGCAGCAGTGCTCAGGTGGACCCAGGAGAACATTGCTCTTTTTAGAGGAGATCCCAACAGGGTGACAGTGGGAGCGGACAGAAATGGTGCCGATGTTACAAGCCTTCATCTCTCCTCATCTTCAGCCTCATCCTACTTCCAACAAGCTCTGCTCATGGTAAGAACTGAAGAATACGTCTGTCCAAATTATGAGATGATTATGTGCCAGACTGGGGAAAAAAGAATGTCTTGGTCTTTTCATGGTTTAAGAGAATGCAGTAAATCCATAGTGAAGTCCACATGTGGTGATAAGATAAAGACAGTGAAAGTCAATGTGTGAAATTGTGTTTGAAATATCAGAAACATCTTTATCGGAAACGTTTGAGGTCTGTACTTCATTTGCAAGCTCCAAAAGAACAACCTCGCCTCTTTGACATTTGCTGGTTTTCTCAGTTTATCCCTGAGATTTTCTGTTTTTCTAAAACAGCCTAGTATTTTTGGAATAGATTTTTCTTGTATCAAATTGAAACCTTCCAGGTTTTAGTCATTCATGCTCATAGAGTCCAGCTCTGCTTCTTCAGTTCTTTCTGTAGTTCATTGTGCAAACTCATAGCTCTCTTCCTCTGTAGCCGTACTGTGGACTTGATAGCTAGAAGGCATGTAGATAGATCTCCATTTCTTCCTCTTCAAGCTGTGCTTTCTTCTCTCTTGCACTCCAGCCAGTGAAAGATAGGACGACACGCTGCTTTGGACCCCAAAACTCATGCAAGAGTCTCTGTGTGCATTTTGCTGGGGTAGCTCTGCACTGTGGAGGGGTTAGCACATAAAGTTAGCAGTTTCTTTACCTCAAGCTGTTTAAAGAATTGTCAAAAGTGCAGATTTTATCAGTTGACACTTGTGTTAGAGTGTAGAAGAGGAAATATTTTATGTTTTTAACAAAACTATTGTAAAGACAGTTTGCGTACATACTTTTTTGCAGAATGAAATAGAGTTCTGAGGAGTAATATTAGGAATGGCTTTCCTACTAGAGCTGAAAATATTGAGTTGTCTGACCAGTATTTTCTGAGCAGTCATGAGCTGATGATTAATCTCTCAAATAGCAATTTTGACATTCTATAGTATTTTCTACCATGGCCATTGTTGAAGTTCTTAGCTGAGGTTTTAGGTGATTTTTTTTTTACCTTTCCATTGCTGTCCAGCTGAAGATTTGGGGTCTCGTCGTTCCAGCAGGCTGTGAGGGCAGGCTTTTGGGTGGGTCTGGGGCAGCCAGGCAGGGGCCAGTAAGAACACAGCACAGACCATCTGCTACGTCTGTGTGAATTAAAAACACTCAGACTATCTTGTATACACTGACCAGATGCCTGCTTGTGTGCTATACTGAGGTTCTGAGCATTAACTGCTGCCATGATATGAACTTAAAGAACAGCCGTGTTTAGTCAGTCATACCAGAGTAGTGGCTGACTAGGTCCTCCAGACACTGGAAGGTGAGGCGTGGGGAGATGAAGTACCAGTTGTTCGGCAGCCGGAATATCCGGTAATGCATCACGACCCTGTGGCGCACGGACAAGGCGTACATACCTGCAGATTCAAAACACAAGCTCTTCAGCTTATGTAGCAAGTTCCATAGTAATATTCTGTGCCAAACATGCTACCATTTCCATTTTTACCTCTTGTGCTGAACCTGATCATGAAAGACCCCACTCTGTTCCCAGGCAGCAGAAGCAGCTCCTCAGCCTTTTGCCGCTCAACACCCTCAAACAACCAGCTAAAACCATGGGGAGAACTTTACATTTTAGCATTTTTACATTTTGCCCTGGATTACACTTAAAAACAGCTGAAGAGTTAGTCTGAGGTGTTCCTGGTGAAAGTTGAGCACTCACCCATGGTAAACCTTGGCTAGGTTGCAGTGTGGGATGTAGTTTTTTTCCCCTGTCTGAATAGAGTATGCCTTCCACCAGTACCCGTCACTGGAAGAGGAGGGAAATAGAGCGCATGAAAGTGATGGTCATGGCTTTCTGGACAGATGGCAACATTATCAAATGTTAATATACCAATATATAGAAATATACATCATATAACAGATAAATCAACAGTAAGACAATAATATTCAGAGAGCACCTCTTCTCTAACTCACTCTTACTCTTCTACCTTCTTGCAGGTTTTTTGAACTATCTTTTTTTGTTGTTTGTATCTATACCGGTCGATGAAAATATTGTTTTACATGGCACTGGTCCGTGGCACAGAAAAGGTTGAGGACCGCTGGTATGGAGGGTCACTGAAGAGAAAATGTGCTTCAGTTAGTTTTAAATTAAGTTTAAATGTAGTGTCAAAAGTGCTTAGTTTCTGTCAATATTCACTAGATAATCCAAGCAGGTACTGCAGTTTTGTGACAGAGTCACTCTATGAAAAGAGCTTGAACTGTGGAAATAATCTTATGACTTATTTTTCAGTAACCTCTGTAGATTATATGGGAACTGCTATGAAACCAATATGCAAATAATGTAGTTCTGAGTGAAGAACTGAGGTGTAGACCCACAAACAGACCCTTAGGATTTAAGTGGTTATAAATGACTTGTCAGCTGTCCCGAGTAGCACAGAAACTGTTAGATAAGTGAATACAATCGTATTATTCATTCAAATTATATTCAATTCAAAATCGACGTATATTTTAAGTAGTCAATGTTTTGAGTTATTTTCATCTTAATTTGTATCAATATTCATTCACAAAGCTACATGGAGTACCAAGTGAAATTGTTTTTCTAATGCATCTGGAGCAAGAGTGAAAGTTGCTAAATGCAGAACTAAATGCGTAGATGCATAGATCCTCAAACAATCAAACCAAGGGCTGCCTTGGGGTGTATTATGCAAAACCTGTGCAACTTTTAAACACTGTTGTACGAGCATGGTGATGAAATGACAAAATTTTGCTGTGCTGATGTTTATCACTTTTATCTTTATGGTGCATGCTCCAATGCATTACTGAATGCTATTAGCAAGGAAAAATATACTGCTAGAAACACTTCTGTCACAATGGACGTTTTGAGTCAGGATTTTTGTTTAAAAAAATTGATTTCATTGTTTTTCTGTTAGGATGCAGCTTGATGGAGCATTAATGGAAAAGTACTTACTTTGATATGAGTCTCAGCCAGTCTCCTTTGTGGAACAGTGGTTCACACACTTCAGGGGGGGGATAGTCACTCAGCACGATCGCTGCCTCCTCACTCACTGAGACAGCAGAAAAACAGTGAGAGGCCTTTTTGGAGACATGCCATAGAGTAACCACTTTTGTCTCCTTAAAGAGTTCTTTTATATTTATTTTAAGAACATATGACCAGTTAGTCCAGATAATGTTTGTAAAAGACTATAAGTGTGGATGCAATCTACCTGGTCTGAAGTTAATTACATGGATGCAGCGCAATAGTTCTCTGCCCTCTGATAGCAAGCGATTTTTTA
>JBBPCY010000007.1:9162223-9188472 GCA_037974405.1 Brachyalestes nurse
GTGTGTGCGCGCGTGTTTGTGCGTGCATGTGTGTGTCTGTGTGTGTGTGTGTGTGTGCGTGCGTGCGTGTCTGTGTGTGTGTGCGTGTGTGTGTCTGTGCGCGTGCGTGCGCGTGTGTGCGTGCGTGTGTGTGTGTGCGTGCATGCGCGTGTGTGTGTGTGTGAGCAGTTACTGGCAGTGAGTGGTCCCCTGCAGGCCTGGTCTCCGGTGGTAGATGGTGTGGTGGTGAGGGAAGAGCCCCTCACCGCTCTGAACTCTGGTGGCTTCCACAAAGTGTCGCTGCTGCTGGGCTCTTCAGCAGAAGACGGGCTGATCAGCAGAGCTAAAAACATCAAGGTCAGGTCAAAGAAGAAGAGTCTAATGCTAAAATAAAACCCATTTTAAATTATTGCCACTTTTGTAAGAACATCCCATATCTCCAAAAGATATGAATAGGAGTCATATCTCATAATAATGTTGCTTTTCAAGCAAATCTTGAAAAGTTTGCTTTTCAGAATTTCTGTTGGCTGATCTATCATTCTTTAGGTCAGATTGAATGGTCAAATGGTGAAAATCAAACAAGGAAAAAAAGTGCCAATAATGAATTCGGAGAAGTTTTTATAGTTGTGTTTCTGTTTTTGTTTTTTTTTATACTTCATCTCTCCCGAGCAGAACTTTGAACTGCTCCAGGGGCGAGCAGACAGTAAAACTGCTTTCTATGAGGCTCTGTCTAGTTCCCTTGGTGGAGATGATGCCAACGTCCTTGTGAAGGAAGCTGCTACTTGGTTTTACTCCCTTCAACACTCTCCAACTCCCTCTGGTTACAATGTCTTCTCTCGTGCTCTAGAGAATGCAACAAGGTGAGCAAATTCACTGATTCACCTAATTCACTGATTCACCTAATTCACTGATTCATGCTCCACCCATACATGCATGCTGTCATGGCAGCTGCTGAGCAAGTTTTACATGCAGAAAATCTGCTTAATAAGAAACTGTAGTGAAACTGTAGAGCACATGTATTTTCTTTTTCTCTAAAGGACCAAATTTTTCATTTTGAACCTGTAAATGTCACTAATTGGCTCTGAGGTTCCAGTTTAAAATGTCATGCTTTCCAGCTTGACTACTGTTCTGGCTAATCAAAAACAGATGACATATGTGACCTTTGTTATCAATGGAACTTTGGAATGGTTACATGTACAAAAAATACACCAAATTAATCTATTAACTGTTTAACTTGTCTCATGCATAGAGAAAAAAACAATTTGCCATTAATAATACTCTCCAAATCTGGCAAAAAAAAAACTAACTACAGTCTCTTTGGGGAAAATGAAAAAAAGTTTCAGTTTCTATTTGAGTCTAAAGTACTTTTCACCAATGTTCTGTATAGTTTATGATGATCTCAGGTCTAGCTGCCTGCCAACTTCTACTGAGCCATTTAAATGTTTACTGAGTAATTGCACTTGAGAATGGAGCAGAATATGATTGCTTTGGAAGTCAAACTTAGGGAAATGACAAGAGTAGGCATTTGTCATAATGTTAGCTCAGTAAATGATCATAAATTGTCATGAAATCAAAGCTACCCTCAAGGGAATGCTTTACCCTATTCATTGCAGATGGAAAACATCATTGCCTGCATATTTGAAAGCTACTCTACATGATTTTTCTTGGCATGTTAAAAGATCTTCAATTCATGACCCAACCTCTGTGCTAAGCAAGTACTTTTAAGTTCCCCAATGGTTACCACCATTCAGTTAAATAAACAACAAACAAAATCCAGTTTCTCTTTTTGAGTATTAGTTGCATTCTTAGTGGTCTTTGAAGAAAAAAAAACATGGTCTTTGTGTTTTACTAGAAGCCTCTGGAAGCATGTTTAGTGGTAAGGAATGCTTTAGAATGTGGAGTTAAAATAGCTTGGTGTTGTCAAATGTCTGTATGTTTGGCTCTCAAGTCCAATATACTTTTGAAACAACATGCTGTAGGATGTCACCACAAGCTCATTCCGAGGTTTAGCTTTTATGAGCCTGACTTAAAATAGACCTGTTTTACTGACCTGAGAGAATTCGAAGTTTTCTCTCATAACAGCTATGGTAGGTATTAGGTATTAAAACACTTTACATTTTTGTTATTTGGTAAACTTCTTGAGTATGTTTGCTCTTTAAATTTACACATGTAGTGTCTTTTGACTTTATACCTACAAACCTAAACAAAAAGAATGTATGCATAAACATAAACAATTGTTTATAAAATAATGTTTTAATTAAAAAATGTAATTAATGAAGAAAAAGATATTCAGACACTATTTTAAGGTGGTACATTAAATTATATCATACATTATACATTATATTAGGTTGGTAGTAGCCTAGTGGGTAAAACACTCCTGTGAACCCACAAAGTCGCAGGTTCATTGTGTCCTTGAGCAAGACCCGTAGGCCTCAGTTGCTCCAGGGGGTCTGTCCCTTTAATTAATGATTGTGAGTCTCTCTGGATAAGGGTGTCTGCCAAATGCCAAATTATTAAACAGCAGTCAAAAGGAATGCAAAAAAATTAAACCTCCATTGCAGTGCCACTAATATCCAAGTGCTTTGTTCATGGAACCACAGCTGGAATACCACGCAAGGTTTCACAACGCATTCTCAGACTACTATAGATAAAGAAGGTTCGAGAGAAGCCAGTAGTCACTTAAAAAGATATGCAAGGTGACCTGACAAACAGAGAAAAATGAGAACAGAAAACAATAAAATAGCTCAAAAATAAGTGTGTCTAAAATTTGTACACAAGACAAAAAAAGAATTCTTTCAGAACAATATACTGTGATCGGACAATATAGGAATCTTTGGCAATAATTCAGTTATATTTGCAGAATAAAGAGATGCACATGTAATCCCAATATCACCACATCCTCAACAGCTGTATTACACATTATCCTATTAGAGGAGAAGATGTTTCTTCCAGGCAACAACCTTGTACAGTGGATCTAACTAACAATAAAGAAGCTGATGTTGTTGAACAGTAGCTGAACACAGAACTTCGCAAGTGTGTCTGCATGCGCGCGTGTGTGTGTGTGTTTGTGTGTGCGTGCACGAGTGGTTTCCTCCCCACATAATGACTGGTGTCAAATATAGCATGGACTGTAGCTGACCCACACAGAAGTAAGGGAGCCGATACACAACACACTCGCTAACTTGCAGCTCTCACAAGAACACAGCAAAGTGTGAACGTGTGAGGTTGTGCGCTTCTTTAACACAGACATTTCAAACAGCTGTATACAGTTATATTGTAATTAATAGCACATAAACAATTCAACTTTGCTTAGCTTAAGCATCCACAACACAGACCGTAAAATGTACAAACATCATGTCTTGTGTATCTTCTGTGTTAGTGAGATTAGCTGGAAAAAATGTTGAGATTAGCTCTCTGAAATGTTGCCCAAACTTGCCTTGTTAAACATGACATTGAAAGATGTTTGAGAGGGAAGTCTTTATTTACAGTTTCTTAGACATGTTGGTGTAACAGGACTAAACTGAAAACCGTGTTTAGTCTTAAACATAAGCCGGCATGGAAAATCTTGGCTCTGGTGGGTTTAGCGCCGTTTTAAGTCCCTCTGTATAAATATGTGGCATTCTTGAGAGGAGTACATTACTACACATCAGGGAAACTAGCATGAGTCTAAAGGAAACTATCAGTCAAGTACCAGTAAGGAGCTAGGGAGATCTTACTGAAACAATTAGACTGTTGGAAACTATGACATAATCCTGCACAGACATTGCATGCTTAAGGGTGCACTCCTTTGATTTTGAACAATGATAAGACGTCTTAGACATTTGATAGTATATGATTATTTTTTCACTTGGTTTGCTGAAGACAAGCAATTGAAGAAATATCTGGTCTGTTTTAGTTTAAAATGAAAGTGTCTTATTAATAGTCAACATCTTGAATTTGAATTGAGTTTTGCTTGGATTACACTTACATTTTGGTTGTTATGGTCATAAAATTTATATTGCAATGTCAGTTACATGCAGGAAAAAACAGTTTAAAATACCACACTTTCAACATTGACTTTCATCACTGAGTATCATTGTGTAGTGAGTGCATGGAGCCAAAAATGTGGTGGAGCCTGTACGTTCATGAGCTGTGTTTTTCCACTGCAGAGATTTCTTCATCACCTGCCCCTCAGTGGACATGGCCAGGTTCTGGGCCTCCCACACCCGTTCCAGTGTTTATATGTACCACCTGCCTGATGACATGGCACACAGCAGGTACTGCATGGACACATGGCCAGTCTCACACATTTCATAACTTTCTAAAGGGTAACAGAGGTCAATAACATATCGTACCTTTTCCATTAGAAATTCTTACTCATTCAGTGGAAATCTTGGGGAGTTTTTCCTTGCCACTGTTGCCGACACCCTTGGCTTGCTCATCAGAGACTTTTCATTCACACACATTCATACACACAAATTTTTCTCTCATTTTGTGAAGCTGCTTTGTGACAATGACCATTGTTAAAAGCGCTATATAAAATAAATTGAATTTAATTGAAAAGTTGGTGTACAAAGTTATTCGGTAAGTGGATTAAAATAAATGAGGGGAAACATAGAGGGAAAAGGCAAAAGCCTTCACACTTCCTTCTGAGTCTGTACCTGCTGGCTTGGACTGGTAATGTGTAATGGAGGAAAAATTACTTGTTTCTGGCCTACATTCATCTCATTCAATCTAGAGGCCAACCCAGGTTATGCTTAACTATAGTTGTCAACGTCTGAAAAAATAGTATTAAAACGTACACACAGAATATATTAAGGATGCATATTGGAATTGGCATATCTTTGGTCCAAACACACGATTGGCAAGCTGCTTGTTACTTTGAATTTAGCGTATCTGTGTTGTAGTTGAAGATAATGTAGGTGTATGTGCACCCATGCTGCATTTGCCTGCTCTTGCCACATCTATATCGAACTGCAATGTAATTATGCATGACTCATTGTGCTAAATAGTCAGTTACCTCCTACATTTGATTTGACCCTTCATTATACAGTTACTTAAATAGACAACATTTTTATTTAAAGAGTTTACAGTGGTGGCTTGGACCATTATAAAAAGCATATGTTGCGACTTTGGCTAACAAAAAGCACCGAGAATGTTCTAGTACGATTCATGTGATCTTTTAGACTAAAAGGTTATGAAGTAATAAAAAGTGACCAAATAAATCAGACATCTGCTTTCTTTCTGTTAAGTTTTTGAAGTTTTTGTAAATGGATATTTAAAGGCATTTATATATATGAAAAATGTGCAAGGAAAATCCTAACTGCCATTGTGCTACACAAAACTGCATTTTTCACATCATCAGAGAAACAAAACTTTTACTAGTGTCAAAGTCAGTGAAAGTCAGTTTTTCCTCAAAGTACAGCTTGCATAATACCAAGCCTGTCAAAGAGAAATGCAGAAATGATGACCTCTGTGACACATTTCAGTAATGAGCAGTGCGTCATTAAAAAACTAGACAATTTACTCCTAGTTTTACCAATTCATTGAACTTGTTTCAGCCGCCATCTTGGGCCTCCTAATTGTGTCTTTGAAGGGGAATTCCAGACCTTTTACCTCATGGATGATGATGATCAAAAAATGCTTTGAAGAATGTCTGAAGTTTAAAGAATGTGAACAACATCAGCACACAGATTTTTGACTGTAACAGACCACCATCTCTGAAATACAAAATGAGCAAGTTGATTCACTGTGCAGATCTATTCTCCTCCTTGGATTCCAGTGATTTGATATATTCTTCTCTTCTCTCCTCCATCCCAGTGCTGATCTGTCAGCTCCTCTGGACATGCAGTATGTATTTGGAATGCCACATGTTCCAGAAATGCGAGATCTTTTCACATCCGCTGAGAGAAAGCTCTCCCTGCAGATCATGAGCTACATGGCCAACTTCATCAAATCTGGGTACCTCTCATAACACTCATATATGTGCACTCACAGCTTTGTTGTGTATAATTCTTCATGTACCCTCTCTCTCATTCCTTCTTGTTCCTTCTTTATTTGTCTCTGCAGAAATCCCAATCTGCCTCTCTCTTTGTCCACAACGTCCTTCGGTGAGGTTTTGCCTCCCTGGCCTCAGTTCCTGCCCCACCCAGGCGGGCAGAACTATAAGGAGCTGTCCCCTAGCCTCAGCAACCACAAGAGCTTGCAGGCAGCCCAGTGCTCCTTCTGGTCCCAATACGTACCAGCCCTGGGAGCCTCCTCTGGTCAGTATCCCTGCTCTGTGAGAAGTAGTAGCTTTAAGATGGTTCCTAAAGTACCAGACAGACAGCTGTCGTACTTACGTCATTTACTTTGATCATCCTTTAGTAGCAAGCCTACTTCTTTTAAAAAACCCCAATTGCCAGTTGACTTATTTAAATTTACCACATTAGTGGTGCTTTTCAATCATTTAAATGTATCTGCTTGTTTTCTCTCACACTGTAGGCACATTCTTGTGTAAAAATGCAGTGGGAGAGTCGGGAGCACAACTTCCAACATCCAAGCCAAAGCCAGTGCCTTTGTCTGATTTCAGCTCTTCAGTGACGCAGAGCAAACCCAAATCCGAGAAGGACGCTTACAATTAAACTGCCAGAACTGCAGTGTTTCATTTCACTTGTAATTTAGAACTATTTCAATTTCAGCTGCCAAAAACATTTTCTGCCTTTCTGTTGCTTGTTTGTGATCATGCACCATGAGCTCAAGAATTATACAATAAAATTGCATTTTACAAACAAAAAGTGGTTTCTCTTCTTTTGCTGACCTTGGTGTTGTAATGTAGAAGCTTAATTTCAATGACAAATTCTGATGAGCAATTAGACGTTGATTAAATTGAGAAAAAAAACACTGCTCTAGTTGTTCCAGACAATGTCAACCTAAAGACTTTAAAAAGAGCCTAGCAAAAAAAAATGCTCTGATCAAAGCAGCTGGGCTATTGTAGTGATGAAAGCTTCCAGATGTGTCAGCATGATCTGATGCCACAGAAACACATTTATTCCAAGATGCACATTAACACTCTATTCTTAGACATCATTCTGTCTCTTGGCTGGTACGTTCCAGCTGTCTGAACACTGTCCAGATGCCTTTTGTCTTATATAAGCCAGACAACATCCAAGCAGTTTATCAGAACATGGAATGCGTGGATATTTTGCACTGGGACGTGCAAATTCCAGTCCAGAACATATAATTTGTTTGATGTAATTTTCATATACAAGCATGTCTCAGAGTTCTGATGTGTTCACTACTCTTCAGAAATGACATTTTTCCTTTGACAGAAATATTCAGTTGTGTATCTGATGTCCATAGATACTTAATTAGATGATTCACTGTGTTTCTTTTTCTTCTACAAGACCATCGTTACGCTCCAACAGGGTAACAGAGTTCACTTTCCCCCGCTCACTTGTACTCTGTGACCTTGATCTGCAGACAGAAAGAAGATCTCATTTGAGTCGTTTTATCAGTCCAAGATCAGTTGAGGCTGGCCTTGTTATAAATATATTTTGACAAATGTTTTATAATGCATGGAACAATTGCATTCAGCTGTTTACTGTCAGAGTAATGGGACTTTAAAAATCACTCCATTTGGTAATACCATTGAATAAAGGCTCAGCCCATTACAACACATAAATTTAGTCTATTTTAGGGAAACCAGCCTTTAGAGTAGCGTAAAAACCCCAGGGTAGTACAAGGTCTTGTATCTTCTACAACCCCCTGGAATCCTTGATTCTTGGCTCCCCTTTAGGTATGCTCTTGCAACCATTGGTTTGGTGCCAGAAAGACAGCATGCGTTCGGAACATATTAGGCAGTATGATTGATGATCTAAGCGGCAGCACTGCATAGTCTGTGTAACACTAATAGCACCATTCAATCAAATCCGAAAGAGTTTTGAGGCCAATTTCCCAAACATTGATCACGTCTACTGCTGGACCATGTTTCTTTCTTAATTGTCTCCCAAGTCCTGAGTGGTCCAGGGCTAGGCTGTTCTCAGACTACTTGTCAGAGTTATGCAGACACTTCCTACTTACTCTCACCATGAGCTTCCTTGGACCGATAACTGCACTTGGATGTTGTTTTGAAGTAGATCCTCTCGATCCACTGTCAAATAAAACACAGCTGGTCTCAGGTCTCAACTAATGTTTCTGTTGAACCCATGGGTATTAAACAGGAGCTTTTTCCCCATTCTGCTGCAGCAACGGCCACTGGGAAGGCTTTACACTAGATGTTGGGATATTGCTATGAGGATTTGATTGTGTTCAGCCACAAGACCAAGGGGGGTGGTCCCATTCTACTGATTCTGTTGATCAGAGTATGACAGAATGGTCAATTCACTTCACGTTAGAGCGTCTCATTCTACTGATGTCAGAAATGACTAAACCTTAAATACCTGGAAGAATGTCTGGATACTTTTTTGACAGTGTATTATGGTATTTTTATTAGATATGAGGATGTGCTAATGTCTTAATATTTTGAAAAAGGAAAACTTACATCTAGGTAACTTCTTCTGGAAAAAAATGACTTTCTCAGCTCCAATCCTGTTGTCCATCACAGCTGCATCCGATTTAGTTCACTGACTTTTGATCATGTGACTCAAAACAACACTGCTGGGTGGGCTAGACAACTGGAGACAAGAAACATGTTCCTTTGAATTCCTGTGATCTGACGTACCCAGTTGTTATACCGGCAGAGGGTCTGTATGATGCTTATGCTAAGAAATAATATTACATTACATGACATTGCATTACTTTGGCAGATGCTTTTATACAAAGCACTCAAGTTTCGGGACGATGATGGAGAGAGGGATTCTGCTGCTCTGGTTGTCTTTGGCAGCTCATTCCACCAGCAGGGAATGAGAAGAGTGTGGACATTTATTAGGGTACTTCTGAATGTACCCTTTCCATTTCTATTTCTGATGCTATATATATATATATATATATATAACAAAAACATTTATATAGTTTACTTTTTATACTGTTTATTATTATACTGTTGTGATGTGTTGCTTTTATTCTATTGGTTGTGTTGCTTTTCTTTCTTCTTTCGTTCTCTCTACTTGCTGCCATAACAATGCAAAATTCCCACTAATTAAGGGTAATATTATAATATGATCAAATGAGCCAGTGTCTATAACCATCCAAATGTCACAAACGTGTGTGTTATATTACATAGCTGATGATTAGTTGTATCACTGACCTTTAGAATGGGTCAAGAGCTGCCACTTCAAAGCTCAGGAAATCTGAGAATGGGAGTACCTATACTAGACTGCAGGAATGTAATCCATAACCTGCGAGGACAAGTCCAGTGCTGGGTGCTTTTGAGGAAAACAAAGGCCAGCAGGGTAAGAGCTCTCCCCCCTTCTCTTTACTCAGGGGATGAAGCAGAGCTGGCTGGCTGACGTCAGCACAGTCAGGCGAGCGGAGCTGCTGTAAATGTGGCAGTGAAACTCACACTGATGCCTCACACACACTCAGGAGCAGGGAGTGCGATGGATTCCCATTCTAAAGGAGAATAAGTTCTGTCTCAATGTGTCTCCCTCAGGATTTTAGGGATGAGGTGGATCCTGTCGTGGATTCTTTTGGCAGCCAGTGGCCTCCATCAGGTGAGAGATTTTATCATATCATAGACCAACTGTGTGAGCTGCTTGGGATCTCATGGGATCTAGGACTTCACAGAAGCATGGCT
This sequence comes from Brachyalestes nurse, assembly GCA_037974405.1. Classification (NCBI taxonomy): domain Eukaryota; kingdom Metazoa; phylum Chordata; class Actinopteri; order Characiformes; family Alestidae; genus Brachyalestes; species Brachyalestes nurse. The sequence goes on from JBBPCY010000007.1 coordinate 9,171,897, forward strand.
GAGCATGGTTTAGGTTCAGGGATGAGTGTGATGGACAGAAAGGTGGTTGAAGTTTATCATCAGCACTCAGAAAAGTTACTTGGGCTCACTAGCCTTTATGAAATCGAGGTGCTACGTGGGCCACAGCCGCACAATGTTCAGTACAATGTTTAGCCTGAATCGTGACAATTAGTGCATAATATATGAGGGGGGGAAATCTTTGAAGAGAGCTGATTTAGAGTCCATAGGCTAATGTTAGTGTGGACACTGGTTGATGTGATCACATTAAACACATGCGATTCCATCATATCTATACTGGGACCAGTTACATCTTCACTCAGGTTACAACATGCACTCCAGGAACAGAAACTAACTTAATGCTGCACTCGTGTGGATAAACATGGTACTGCAGGACAAAGTTGCTCACCTTTTTTTACCTTCTCCCTTCATTCTAAAGGCCCTGTCCCAAAATTCCACAGCCGTTCCTCTTGTGACCACAGACCTGGACCCTTACAACAGGACACAGTTTTGTAAATGGCCCTGCAAGTGTCCCAAGAGCCCCCCGGTGTGTCCCCCCGGGGTCAGCCTGCTGACGGATGGCTGTGACTGCTGTAAGGACTGTGCTAGGCAGGTGGGCGAAACCTGCAATGAGAAAGACACCTGTGACTACCATAAAGGACTGTACTGCGACTACAGCGCAGACAAGCCTAGGTACGAAAAAGGAGTGTGTGCATGTAAGTGACTCATACTAATTAATTGTTTTTACCTCATGTTTTTCTAGGAGATAATTATACCTTAACACAACCACTGCACATTTATGTTCCACCTTGAAGCATATGGGTACAAGAGATTTTTATTCTAGTAATGTATATCATTATAGACAGTATGTTAATTGTAATTGTATGCTGTTATGAGTGGTTGGGCTGAATAACTCATTTGTGAGAGCCAGAGGTCATTTAATGTACTGTGAATGAATAATTCACAAATATAAGAAAACGTATGATGATTGATACTACAGTAAAAGATTACTTTGTATTATCTATTGTAAGCCTTGATTATTTGTTTGCGTGTCATTTCTCTATGACATGCAAAGTAAACGTTTACAATGAGCCGTTTATGGCTGCATTAGCCTGCATGCTCAGCCTTTTCCATTTCTCTTGTAAAGTTTATAATAAAACACTCCCACATGTGTCTCATATTAACACATTTTACATGAGCACCAAGACTGTAGGCCTCAGAAGCAACAAATAACCACACAAAAATAGTGCACAAGTTAATCTGCCTTTTTTCAACCAAACATCTATTGTACACTATAATTTAAAAATAAGTTAGAGACTCCGTGGCAGACAACTGTAAGATACATAGGTCAAATGATTTTTTTTTCCAGACCTCACTCTGAATGTAACTAATTGTTTGTCCTGTGAGAGAGACTGTTGGGGCCAAGCCACTGTGCCATCAAATTTGTCTGCAACTGAAAACCTGTAGTTCCTCAATCTGATGACCTCATCTCTCCTGCACCGCATGTCTTTCAGATATGATGGGGTCAGGGTGTGAATATGATGGTGTGATCTACCGTAATGGCCAGAGTTTCCAGCCCAGCTGTAAGTACCGCTGCCTCTGTGTGAACGGAGCGATTGGCTGTGTGTCTCTGTGCACTGATTCCCTGCCTCCTCGAGTGTGGTGCCAGTCGCCCAAGAAGGTGAAGATTCCAGGCCGCTGCTGTGAACAGTGGATCTGTGAAGAGCCTCGAAAATCACGCAAGGCAAACCCCAGGCATGCTGTGGAGGGTAAGCACCATAACAGTAGGATACTTAAAGCTAGTCTTAGGTTGTTTTAAGCAGTAAACCATTTCTAAAGACCTATCATGATCACAATATGCAGCTTTGTAATCACAATGTGGATTTTAGGTCATGCAGCCATACATGGAGATTTACTGACCTGCAAAATAAATGCAAAAAAATAAAGAAACAACTAAAGTGTTTTATTTCTTACTCAGTATCCCTGAACACCAATGACATCTGGCACAAAAACTGCATAACTCAGACCACCCCCTGGAGCCCCTGCTCAAAGACCTGTGGGAGGGGTGTGTCCCTGCGAGTCTCCAACAACAACGCACAGTGTGAGATGGAGAAAGAAACCCGACTGTGCAACCTCCGACCCTGCGAGGTGGACATCACCAAGCATTTTCGGGTAATGAGGCACATCATCTGCGGGTGCATGTGTGTGTGTGTGTGTGTGTACATATACTGTATGTAATCAGCACTGAGATGAGTAGGTTAGAAACCTCTATTGATTTGACCAACAAAGTTCATTAATATACTATAAAGTAACCCCCCATTTTCATCACAGTCAGCTGTACTCAGAGGCGGAAGGTTTGAAAGTAGCCAATCTGAGAATGTTATTTATTTCTCCTTGCTGCTGATTGGCTGCTGCCCTGTGACGCTGCAGTCCAGAATTTCCCCCGTGGAGCGTCTCGAGTGTTCTCATGTTTTTCATTTTGTTCTTCTTAAATTCCTGTATTTTTATTACTGTAAATTAAATTAATTTATTACTGTATTTACCCTGCTTATACCAAAGAAAATGCCTGTGCATTAATTACAGTAGTCTATAAAGGGGTAACCTCTATATTTACATTCTAGCACTGCAGGAGTTCAGTGTAAAGGCAAACTGTACAGTACAAATACAGCTTTACCTTTACATTTACTTTAAGGGGAATGAGTTTAAAGTGTTTTGGGAGCATATTTGTGGGCATATTTAGGATTTACACTATAAAATAGGCATTTTTTTTAACCACATCACAACAACACGTTTTTTCACTATACGCGGGTGCTATTGGAACGTAAGCCCCGCTAGAAGCGGGGGGTTACTGTATATATGTATGTCGATAGATCTGCTTTATTGATCCCCAATGGAAAATGTAGGTGCATAAGGAGCAGAAAAACACAACTTTATATACACTATATTTGATACTACTCATAGCTTGAAGACATTAACATGAATAAGACAAAGCACAGAAGACAACACACTGTATTGACACCTGTAGAGTCGCATTGTGCCCTAAAACTACAGTATAATGTATAGTGTGTATAGTGTTAGCTGTAGTTATGCCGTTTTCTATAGTGCAGTATTATATTCAGAAGCCATAATTTTATATAGTTTTCATGTTTTCATTCCGATGTGGTTTCGTTTAGTCATTTGCTGTCATGTTCCTTCCTGTAACTGACCATAAATGAAGGACATTTGTCCTCTCACACAAAATGTGTTTACTGTCATCATTTCTGTGACCCAGCCAGGAAAGAAGTGCCTGAACATCTACCGTGAGCCAGAGTTTAAGAATTTCACCATCTCTGGCTGTGTCAGCAAGAAGAGCTACTGGCCCAAATACTGCGGGGTGTGTTCTGATGAGCGCTGCTGCATCCCCTACAAGTCCAAGACCATTGATGTGGAGTTTGAGTGCGCCAATGGATTGACCTTCACTTGGAAGTACATGTGGATCAATGCCTGCTTCTGCAACCTGTCCTGCAGGAACCCCAATGATATCTTTTCTGATCTGCAGCCCTATCATGAGCACAGTGAGATCATGAATTGAGAAGATTCAGTGATGATAGTACCACGGATTTGCTACTGTCTGGCGTGTTTCACTGGCATCAATACTGGCATGACTGATGCTCATAGGTTTCAGTATTTCGGAATTCAGTTTCCCCTTTTTTTAATTTTATAAGTTCTGAACCTTCATACAGTTAATGCAGAACCCAGCTGCCACCTTTGGATTCAGAGTGCTGGAGCTGAACCACCTGGCATGTGTGGTATTTGATTTTGGAAATGCAAAATCACTGGTTCTGTGGCAAAAGAAGAAACTCAAAGCTCCATGAGGCAAACACCTTGGAATTTATGGTGGTCAGTCATTTGGAATATATTTGGTGAGAAAAAAAAATGTTTCCTTTGTCCTTTTTTCCTTCACCTCTAAAGTTCCTGAGTGCTATGAGTGGACGAAGAGCTTATGTAATGTTTGCTTGATCAAGAGGCAGAACAAAATGTTAAAAATTCTAGAGAAAATGCAGTAAAGAAATTAGAATAAAGTAAGAAATGAATGTGCTATTTTTGTACTACCGTTGTGAGAATATAGTATTTTGAGATTGCCAGATATTATTAAGCAGAATTCTTTTCAACATTAGGTAGTTAGTACATAGTTAACTATCATGTTTTTGTATATTGCTAAGTTTGTATATCGTTCTTGTACAATGCTTTTACATTACAATGAAGAAAAACAGCACTTTCTTAACCCTCAAAATAATTTGCCTTTGTACACATTTTGTATTCTTGTATGGTTAGATTGTTGAGAGTGGGAAGTGCAGACAGGGCATTCTTTAAGATGTATGTGAAATGTATCATATTTTGCCATTTCCGCTCGAAATACGTCTGTTCTTTGTTTCTTTATTATTATTATTATTATTATTCCAGCAAATAAAATTTGCTGGTAATGATTATATATGTCACTGAGCAAAATATGCAATCTCAACTTATTTACTGCATTCAGTAATAAGAAGGCTTGTGAGACAAGTGTGTTTTAATGTCTCTGCTGATTAAAGAGGCAAATCTAGCAAATGCATGTCCTGGAGACGTTTCTGAGAAAGGGATATACATTGTGCAATTTAGGGAAACCTTGTTCTTCATAATATTTTTTTCAAATGTATATAACATGACAGAAATGCTCTTGATAGAAACAGACAAATGTGCTGGTGATGTTATTCAGAGCTTTAATTTTTCTGCCAGTGGTAAATGCTAGAAGCAGTTATCCCATCCATTCAAGGGAAGCTACAGTAGAAAGTCACTTATAAAGATGACACAGGTAAGGTAGCATGAAGAATAGATCTGTGTGGTTCTTCACTAAACTACACTACTTTTACATATAAAAATTCCCCCATAGCTTCTCTTCAGTCAGTACATCTCTTCATGAGGTTATATGAAGTGATACCCCCCAGTGCACATCATCCAGATACATATCAGCACACATTCATACAACCAGTACATCAAAGTGCTTTCAGTTTTTCATAAGCATATCATACATGTGATCATATATTAGTATTTTCATTATATATGCAATCATTTGTAAAAAGTACATCATAATATAAAAGTAAAACTTAAAATGTATCTATAGGTCAGTGTTTTCTTTTTTGGGGAACCTGCTCAATGAACTTCTCCCTTGTGATGATACACAACCTCTCTACCTCTAAAACTGCAGTTGTCACTTTATTTGAGGCATTATATATTGGAATTACAGTGTAACTGAGCATGAGGGCAGCCAGATGAGGAAGGGCTGAAAGCTTCAGGTCCTCAGCTCAAACCTGTGTAAATAACAGCACAGGCAGGTGGTGGGGAGCTTTAGCAGGACACCTCCTTGGAGTGGGTCACTGCTGGCAGGCCTGGCTCCACAGTGCTGTTGGAGGCGCTCTCCATGGAGACATCAGTGTGAGACCGTCCACGCTGCTCCTCACTGGTGTGTGTGCGGCTGCGTGTGCGGCTCCGGCTGGCGTCCAGAGACGAAACGCTGGTGCCAGAGGCAGTGCGAGAGCGAGACAGACGAGTCATGCCTGCAGAAGACACTGAGACAGAGGCGGAGAGAAAAGGTGAGATGACACTTAAGCTGAACCCCTAAACATGCCAGCATATTATTCTTTTACTTAAACCCTGTTTTTCAGCAACTACCATGCATTATTTGGTAGCTACTGTGAGTAAGTTATGAGAGTGAAGAGAGAGTGGGCCCATAAAGACTAATCCAGTAACTACTGTTATGGGTATTGCATCACACATCTTTTTAGATTCTACACCAGTTTTCAATTCTGAAGTCAAATTCTGACTTGTTTTTGATATTTTATGTATTAACATTTTACAGAGCTCTAATTATATATTGCACAGACATTTTTAAGTATTGCTGTTCTAACATGTAAAAAATAAGCACCAACAACAGCAAAACGAGAATTTATAAAGGACTCAAAACCCTGTAATTTGAGCATGGCTGTGTGCAAAGCATTTATGAAAGACTATGACAGGCACTGTTTTACAAAGTGAATAAATATGGGTTATGGGCAAGTTTTTATATATATATATATATATATGCACATCTCTGAAATGTGTTTTTGTCAAATATCTGTATTTATGGTGTTCACTTACTGTAGCCCAGTCCCTGGATGAAGTACTTGAATGCTTCTGCCAGTTTGGCAGGCTATAACGTAAGACAAAGACAAAAGTGAGTAAGTGGAATACACATGCACTCAGTTTAAAGGCCAGTTAAAATGAGAAAGTATTGTTTTAATATGTAAATACACACCTGGTCAACCTGGGGAAGGCCTCCACAGTCAGCCATCTACATGAGAAAACAAGATACATGATATGATACACATATCAGACTCATCAACATGTGCTATTGGGTTCATAAGAGGTACACAAGGGTTTATGTCCTACTTTGCCTTTAAAATAAATTTTAATGAAATGCTTTATAATATAAGAGGGCAAAATAATGTAAAATGTTTGGTGTTCACTGACCATGAGCCCATTAGGTAATGAGTGAGTAAAAGGTCTGAGACTTGAAGGTCACTAACCTTGAGAAAGGTGGTCTTTGTTGGATTCATTCTTGAGTTGCAGTCGACCTGTAAGGAAAAGTGATGGTGTATTCATTTATACACTCACACACACGTGGTTTGATTTGAATTATGTGCTTTCTGACGATTATTAACAACCAGAACATACCACAGCATCAATTGCAGGAGAGCTATCTCCCACCACCAGAAGAGCTGGACACCTAAAGCAGCATGAAGAACCTTATAGTTACTGAGGGAAGTGTAAATGGAATGAAGATAAATAGAAACACTTGTGCATCACTTTTGACATACTTCAGAGTCTTCACGTTAGCATTTCCACCTGGAGAAGGTCTCTCAATGTCCAGATGCCTTCGGCTGAAAAATAGATCAGAACGAATGAGATTAGGAACAACCTCACAGCTAAAGAGTTCTGATATTTAACAGATCCAAAAGTGGAGAAATCAGAAGATGATAATGAAAGAACACTAATGAATCAGACTTCAGTGATACCTGTTATAGGACTTGACAAACTGCTGGAGGTTGGTCTGGTTAACGCTGGTTGTGATGTGATGACGGAAGGTTGCAATGAGGTCATGGTTGTTGTGAATTTCCTCCTGCCACAATTAAGCCAATCAGTTAAACAACCCATTAAAATATTCAAATTTTCTATCACTATACACAGAGTGTGTGAGGTCACTTGAGAGAATGTTCAGCAAAAGACTTTGCTTGCATTTTAATGGACAACTGTGACATAATTAGTGTTTAACCCTAAAGTCTTTACGGATTAATGAGCATTATTTAAAGCATATATTATTATAATAACCTGTCCAAACAGGTGAGAGATGACCATGTCAGGGACAGCATGGGCCAAGCCAGAGATCTGTGGAAAGAGTCAGTTAGTCTCTGGTGAGTGAAGCAATTTGGATCAAATACAAGAGTTTATTAAAAGAGGTTTAAACTCTTTTTTTTAATCCCCTAAGAATGAAAATCTAGGATTTAATCAACATGTCACATTAAGTCTAGCCAAAAAACGCTGGATGTATACAGTGTATAAACACAATAACACTTTGGAAGCTGTTTTATTCACAAAGTGACAGTCCAGCCTCATTTAAAACACATCATTTTAATTTAATTCATGTCCTAAGTAACTGTCTTTGGAAACTACAAAATGTGTGCTTGTACTAATACTAGTTTAGGTCTGCTTTAAAAGGTTATTGGTTATAGAGAGCCTAAAGAAAAACACCTTGTGTGCTGCCCAGTTCATCCAGCCCTCTGCCTGAGAATTGATGTTGATCAGAACAAGACCCTCAACCAGGTCAGGGTGGTTCAGCTGGAAGAGATACACTCAAGAGTTAAAAGCAGGTCAACTTTAGGAGGCAATCAGTCAGTCCTGTCAGATAACGATCTTACAATATGTTAAAAAAGCAAAGAGTACACTTATTTGAAGTTTCTGTTCTTTATAATGCAGACTGCTTACAAATATCTACTCATAAATGAATTATTCTGGAGTATCAGCCTCTGGGAGAGTGGGTGTTTGTGCTTAGCAGAACATTCCAGTGGATTAATGGTCAGCTCGCCAATTATAATGAGTAGGATTATGCTGCCAGTATCAAGTATCAACCTTCTGTTACATAGCAAGAATTTAACTGAGCCATAATCCTGATTTAATCATGATGGTGTGTTAAAATGCATTACAAAGAAGACAGACAGGGAACTCACAGCGAACCGTGCAAGGATGTGTGCTCCAGCCCCAATGGCAAGTCCAATAATACTTGTAATACTGTGAATAGAAAAGGTATACATATTTTTAGGGAGAAAAATACTCAAGATTTAAACAAGTTGAGGTGGAGTCTCAGGTATCACTCAATCTTCATTTGGGTCACTTACTTAAAATGCTTGAGCACAATAGGGAGGGTCTCAGAGAGCTGGTCCATTGAGGGATAAGTGTATCTACAAAAGGAGAATTCCAGGGGTTAATTTATTATCTTCATGGGGCGACACCATGACTACTGGATGATGAATCTTGCAAGAGCAAACTCTGATGCAGTAGAAATGTAGCATATGGATACCAGGGAGGCCAAAGTTAGGCTATAGCTCACTAGTCATGCTGACAGTCTGGGTCTCCAGATGTTGGTTTAGCTCTGAAAACCTATAGTCTGCCCCTATATTCCTCACACTGGCTGCATTAGTGTAGCAGATGTTACATCTGCCCTGGAACAGATGGCAGATCAGACACTGGTGCCTTGCTGTGACTCCTTTAGACCCTGGCAATGACACCATGACCTACATTCTATCTATCTGCCAGGGACTGGTGAAGAGTAGCGAGGTGTGTTGTAGTTTCAGATGCCTATGGACTAATTCTGGTTAATGCAAAGCTTGCAGAAAGGGCAAGAGACAAACTGGTTTTGGATAGGTTTAATTTGAGAATATCGTCCATTCCCTAAAACGCCTCTATTCCTTGCACTTACGCGGTGGGGAGGGTGCTGGCACCTTCTTGTTGCCCAGGTGCATCGATGTGGCACACAGTAAAGTGGCGTGTGATTTCCTGCATGTCCTCATGGATGAAGAAACTGTCAAAGCAGGTCTTATCTACAAAGACCCAGACATATCATTACGAAGCAGCAAACAATGCTTATGCTTCATTTTAGAAATAAAACGAAGCAATTAACCACATGTAGAACTAAATAAGCTATTCTATCAAGCTGTGATAATCTAGTCTCATAGTAGCAAACTTCAGGCCTGTTAAGTCAACAAGTTACTCATGGAAGAATAACAGGGAATGGGTTCTTACGGTTCAGGCCGATGTCGTGGTATGTAAGGATGACAGGTCGGTTCTCCCTGGGGACACCTTTCATGGTGCAGTGGACCGTGCCAAAGGGGGTCTCCACATTTTCCTCCTATAAGAGCAAAGCACGGGTTACAGATACAGATTACAGATTTCTGTGGACAGAACCATTACATTCAAAAAAATCATCCAATAAACTGCAGTGATAAAGTAACAATCCATTCATTATTTGTGTTTTGTACCATCTGTCTGAACAGTTAAATGCATAATTGTGGTTAATATAAGGCTGCAAAAAAGGCCACTTGTAAACTTTGTTCTCACTCACTAACTGAATGCAATATCAAAATGAGAAAGTCCCTCCCTCTTTCACAGCAGTTTAGAGAAAGTTCCTCAATCAAACACATTGCTGAAGGGTCTCATGCCTCTCACCAGGGCAGAGTGAGTCTGGACTGTTCTATAACACAATGATATAATCTACACCTACAGTAAGCCAGGTAAATAAACACAACGCAACATTTTACAAAGCAAGAACACTGCTATGATCCCAGTGAAGCACAGAAATTACAAAGTAACCAATCCTTCTATAACTCATAACATACTCAGGCCGAACCAGTTCTCCTTAAACCAACCCATATTGCAACCAATGTGTTGTCTGAATCAAATAAATCCAATAAACAGCAATCAGTAAGGAATAGCCAGCACTCACAGTGACTTCAGCCTCAAAGACAGAGTCATACTCGGAGTCCTCCAGAACCATGCTTGCTCTTGCTGTATGAGGCTCGCGAGAGTATCTGTGTGTGTTAGAGTAGATGTCCTACTGTCGCTCTGCAGGCTCTAACTCCTGATGGCCAAACGTGCACTGAGCCGGATTTTATACCCCACTGTTTACAGTGTGGGTAAGCCTCTTGCTCCCAGCATACCTTGCATGTTGGCTGGAGGAAGGTAGCCTACTTCTTATGGCGAGATCTCCAAATTGGATCAGTCTGTCAAGCCTGGGCATCATGCAACTGGGTGACTCCACTTTTTTGTTTTGGTTTTATTCAGTGTTTTTTGTTGCCAGTTTTAACTTTGAAACAGTTAGTCATTTACATTATTTGATTAAATGTTTTTTCTTTTCAAGTTACAAGTCATAGTAAAATGTGGCCTACATGAAAGGGAATACACTTCAGGAACACTAAACAGCATTAAATAGCAAAAACAAGACAATTTTTTACTCTCAGTGCTATTTTATAAACAGGTAAGATATCAAGTTCACGGCGGACACTTTGAAAACACTTAACACATCTCACTTCATCTGACCTGATCATGTTTAACTGAGACAGTAGAAGGTCCCCCTTTTATTCCTTTTTTGTTTAATTTACAAATTATTATATCATCACCACAAGTTTTTATTATGAGGTAATGTCATGTCATTCAGTATATTGCAAGTGAACATTTAGACACTTTACTCGAGTGAAAAACAAATTGCAAAATGATAATTTTTTAGATCTATCTATCTATCTATCTATCTATCTATCTATTGAGATAATGCACAGGATGTTTCCATAACCTACCCTGTTTGCCATTGTCTTAAACATGGCGGAGGAGATAATTTTCAGTTCTCTATCTGTGTTATTATTGGTTTTGTCTGTCTCAGTGACAGATTTTGCCCACGTCTAATCGATGCAGCAGGATCCTTACAATTAACGGTAAAATTGGAATGTTCTCTTGTAGAAGAGTCCTATTATGACCTCACTGATGTGCTGTTGACAGTTGACTTTATTTATTGGGCTCCAATGACAGCACAAATAAGATTTCCTTCCATGGCTAGAACTCTACTAAGGAGCTTCACAAGCACCTGCTGGCCCCTTTCCCAGGCTTTGCGTGAGGAATAGCAGAACTGTGTCACCAGGGGTGATTGTTTATCACAGCATTGTCTTTCAAATTCTTTGAAACTGCTCCTGACATTTCATCTTCCATGTACTCACTAATACATATATATCCTACGATTAATTAACATGTCAGAGGACAGATCTTCATGAAATAAAGGCAAGGGCCATCAGAAAACTAGAAAAGATTTAAAATAAATATTATTCAAGATCTCTGAGCATGGGCCTCAGTGTATAGACCTAATTATAGAACAGCTGTCTGTCTGTATTCATTCAAATTTTCATTTTCCCACCTCCAGAAACTCTCAACTCATCAGTTTATTAACATTAATCAGTTTATTATTTTTAATTCAACATATGACGTGGATGGGGAACCCCCATGAGAATTAGGAAAATAATAGGTTAATAACATTAGAATAGGAGAGTATGGGTGAGCCATGTTGTCATGTTAACCTGCTGAGTGGACAATCTGCTACTGCCTGCTGTTCTCTACAACCGGAAGTCTCTGCTTGAAGTTCACATTTAACTGTGCTCTCTACTAAGATCCTTAATGTAAAGCTCAGGTGATGTGTAGTTTAGATCCATACGTTTATTCATTATTTTGCTCTTTGTCCTGATTTATCCTATTATTTATGTTTATTAATTTATTCCTTCCTTCCTTCTATGATTCATTCAATTATTTTTCAAAAAGGTGTCATTCACTATAACAGGCCATTCAAAGACAAGTTTAGCTCTCTGACCTGGCTCGTAGGCTATAACCTCAGTGGGCCACATGTCGGTCAGTGACCCAGGTCCATCTGCTTTGTGACATACGCCACAGTCTGCCGTCATCAGGTCATCAGGTGATGCCTTCCAGGCTTTAGGCGGAACCCGCACAGCAGATTTAACCTGTAAAGCCTGGCGGCGAAAATAGGACACTAATGTTAGACCGTATACACATTTCCTAACATCCAAAACGTATAATTTAGCTTTATTATAAGTTTTGGCACTTTTAATTTAGCTTTATGAGGGTCGGTACAGTTTATACTTTACACACAATTAATGTGCTTTAAAATGCCACCAAGCAGGGGCTTTTAACTGGGGTAAACATTTCAGACCTGCACTGGACACTTAAGCGTTCAGCGTCTGACTGGCTTGTTTAACATCAGCACCTTTATTCCTCTAGATGGCGCGTCAAAGCAACTTTTCTCCCTCTCGCGTTCTCTCTTTCTACCTGTGTCTGTCTCTCTCTCTCTCTGCCTCTCTCAGTCATTCCTTCTCTCTCCTTTTCCGCACTTTTACATGTGCAAAATTCTGTAGACGCCAGGATTTGATTGCCTTCAGCCACAAGGGCAGTACTGAGGAAAGCGACTGATGCTCTGGATCACAAACACCACTCATCACAGTAATGTTAGGTGGAGCTCCATTACTTTAGAGAAGGTAGATGCACTGCTCTATTGAAGAGTGCTGGGGGTCCTCTAGCCTGGAACCGATCACATGCCGTTATTGTGGCTGCTTCAGAACGCATGTGTCAGGAATGGATTCACGTAGCCTTGTTGTAGTGAGCACTGTCCAGTTTTGATTAGTGTTTTGATATTTGTAGCTTTATAAGTACATATTTCGGAAATTTAATTACTATATTCATCATATTATATATTTATTTCTATTGTTTCTGTTTGGCTCCTCTCAATATATGTATAATTAAAACAAAATTAGTAGATTCGGATTTTATACACAGTGAAGCTGGCTCCGCCCCCGGCCCGCCCCGATCCCGATCCCGGCCCGCCCCGATCCCGCCCCCGGCTCCACAGATGGTGGTGACGCCGCGTCCCCATGGAGACGGCAGGAGGGAGAAAATCACACACTGGACTCCAGTCACATGGACTGAGCTGGGTTACGGGACTGCTGAGATATGTGAGTATGAGAAAAAGATGGTATGATTAACATGCCATTCTGCAGGAGTGTAATGTGTACATTTTTGGTATGCCGTCCTTTTAGTGTGCTCCGTGTGACTCGTTTTATAAGAGTGAACACGGTTTTAGCGTGCTAGCTAGCTCACTTTGAGTAAACGTGTGTTTGAGTAAACTACCAAATAAACTCATTTAGAGTTTATTTTTCATTGTGTCACTACATAAAAAAAGGGTTTTAAAAAGTCGTCGCTACATTTCGAATATTGAAGGTAAGAGTTGGAGACTAAGTTGGCCAGTTAGCTGTAACTATTGATGAAAGCCTGTCCGTTGTTTAGCTAACCCCAGCTAGCAGACTTCTTTACTCCTTTAGTCCAGAATTTTTCATAATACAACTGGGCTTAATCTCGTCTTAACTTGAGACAGAGCTCTTCTACTTACTTACTGTATATTATTAATCATGAATTCTTAATTGCTGTATTGATTAAGAGGCTAGTCATGTTGTTTTGGGTCGTGATTGGGGGGGCATTTTGTCATTTTGCATGCGTGATAATCGATATTAATGAAATGGAGAGTTAGGGTTAAGTCTATATTTTATTACAGCCCTGCAGTTTGGCAAAACAGAATGAGAGAACTATTGCATGGTGCAGATGCATAAAGGACCAGCTGGATAACTTGATGAGGGCGGTGGCACATTGGTATCTCTGCTGAACGTGTGTGTGGTTTGATGGAGGTGTCCGGAGCAACAGGTTGTAAAGCTTGAGTGTGTGATCTGTGCTGAGATCTGAAAAGGTTTGAGAATAAGTCTGGGAAGGGGTGTGTGTGTGTGTGTGTGTGTGTGTGTGTGTGTGTGTGTGTGTACACACGCACGCATGCACACCATGTAGAACTGGATCACAATGAAGGGTTGTTTCTTCAGCGAATGCACCATATGGACAGAAGTATTGGGGCACACTTGATTTGCAGGGTTTGGGCTAGGCCCCTTATTTCCAGCGGAAGCCTTAATCTTAATGCTCCAGCATACTAAGACATTTTGTACAACGCCCTGCTTCCAACTTTCTGGATACCGTTTAAGGAAGATCCTTTTCTTTGCTCCAGTGGACAAAGGGAGGTCCATAAAGACATGGTTGGATAAGTTCTGTGTGGAAGAAGTTGACAGAGCACTGACTTCAACCCCTTCCAACACCTTTGGGATGAACTGAATGAAGATTGTGAGCCATGCCTTCTCACCCAATGTTGGTGCCTTACCTCATAAATGCTCTACAGAAAGCATGGGCACAAATTCCCACAGAAACACTCCAAAATCTTATGGAAAGCTTTCCAAGTAGAGTGGAAGCTGTAATGGCTGAAAAGTGTTGTGATGCAGACCGTATATCATGAAGAATATCTGCAAGTATTGTCATGTTAATTTGATGTTTTTCCCACCCTGGCCTAATAATAATAACAACAATAGCCTAATGAGTTGGGGGAGGGTGCGCCACATATGTTTTCTTTCTCTGTGACTGAGTCTGACTCCGAATCACTTATTGGATCTTTCTTACTTTTCACACTTTATTTGTTTAGCCGTATGTGGTAAGCACTACACTGCAAACTGATTTACGTGTAGGTATTGGCAAAACAAAAATGCTGAACTTCAGATCTTCTTGTGTGGATTTGACTAAAACATATGCACACTAGAGTGATTTTTGCAATGTTATTTCAAACTCATGTATAAACATAGACTTTTTGCATTGTTGCAGTTCTGTTGGATTGATTCCTGATTGAGACATCATGAGGAACATTTTAAATGCAATACAAGATGAATCCTGTCTGTGTAAGGTGGTAGATTAGACAATATACATTGAATGTTCTTAATGTTTTTGTTTAATGCTTGTTGACATTATTAGATGATAACAAAAAAATAATTTAAGTACAATTCTAGTTTTAATGATTTTTCTTCATCCCTTATCCCTCTAGCTGTGATGAGTGCTATCTACTTTTGATATGACAGTTAATCGACAGTTATTTAAGCCTTTTAATTGAAATTTTTGTATATTTTTATTTTTTAAAGAGAATTTTGCTGAATGCATGTTTTTTCCACTAGGCATTGCAATACAGAGTTTCTTTCATCATTATCAACTGATGATCTGCACTTACCTTATACCTTATCCCATATGTTGTGGTTTGGGATTTGATATCCTTTGAGACTGAACACTTAAATGTTTTTATATAAAAATTGCAAAGTAAAACAGTGCAATTTACATTTTGCCATTATTCAACATTGTCTTGAAAAAAAAAAAAATCTTTGTGCAAACATAATTTACAGAAAACAATGACATGAAATATAGTTGCAGTGTTGGTTTAAAAGTTGCAGTGTTGGTTGTAAAAGTGTTGTTTTCAGGCAGTGAAAAACACATATACTCAGGAACGCTGTGGGTCATTGGCAGTGGCAGTAACAAAATATGTGATTGCTGTTTGGTACCTGTATCAAACTGCACTGTTCCGTGGAAAAGCCTGCTTCCTAATATCCTTTTTATAACATTACCTAATCTCTTCTTTGTTTTGTGCAAGTATGTGTTTGTTTAAAGAATCATTTTGTGTGCAGTAAATGACCCGAAACTCCACCAGAACATACTGTAAATTGCTTCTACATACTATGACGTTACATTACATTACTCTGGCAGGCGCTTTTATCCAAAGCAATATGAGGAAAAACCTCAAGTTTCAGTACAGTGTGAGAACCATAAATGTTTACATCAGCCCAAGAAAAGCGAATGTTATATCACAAACATTATTGTTAAGGTTATGATACTACAATTAGTTTCTGAATGTCCCTCCTATGGAACATCTGTCACCTTTTTTGTTCCATTCACTCAGCTGGTGTTTCAGTGTCAGCTGATTAGGGCTCAGCTGTGATCCAGGAAGGTGTGTCGTTTAGTCCCGCTCTAATCAAGCTGAGCAGGAAGGGCTCGGGCAGGGACGGGTTTCCTCCTACCTGCTGCTCGCTCTCCACGCTGCTACGGCCCCCGCCCCGTCGCTCATTCCACTGGCCCGCGCTGCATGTGCAGCGGAATGTTGTAAGCGTTGCTCTTGGCACTGAATGGTGAAGTATAACCAATGACGTTAGCTGCCATCATGGGGCAAGGGGTGGCTTCCTCCTCTGAGCGCCAGTTAACTCCCCTTTTATTAGGAAAATGTGAGCAGGGCGGCTGGAGCTTTGGATGTAAACAGAGGTGGAATATGGATGGAAGATAAGGGGGGTGTTAGGGGAGAACAGCAGTGCTGGCACTAAATATTATTTGTGGACTTTTTTCCTATTACAGACAAGCTGTTTTTATGCCACTGGCTACATGGATGATGGAGTATCGTGAAAAACACAAACAATAAAACTCGCTGAATGCTTTTTGTTTATTTTTGGTCATTGTTTTTGACCTCTTTTGTCATCTCTTTGTCTATCACAAAATGTTTACACATAAGGGGTTCTGGTGACCCCCCACCCCC
>JBBPCY010000007.1:9191601-9215602 GCA_037974405.1 Brachyalestes nurse
CCCACCCCCCACCCCCATTTGGCTCCACACTGCCAGTCAACTCCTGGTTGAATGCCTTGTACAAAAAATAAATAAATAAAGAGGTGTAGGGAAGTTTTTAGATGTTGTACGGTGGTAAATAAAACAGTTAAGCCCTGCTGTGAGTCCCCTGAAGAATAGTTTTCCACGCTCCCCAAATCTGGCATTTAAGATCACTAATTGAATACAGACATCACAGCAAGCAAACAGCAGTGCGCACGCACACCTCTGTACGCTCACAGTGGCAGGAAGCTCATTGTTTTGAATGGGAACTTTTTTGTGGGGTGTGAATAGGTAGTCGACTTTAGTGAGAGCTGCACCTCGGTTCTTTAACCAGCTGTGCGTCGGCTGTGCTCAGTGCATGTCTGCAGTGAGAGACGGCAAGCATTCTTAAATAAACAAAGAAAGATTTCCTCCATGGATTGCCTGCAGGGTAAGGTCATTTTTGTTAGTCTTTGAGATTAAGCACTGTAATAAGACTTAGAGAGCTGGGTGGTCTTGTTACTACATAAATTATTACTTTATGTTAACAGAAATAGCCTTTTCTCTCTCATGTGTATGAATGTGTTCCCCAAGTTTTGTCACTGGCAGTTACAATAGCTACAAGATATTTATTTCAATATATATTATATTCTGTAACATGTCCACAGTGTAAACTTGAGCCATTTCTTGTTGACATGGCTGAGCAGATGGGTATTGTAATGAATCGCAGAATTTCACTGTGGACATGCTAAATAACCTGATAATCCCTTTGAATGCTCTGTGAATAGTCTGCTGAATGACTGGTGTACTAGAGTGCAGTGTGACTGTGGGCTTTTAAATTGCAATCTTTTAAGTTGCACTCAGCCTAATGAGTCGAGAAACGATCACTGAAAGTAATGAAAATGATCATTTTATCATAATCACACAGCTACCCTTTTTCATATGCACACTTCACAGTGAGATGTTTTTCAGTGATTTTATTGGAGATTGGACTTTTTTATGAGTGCAAAAGTAGTGTGTGTGAGTGTATGTTGTATGTTGAGATGTAAGTCATGAGTGAGCAAGAGACAAAGCGAAGAGTGAGGAAAATTATTAGTCATAGAAAGTAAAAATAAATGTAAAAATGAAATGAAAGCAGTTAGTACGAGAGAATTAAACCCACAATGTTAAAGTCTCATTAGCAGCAGGGGAATGAATGTTGGTGCTGCAATGCTTCATGATTCAAACACTTTGAAGTTACTGAAGTTATTGCTTGGGGCATGGATTTGAATGTTGCTGTTTTTATTTTACATTGTGCTCCATAAAATACAGGCTCCCTAAGATTTCTGAAATGTTCGTGAAATAAATATTGTTTTCTTGTGTTTAAGGCAGGTCTGGAAAATTTTTACAACAGTGCACATTAATTTTTTTTTATTTCCTTGGGCCACAGTCATGCCATTTATCATTTTTAGCTGTAAAAATGTTCTTAGAGGGAAAAGATGGACCAGTTCAGGGACGGCTGAGAAAGATTCAGCTAAATACATTGAGATTTTTGACTCTTATTAGTGCATGTCAGAATTATGGAGATGTGATGAGCACTGTAGCACTGTGGGCCCATCAAGCGATTGAGATAAGGAACGAGGGCGAGCTAGCCGGTGCTATGGCGAGCCCAGCGGCAAGCACGCAGCGACACAATGAAGGGAAATGCTTCCTGTGGGGATTACGCCAAGTTCCGCCACCAGTGGGTCATTCCTATTGTGGGAATTGCCCTCTCCAAGCATCATTTGCATTCATCTTAAAGTAGTGCTCCAAGCTCTGTCTTCAAGATAAACACAGGGATTCACAGGGGTATTGGGAAGCCCCAAAGCACCAGTTAAGATTAGAACTCTCATAAGCTTAAGGCAGTGGGTGAAGCATCTTATTCAACATTTTGTGCCTTGTTATTTTAACCAAAGGTATGTCATCTTGGAACAGGATGAGGTTATGCATGTGAAGGCCATGTGGGGTCATAGGTGAGGAGTCAGCTTGCAGTTGCAGAAAGTAAATCCATCTTTTTGCATGTCCAGAGAATTTGTTATGGATCAGTTTAAAGTCAAAACACATTGCTTTGATTGTGTACCAGATGGAGGGGCCAAGAAGGAATCGTTGGGGAACTCCTGGTAAAAAAGGCTGTTTATATTTGTCCAGCCAGTGTGTGCAGATGCACGTACACCCAACACATAAATACATACTCTGGGACACTCAGCCTGTTTGGAAGGAGTATATGGCGACCATAAAGGTTACTGTGTACGTGTAGAGGTAAACAGTTGGGATCAAAATACTGCTATAGAATAAATTTTAATTTCAGTTTGTTTCAATTAAACTTTTTGTTTGTTAGACATTGAATATATTATATGGTTGTCCGGCTTGTCTCAAAGATAATGAAATATGGCCTAAAGATGTTTTAGACATTTATTTAAGGTAGATATTTCAGTATTTTAGCAAATACACTGTATGCTTCCTTTTGAAAAATCGTTTAATTCAACCTAAAATACTGTACAGTGTTCATGGGTATTTCAGACATCAATATCTGATCTAATAAACTGAAGCATTGTCAAAATTATACAGATAAAAATCTGATGAGCACCACGTTTAGTTTGTAGTGTTTTGTTTCTAATAATGCACAGCTTATTTGGACAACTGTGGATGGACACATCTCTACAATGAACAAAATATTTCCTGCTTGCGACTTTTTCTGATTTGCTCTACTGCAAACAGGTCTTGAACATGTTACGTTATTTTGACTGCTGCATATATAGGTAGTTCATATGCCTTTTAGGCTGACACAAATAAACAACTCCCAGTCCAAATTAGCTGCTCTTTAGAAGGAGCACAACTGTTGAGCCCTCTTGCTTTGCACTTGGTAACTTAACTTAGACATTTCCATGCCATGTAAAACTAGATTTTTAATAATAATTTGATGCAGGATACATCTATTGCTATTTTTTTTAAA
The DNA here is from genome assembly GCA_037974405.1 of Brachyalestes nurse. Taxonomy (NCBI): domain Eukaryota; kingdom Metazoa; phylum Chordata; class Actinopteri; order Characiformes; family Alestidae; genus Brachyalestes; species Brachyalestes nurse. The sequence goes on from JBBPCY010000007.1 coordinate 9,194,573, forward strand.
TGTACCTCTCTTTCTCCTCATGTTGTGTGTTAAGACAAAAGGTCTGTTGTGAATTCATTAATTTTGTGATATCATGGAAACCTATGTATTTACATAGGTCTGCTTGTTTGGCCATTAGTTCTGCAAATTCATACTGAAGTCATAAGGGAGTTTTGTGAATAGGCTACATTTGAATGATGCACAATTTGGGCTGTCAGCAAGAACAGTACTGTGCAAAAGTCTTGATCCACCCCTCAATTCTTCATATTTTGCTTCCAAAGGGCAAGACTTTCTTGCGTTTTTAATGTAGTCTTGAGGAACAGTTCTCCAGGCTTCCTGAAGGACTTTCAAAGTCTCCCATTTTCAGTCCAGGCCCTGTTTCAGAGGAATGTTTTTGGTTCGTTAAGCCACACAGTGACCTACGTATGAATCGTTCAAGCAGAACAAAGCAGATCTAACATGAACCAGTGAAGAAACGGGTGCAGATGATTACAGATGATTACGGTGATTATTATACTGGTGGTGCTGAATGCTTAACCTTTATCTTGGCACGGTTTGCAGCCTGTTGCAGTAAAGCATTTGTTCCCATTTCTTTCTACTCAATATGCCAGTCACAGTCAGACAGGCATAAAATAGTATAAGGTGATAAAAAATATAAAGAAATGAACAGTGTCTGCCTATCGAAAGTAGACAAAAATAACTGAAGGACTTTTTGTTTATTTATTTTAAACACTGGTTTGGGGGCAGTTTTTTCCAAATGATATTGAATCATAAATTATCTATTGGTGTGCAAAAATCTGTTGATAAATAACAACATTTTCAAGATTTTTCAGCACTTTTGGGTCTGTCTGTATTCAGATATATGCTTTTAATAGGTTGGGGTGTTTTAACACACTTTACTTGCAAGGACAAGCCAGCATGCCCAGGTTAGAGTGGCAGAAGGCAGATGGGCCTGACACTAGACTCCAGCACTTTGAGGGAAGAGGGTCAGGAGAAGTAGGACACTTTCTTAAAGACACACTCAGAGACCCTCCAATGTAGTAATTTATTCTGGAATGTCATGTCGGATAAATTTACACTTGGTTTGATAATGTTTGCTGAACATGGTTCGTGCAATCTAGTTTTTACTTGGTTTAAGCCTTAAGTGTCAAATGCATTATACATTTTTAAATTATTGCATGGCAAAAGTACATTTAGTTGAGTGGCATGTAATGCATTCTATGCCACATAGGCTTTTATTTTGTACGGATGGAGAATATTATTCATCGTTAATAATACGGTGCTCAGGGAAATGTGCCCCTTATCTACTTTTCATATTTGTTACAAACCTTAACATTGCCATATTAGTAAACACAAAATACTGTTTTAAACATTCATTTTGTTTGTTGAAAACATGTATCCAATGCCAACTCAACCTAATTTACTTCATAATCAGTTACACAAGGCAGATTTTGTGATGGTCATTGTTTTAGACGTGTACATTTCAAGGGGATTGAATCGTTGAGTGAATCGTTCACTTTTTCCTCTACTTGATCTGGAAAATTCATTCATTAAAAAGAGTTTTGGAAAATGTTTTGTGGACTGATGAGCCGAACGATTTTGGAAGATGGGCTTCCTGTTACATTTAGAGTAAAGATAACACAGCTTTTGACAGACTTTGTCTTTGTATGCCATTATTAAAATGTAGCACCATGGTCTGTTAGTTATAGCTGCAGAGCAATGGCAACAGTGGTTCACAAGTTTTGCTTGCTCCTTCCAGGTTCATGTGCTTTGTTGTTAGTCAATGTATATATGCAAGAAAATGCCACAAATGTCTGACCATACAAATCAGTGTTGGTCACTTCAAATCTGATCACTCATGTCTCAAAAATCAGATTTAAGAAACAAATGTAATTCATCATACAGCGCAAACAAAGCCTTGGGAGAGATAGAAGACTTAAACATTGTTCCTGTTCCATCTAATATACATTCAAACCAAACATTCATTTTTAGAAGTGCTTTGTACATTTGGCCTACACTTTCTAGATGAACCTTTGATTTTAGCTGACCAGAGCAGTCTGTGGTGGCCATATTTTGAGTTTTTTCCATGAACAGATATTTTAATTTCTTGACATGATAAGGTGATAATGCTGCAGTCTATGGTTAAGACATAGTTCAGCATGCCTACCACTTTTCACATTGACTCATTGTGTCTGGTATTATGCAAAGCAAGCACACCTGTAGGGCTTCCCACAACTGGGTTTGACTACAACGATGAGTTGTTGATTTCAAATTAAGTCTCCACCCCTCTTCAGACCAAACTGGTATATCTTCCCTGTTAATTACAATAGGATATGTTTAACACAGCTCTGGGCTTCTTGAAATGCAGCAACCTACGAATCAAGCTTCTTAGTTTTTCTGTGCTGTTGTTTAAAGAACCTTTTTTGAGTGTAAAATCCCCCTCACCACAGAAGTTCAGGGTCTTTAGCCCATCAAATCTCCGCCCTGACCCCCGTTTTTAATCACTGGTACTTTCTCAAAGGCTTGAAATGAGCCATGCAAATCAGGCCACTTTCCTTGCCCATCTGCCTCATATTGCTTTACAAGGCAAAATTAGCAGACCTTGCGGCTTCCCCTCTGCTCAGCTTAGTTAACCACCGTGCCCCAGTCTGTGACATTAGCCTTTGGAGTGGGTTCAGCTGGAAAAACACATGCTTCATATGGTCCTATTTTTGGAAACATGTATTTCCTCAACGGGGCTCCCCAGTCTTAAAAAATGAATCTGAGCTTAATGGGGAAATCCACTTCAACAGGACCTTTTCGGGAAAATGAGTTTTTAAAACAGTGACATTGCCGCACATGTATATCCATATACATTTTAAGTCTTCCATTGTAAGTTAAAATGAGCTTGTCTCCTACTCACCTGAGCCAAGCTTTATACAGATGGGTGTGCAGTTCTAGTGTGAAAGACTGTTATTCTGCTCTTGAAATGGGTGACCTGTTCTAGAAGCTGCTGAACTGATTTGTGCTTAGCTGTGTCATATGATGGGAGAGACGGGATGATCAGACTGTTCTTCCAGGGATTACATTAGTCATACTTCCATTCTGCTATGAGGGACATCAGGTACGGCAGGTTAAAAGGGATAAAGATGTGCTCTCAGACAGCTATTTTGAGGCATGCAAGGTACATGAACATGAATTTAGTCTGGAAAATTATTTTATTCATCAGTTGTTGGTTGTACTTTTGCTTTATGGTACTCTAGATTCCCCACAGAGAAGCAATGAATATTAAATATTTGATATTGAAAACTCCCTGAAATTTCCACTAAGTACAAACTAGGGCACCTGTAGTACATCTAATTCTTTGGTATTTGCCTGAATGTCTTGGCTCAGAAAGCATCCATCTCTGGTATTGAGGCCTACTTGTGTCTCTGAGTGTAACTTAAGATTTATCTTAACTTCAGATTTAACACATTAGCCATTTTTTTTACAACTGATGTTCTGCGGAAAGCATAGTGTGTGTGATCCTAACTAAGCCTGAAAATGGAAATCCCATTGAGATGTTTAGAACTAGAAGACCTTTAGTCCTTGCTGCGTGTCCCCTTTTTTATCTTGCTGGAATCCCTGTTTTGTGCTTGCGCAATATGCTCCATGCATACTTGTAAGGTTATTGCTGTCACTCATTTTTACTAGCAGACTTTGAAATAACTTGACACCTGATTCAGTGAAACAGCCAATCCATCAGTAGGCTAATTCAATCAGAAAATCTGTGTGTCCAGCTCCGTTTTCAGAGCTGGTAATGTGAATATTGATACTGACAGATTGTGGTTTTGGCTGAACATCCTTAGAGACTAGAATAGTAAACAGCAGCCATACACAGTAGTACAAGAATTTCTGCACATGTCCTATGTCGTGCTTTGGTTTGGCTTATTTGCATGTACCCTTTTATGAAGAAAAAAAAACACTGTGTCGTGGCTGACAGGAATGGGCGTAAATTGCAGTTTTACTGTTTCTGCATGTGGTTAAACATTGCACCTCTTTTTTTGCATGCACATGCATTTATTTATATATATAAGTGTGTGTGTGTGTGTGTGTGTGTGTAAATAAGAGACCACTGCAATTTACCATATGACAACCATTCCATGCCAGTGTCTGTTAAATTCCTATAGAAGCAGCTCGTTCTACTTTATGAGGTACTGATTACTGATCACCTGATTCAAATCTTATGTAATAAGGAAAAGTAAAAAAAAAAAAATGCTGTAATCAACACTCTCCTCTTGCAGTGTGACCAGTTGGGTGGCGAATCACTACTAGAGATTTGTTTTCTTTAAATTATTGAAATTCTGTAAACACTACATCATTTTTCTTATTTTTATATATTGACATTTCCTTTAAAGAACTATATTAAGGGGGAAAATATTGTCAGCAGTTCTTAAAAACTAAGGCAAAGCTGTTCAGTTCAGTTCAGCACCTATAAAAGTTAAAACCTGAGAAACTGAACATTTTTGCAGTGGTCTCTTATTTTTATTTTCCAGAGCTGTATATATAGCAGCTCAGCTGCTATGTTTTTATCTGACAGAGAGAGACACGTGGGACAGTGTGTTAAACACAAACAAAGAAAAAAATATTCACACACTAGCCAGTCTTGACACTAGTAGCAGTTATTATAGAGTTACAGCCTTTTCCTTCTGCTTTATGTATTTTTCTTAATTTTTAAAAATGTGACAGTGTAGTAACCTTTTAAAAGGAAATGTGATGCTCTTTATTTGTTTTCCCCAATCTACTCACTAGCTAATTTGTGGGTTTATTGCTTCAAGTAGAAGCAGTACCAACATTTGAATACCATGGGGATTCAAGGAGCAAGATTAGTAAATCCTGTACATAGAGCAATGGCATTTTGGAATCTTCTTCTTTTTCTGACTCATTAAACTCATCATTTGGCTGTGCATTAAAGGGTTAAAACTCTGCTCAGGCTATTTAAATTTGCCCCACAGCAAGTTATTTGGAATGAATCCAAGCATGTAGTAGATATTCAAACCTAAGGAAGCACACAGCAATCTCATTTTTTGTGAATTCTGTATTAAAAAATGATTGTTATTATTTTGCCCCTGGGTAATAAAGATCACTCTCGTTCAGGACAACCTTTTACATTTTACATGATACTCTTGTTTCAAAACAAGTCCTCTGGGTTCACCACAACCTATCCCCGGGTTATCCACACAGGGACTCTCTTCATTTCAGCCCTAGCTAAATTTATTAGGTGGCAGCTGGTGGAGGGTAAATTTAGAGCACAGGTGGCCCTGATAGCCGTGGTAGCCTGCAGCTCGGCTACATAGTCAAGTGTTATGTAGAAACGTGATGGAACAATGCAGGCCCAAGCCCAGGCTGTCCTTCCTGTCAAACACAGGTTCAGCTCCACAACCATGGGCACTCCTGCTTGAGTGTCTTCAGGTAGTTACCAAGCAGAATAAACGATCTGTGCATTTTTACTGCAAATCTGTGTTAATAGGGTGGGAATGAAGCACGCTTCTCAGACCTTAATGTGTCTTTGGGAACTTTGATCTGTTGTGCTGCATGGAATGAAGCATGCATTTCTGGTATTTTTGGAACAGCTGGCATCCCTTTCAATTTCACATTGGTGCTATTTAGCAAGAGTGATATAATGGAATTTTCTGGCGGCAAAGTTGGAAGAGCACGAGGGGCCGCTTGTGTAGAGGTCAGGTGATGTGATATGTAAAAAGCGGCACTTCACCATGGCTCATATTATCTTGAATATGTGGCGTTGCTTCTGTTGGCACCGTATTTCAAAATGACTGTGCACCTGTTATCTCCGTGTTAAGCCTGAAACTTTGCTTAATAGAAAGTTGAAAGCTTAGCGGTGTTATGCAGGTAAGTGATAAGCTATTTTAGCTTTTTATTAAACTAGCATGTTTATACACTGTACGTATCTGCCTGGTTATTGGCAGCAACACCATGATACAATACATGATCCAAGCTTCACAATTTGACCCATCACAGTGTTGGAGCTTATCAGATACCCAACAAACACTTTGTCAGTGTTTGATTAGATCAGCATCTGGTTCTTGGCTTAAGTGCCATCATCACATACATGTGTCGTGTAAGAATAAACCCACGAATATTTATACAGCCATCACTGTGTTGATATATAGTTTTTGCCATCCTATTGATTAGCTGGATATCCATTCATTAGCTCATATAAATACACTATAGGCCAGAAGCTTGGACCGACAGATTAAAAAAAAAAAATCTATGCTGCTCTTTCAAAGATCTTATTACAACAAAGCATGAGAAATGTAAGGTATCAGTATACACTGAAGGTGCAGTTTAATGGATGTGAAAGCTTATGTACGAGCTTCATCAAAACAAAGACTAAGGTGTTAAAAAGTTAAATCCAGGTGCACTATGATGTGAATACACATGTACAGTGCCAGTGTCACTGTTGTGCTGAGAATGATTTACCCCCAGAAAATATCTATTCACTGGTGGTCCTTTTCTAATCATTATAATGAAAGAGGTAAAATAGCCTAACAAATGATGTAGATAACACATGGATTACAGTCTTTGATCATTAACTAACAAAGTCCACCTATATGGTATGCGGTATCTGTCACTGAGACATTAATTGTTGGTCCTTTAAGTCCTGTAAGATGCAAGTGGATCTGCAACTTTTGTTGTTCCATCACATCCTACAGAATGGCACGGGACCTGGGAAATTAGGAGGGAAACCCCTTGTCACTTCTAAGTAATATTTTTCCAGATTTTTCTGAACTGTGTGTTCAGTGTGCCAGGTTGCATTATCTTGAGAAAAGAGGCCATTGCTATGAGGGAATACCATTGAAGGTGCATACCTGGTTCACATCTGTTGCCAGTTTGAGGTTTGTCACTGTTCTGACCACTGTTGGTAGGTTGTTTGGTCAACCATTGCTGGTATTTTCATTTTAACAGTGAGTTATTTTGTGTGCATAAACTGTATCATATGATTGATCATGAATAGCTTTACATTTGTAAGGCTGACCAACAGTTTTTGAAAACTACTATGTAGAAGACACACAGACTAACATACCACTACAGTGTCTGTCACTGCTGTGCTGAGATCCACCACCCAAATAATATCTGTTTTAAACATGATGCTGTTGGGGTCTTCACCCGGATCGGGTCTGAATAAAAGAAGCTAACATGAAGCAGAGAAACAGATTGTCTGCAGTGGTCAACAACAAACTGCACTTATAGGGTGGAATTGATTAAATGGACAAAGAGCATTGATGCAAGATAGGTGTACCTAATGAAGGGACTTTGTGTTATGAATAAACGCCTGCCTTATATCTACTCATTGTACATTTTACCACCTTTACTTACTATATAGGTGTGCTTTGTAGTTAACCATTATACTTTTGATGAATCTCTTGAATGGATTTTCTTCTAAGCTGTGTCTCTAAAATGATAGCACAGCCAGATCCTCTGGGATAATTAAGCGAGAGACAAAGCAGACTATATTTGATCTGTTTCTGGAGAACAGGCTGCTGATCTTTCTACCACGTAAACAGTTGACTGTGCTTTCCAGAAGAGTTACGAGGTGTCTGGGTAGTTCATTCTGGTTTCATGAGCTTCTTATCTGTCTCAGGTCCCTGATTAAGATGAGGTGTGTGCTTCTGTCCTCCTTACCCACTTTCTCTGAAAGCCTCTCCTCGCCAGACCTCACGTGGATTTCTTCTGTTGTTTGTGTTGCTGTGTACCTGTGTACCTGAATGACTGTTTACAGTTTATTTATCTTTAGTAAGATGAGTGTCTGATATAACAATTTTTGTATCTTATAATAAAACTCATCATAGCATTGTATCTGACAGCACATATTGTCTCTCAATCCTCTCCCTGAAAAGCTGAAATTAATTAATGGGTTTGTCCTATGGGTTTGTTATGTTTTGTCAAATCCTGAAATACCAGCTTTTTTTCCTTGTCTTGTGGAAAGTGGTTGTTGGGAAGCCAAAAACTCAACGCTGGTGGCAAGACTAAGTGTATCCCCCATTACATGTGTTTATAATGCTGTCTTTGAATGACTCATTTGTGATTTTGTTGTTTTCTCTTTGATCGCTTGTACCCACTGTTCTGTGATGTCACTGGCATGTAAGCATCCAATTAATAGGTTTGTTTGAAGCTCAGCCAAGACTTCTGGGAAAAGCGTTGCAGGGAGCCTTTTGTGTAAACCTGTTTACAAACAAGACAGGCTTATCAGCGCGGCTGGTTTAATTTAGAAGTGATTCACCAACAAGATTTCACAGTGATTTAATGGAATGCCACTAGCCATTACAGCAGCAGGCCCATTTCATTCAAAATTAAAGACTAGTATTTATACATCATATTACACACTTGAAAGAATCAGTGATAACATTTAGCCTCTATATGGATTATATTTGTTCTGTCTGAATTTGCTTAGATAAACTGTTTGACTTTGTCACATTGTGTAGCCTACTGATGACAAGTAAATTAAAATCAAGCTAGCAGTACAGTCAACAAAATGACAACTTTTACAGTAATCTTGGTTAACAGTTAAAAATGCCCCATTGATCACTAAAATGCTACAGCTACTTCTCTGCACTGTAAAATGAAGTGTTCAGCCTGGTTCAAATATCAATGCAAATGTTTGCATGGGGATTTTGCACTGGGTTAACTTGCCGTTGTAGTAGAAAGTTTGGATAGGAAAAAATTGGATTATGACTTATGTTCAAACATGTTTTTTTATTTTTTACCCTCATTCCCTTAGTGTTTAATCCAAGTCATCACCCGTGGGGCCCTCGGATAGACTGTATTTATCATCCAGTCTATGGCTAATAATCCTGAGCTGAGCTGCCCAACCCCCCACCTCAGCATTGTGTAAATGGATTACACACTAGGTGCGTTAAGATCTCATTGCAGAGACGAGGGCCACCTGGGAAACCTTCGATTTTCTAGGTGACCGTGAGTTGACCAGTTGCACAAGTAACTGAGAAAGAATGGGTTTGTCTTGAAAATATAAGTTTAATCATTTAATTCTAAATTACATAATTGCAAAATTTTGGCAAAGCTTGGGTAAGTGCTTTCAGTCAGTCCTTTCTCCAGTGTTCATGGTGAACTGGTCGGTCACTGCTTACTTTCCCAGCGAACTCATCCAGACATCCTTGTGAAACTCAAGCCAGCTGAAATGGAGCCTAGGGTTAGGGTTATGAAAGCTTGTTATGCTGTCGCTGGTGTTGGAGGAAGAAGGCCACAGGACTACAGAATGGTTTAGATTTTTCTAAACTATATTCCAGGATACCTTATACTGTAGGATGAGTTAAATAAGGTTTATTACTGCAGAGACTGTTCCAGTCTGTACAGTGCTGGAATTTTTTTTGTGCCTATGTTGCAAGGAGACTGTGAGTTTTAATTTTAGATATTAGATTAGATACTTGGATATACTATAGATATAATGTATACATTATTGTGATCTGATTGTAAGCGTGCCTTTCCTATACTGCTTCTTGATTCAAAGTGTTTTAAATACACTATACTGAATATTGGTCTAGAACTATGAAATTGCAGTTAATGTTTAATCGCCACATAAATAATTGATCGGTGATTTAATTGGCTTTCCCTTATGGGCAGCGATTACAGCACAGCTAAATTGGCTGAATTAGTGGCTGATTGGCAGTATTTATTTTCGTGATTCATAGAATCATGTGTAGTCAGTCAACCAATGCTTACATTTTTCTCCTAAGAGTGTGTGAGCAGGAACTGATTTGCAGACAAACAAAACCATTATTTACAATAGGCTCTAAATGTGTTATCACATCAAGTTAGGACATACCTGAGTGTTTCTTTCTTACGTTTTTCTATTAATTTGTCTCAACCAAACTATTGATGCACCAAAGTCACATTCTGCTTGTTCTGACTTGTTCTGTATCATATCATAAACATGTCGTTTGTTTTGTCTTGCTCCAATTTCCTTTCATGTTCAACAACCAAGAGGTGAAAGCCTCTTTACTCTAATGCTGATGGATAGGAAACAGCACTGATATTATACTCTTGGCTGATCATTTGCATTATGATAAACAAGTTGTCCTTTCCGTTGTTCTCACCTTGTCTCTTTGAACTCATTAGGCTCGCTGGATGAACCAGCAAATAGATGATACTATATCATCAATTGCTTAGGGAAAGGGCACTGTGACCAACTACTGGGTGACAAAACAATGCTATAGCAATACTGAACTTTGAACTGTTTTCTAGATATCTGTTTTCTGTTTGGTTAACACTTGCAGTACTGTGTAAAGCTTCCTTTAGTGTCATTTGAGGAGAAGAAAATATTCATACAAAACAAGGTGTAAGCAGGTTTGTAAGAGATTCTCATGGCATTGAATACCAGCACTTAGGAAGTATAAGTGAATGAACTTTACTAATGCAAAATTAAACATAATCTGATACAGTAATGCCAAAATATATCTGGAAAATGTGGTGATATTGTGTGTCATCTAGACCACACAGATCTATTGTGACCTTGACAGCAAAACAGTTTGGTGCTCATTTACGTCTTACAACTTTGGCTCTTTATTGAACCTGTTTGAATGGCAGAGAAAATGCAAGATAATGTGTGCGTGTTCTTTCAGCTGGCAGACCCATAGGTTACACTCTACAGTTGCAATGCAACTACCTTGGTTTATTGGCCGTGCTATTTTTGTGGGGAGAGAGAGAGAGAAAGAGCGAGAGAGAGACAGAGGCAGGCACAGGGGGCGGGTTTCCACTCTGCCTAAGAGCATTAAGGGTGCATTTGTTTGTGACATTAGCAGTGTGCTCTGTCAGTGTCATATGGCCAGCCAGGGCAGCTTCAGCTGCTTCAGAGCAGTAACGGTTATTAGTGTCCTCTCGGCTCCTTTGACCGCAGTCCCGGGCTGAACCCCGTAGCAGTGTGGCCAGTCACCGAGGTAAGTGCCCCCTGAGACAGGGGATGAATATGTCTTTTAGCTGAGTAACAGATAACCTAGAGAGGTTTTGCTTGCACTTCTATGTAGTCATTCTCTACACTTGGTAAATGTCTACAAAGGTGCTGAATCTCTATGACTTGAGTTGGTCCTTGTTTGTAGGTTTGATTCATTAGCACCTGGAAGCTGTCGCAAGTGAGCATGACTTTTCTGTAGCCTTGTAGTGTTTTCTCAGCTCCATGACTTTGTACATTCTGCTTTTTTTCCCCTTGTTTCTTGTTGTGTCAGTGCAATGATGTCATGTACATGCCAAAACAATTTTTATTGCACAGAGATGATGATTTAAGACTTTATACGTGCAGGCATCACGTTGCAGTAGTTGACCATAACATAAAGCAGCACTAATTCTAATAGTCACTGTTATTAACAGACATTTTATGTTGTCACTTCTTCAGTTATTTCTTTTTGTCAGTGTCTGTGTGGATTTGTATATATGCAGAAGCATGTATTATCACCATTGTCTCACTGTTGTCTGTATAACTCTCTCTTGCAGCTCTGTTCCTCAGCCCCTTGTTTGTTGATGGAGTTCTTGCAGAGCAGCGGTGACTACTGCCACGCCCAACATTGTGACACCTGAGCTCAGATGGTTATGCCTGTGTCCACGTCTTGAATGCCCAGTGGAACTCCCTACCTCCCACCCTCCTCACTCTGGCCCTACTGACTGAAGACCCATCTACACACCAGATGGGTTAGCGGGCGTCGTGGCCCAGGGCTATCGGACTGTGTTCCACCCGCCTAGTCGGCCACTTCAGCCCATGCCTGAATCCCCCAGGCTTCAGTGTTCCAAAAAAACAGTCAAGTGTTTGGATTACTACTGAGAGATAGCAGAAGAAACAACAACCTCCTGAGGCCTTGCACTGTGACAGTACAGATACTGTAGCCCTGTTAGTGGACAGTATAAAACTTGACAGTGTACTTGTGTGTTTACTCGGACGACACTGGCCCAGCCCATAGTGTTGCTGGCTTTTGGGCATGGCCAGGATGAATCGCCCTGCCCCTGTTGAGGTCTGCTACAAAAACATGCGCTTCCTGATCACGCATAACCCAACCAACGCCACTTTGAGCACCTTCATTGAGGTGAGAAAATTATTTGTGTCAACACGACTCCAACAGCATTATCCGCCAGTATTTGCACGTACAATAGAGAATCAGCTGAGATAAGTCTAGAAATTTCTATTACTTAGCCTGCTACTATCAGGACAAATGCCTCTAGGAAGGTCTGTGTTACTATACCATGTAATGAGCTTACGCTAGAGTACACAGCCAGGTTTTATTAGGAGAGTAGTCTCTTCAGCCTTGCTTCTTACAGAGCTGAAACCGACAACAAAAAAGGATTTTTTAAAAGTGTTTTTAAGAATTTTACAAGAATGTCCTTAAATAACCTGTAGAGTTACCTAATGCAGTGTACCTAATTGTAATATTCTGTTGTAGGATTTGAAGAAATATGGTGCGACTACGGTGGTGCGAGTGTGTGAAGTCACCTATGACAAAACACCACTGGAAAAGGATGGAATCACAGTCATGGTGAGTGTTATCAGTCAGGACATGCAGTTGTTTTGCTGTAAAGTGTTTGCTATTTTGCTGGAGTATTACAGTTGGTTGCCAAAATTGCTGTTTAAGAAATCTTAAGAGTTCGTGGTTTTTATATTGAGGTTTTACACAAAATTATTGTACATACTCTCATGGACATGGTCTTTGAATTTTTGACTCTGGCCATCTGCTCTGAACCCCATGCTTTTACCCCCATGATGTTTCTTTTTTTCCCCCACAGTTTCTTTTGTCTGTCTGTCTGTCTGTCTGTCTGTCTGTCTGTCTCTTTCTCTCTCACTCACACATTCTTCAGTTTAGTTTCTGACTATAGTGAACTAATTTCAGATTGGATATTTTCTGGTTTAGCTGTCCCAGATTTTACTGTAAGAAAGAAAGAAAAGGCACATATGAGGCACATAACACAGCAGACAGTTATGTAAGTCAGAGCCATTAGGGGGACACTAAATCTAGAAAGAATTTATAGGGACCTTGAAATGCACTTTAGTACTTTTCCTATTAAGGACTATTTATGCTTCAAGAAAAGCTCTTAACTCATGAGGACCTTCACTGTATTTACCACAGGTTTCTGTAGTTATCATCTTGCTAAATGTTCTGTACTACTTTAAGGCAAAAACATAAACTGAAGTTATATATGTTTGACTAGATATGGTTATGCATTTATGGTAGCTTAGCTCTTTTTTTTTTTTTTGCTTTTTTACACAAGGGCCAATTTGTGCCATATATAGGGATTCACTGTATCAAATGATTCTACTTGTACTTCCCAGGCCTTGGTCCAGAACATTTCACTATTTTGAGGGCTGTCTCTTATCAGCAGAAAGTGTCGTGGAACATCTGTCTCCATGTTAGATGGTGTGGTGTTTATCACAGTCATAAATATATAATACAGATGAATTTTCCACCACCTTCCATCACACCTTTTTTTAGGGGGTAAAACCTGTTAGATTTGTCTTGAGTTTCCATTGGTCTCATATGTAGTTGAAGCAAGACAGTGCTTCAGTGTTTTGTTGGTTGTGCCTGAACTGAGGTTAGCTGGAGTGAGAGGCGTTGTCATACTGACCGTGTCAGTTCGAGAAGAGGCGGCATAGTGTTCTCAGAATAGCTCTCTGATCTGTGGATTTGTGTCTGATGGTCTGCCAGCTGCTATTTGCAGGTAGGTACTGGAGTCTGGGAAACACTACAGCAAACCTCAGTAAATAGAGCCACCAGGAAAAGCACGCTGAAGTTTTTTTTTCTGTCAGTGTGAAGATAAAAGTAGTAACAGACCTTTAGTGATAAAGAGCAGAAACTCAGTGGACCTGGAAACAGACTGCAGTTTTTCAGCCCTCCCACCGTCAATAGGTTAGATTCTAATGATTACTGTGGCTGTGACAGGGACTTGGAATTACCATCTTGCTATCTGTTTACATCCTGCAGTCATAGCATTCCTGTGAGTTCAGGTTTAAAAAACATAAAAACAAACATATGAGTCCTGTAGGTGGGAGGCGCGACTGTGAGACTCTTGGTGTTTGAAAACTGAAGCGTTTGTTGATGGGAAACAGGTGCCTAAGGCTTCACCCTCTCTTGTAACAGGAGAGTCAAGTTGCTGGAGAAATAGCAGGTATGCGATTCAAGGAAAATGCCAAGGCATATGCCACAATTAGACTGCAGGGTTGGGAGGGGAGACAGAACTGCTTTCTTGGAGCATTCAGCACTCGCAGCTTGGGCTCTTGGAATTAATAGCTTGTGCTGAACAAACTAGCCTGACGGGGGGGTTGGTGTTTACTTCTTACTGGATTTGACTGTTATATTTAACCCAAAGTGGAGTGAGGAGTAACTATTAACTGGTTACATTTAGTCTTTTACCTTTACCCAAATAGCATTTAAAAAGTTATTTTCATCCGATAATCATAAACATAAAGGCCTTCTTGCAAAAAAAAGATACCAGCGGTGTCAGAGGTAAGTGTGACAGTTAACATGCCATGCTTCTAGAGGCATGGCTATGAAAAAGGTGTGAACTTATGAGTGTTTTAGGGTGTAACCATACACAAAATGATGCATTTTTAAAAACAGCAAAAAAATAAGCAGTGCCTGAAGATGTAACTTGTGTTGATATGTTAGAGTTAATATGACAATTATTTTACTACGTAAATAACATGTTCACAAAAACACAGTGTATACAAACACCTCTATGGCCATTCACAGATTTATTCACCTATGTATGGAAGTGTCCATGTTTATAAACAATAAGAAGCAGTGATGATAAACAATTAGAAACATTTCACTGATCATTTGTAGTCGCTTTTATAATTAGATATATTTGTTTATATTTGACAAGTGACACAAGACATATTTGTGGAAATTGGCATTACCCAAGCATCCAATGGATAAAGTATTTTCCTTTAAACATTGTTATATTTACATTATTACGCTCATTATTCTGTGTATTTTTACAAAGACGGGCTTTAAGTATCTTTGTCTCAAGAGTCCCAAAACAATGCTTGCTACAGGCTAACATATTGCTAAAGGGCTAATTAATAATGAGGAATATACTTTCCCTCTGTATCTGATTTTGAGCTGAAGCAACTGTTTCAGAGGATCCTCATTGTGGGTGTGCTTGTTTCATTTATTATTGCGCCTATATAAACAATATTAAAATGAGTACCTTATTTACTCCAGTCTGGATGTTTTGATGTTCAGCAGGTCTCCTTGCAAAGCGACTGAATCCCATTAGTTATATTTTAATAGCTCCTTCTGTTAAGAAGTTAAGAAGCTACTTTGAGTATGTTTTTTGTTTCTCCCAGCCTGTATTCCTGTATTATGTATTAGTTTGACATGATGTGACAATTTAGCTGTTATATTTGGTGCCGAACACTGTGGTGTCCTTGTTCCTGCTGGCGCTGATTGAAGTGTCGGAGACAGTGGGATGGTTGGGTACATGAAAGGGCTGTTCAGTACATACTGTGTTTGCTGTGGCAGAGCTTGTAAGAATCACACCAGAGTCATCAAAGAGTTTTCACTGGTTGGTGTGATTCAACTCTAGTAGGAAGACAGCCGCAGATAGTGCCCACGTCTGCAGATAAAGTTTTGCAATAGAACAGGCTGTGACCAAGGACAACGATGGATTTAGGAGTCACAGATAATCAAATAATTGACCAACTGTTCTAGAGGCATTATTTGACTAGTGTCATCACAGCTCAGGTATTCTTTGCATTATAGCTTGATGAATAAAAAAATTTACATTTGCTATTTCCTAGTTTTTAAGTTATGCATCCTAGAATTTTAATAATTTGATAACCCGTTTTACACACCAGATTATGCTGTATGCTGTTGATTATGATAGTAACAACAAACTGAGTCCTGTAACAAAGGTTATACCTGACTGACTGTAAAGCTTTGACTGTTTTGTCTATTAAATCAATTTATTTCACTACATTACTTTTGTCAAACACATGTTTCAGTGCCCAGAGTGAACTTGAATTGTGGTGGGAATATTATTCCTCTCCTCCCTCCTATACAATTTGTGTCTACATCTTTCATTCTTATCTGAAATGTCTGTTTTATGTGATCTCTTGTATACACTTATGGACAAATGTTTATATTCTTTTAATATAAATGTCAAACTGTGCCAGACTGTTATTAGTATTAGTTTTGTAACTGTAACTCCTTTTTTTTCTCTCTCTTTTTCTGTCACTGCAGGACTGGCCATTTGATGATGGAGCGCCTCCACCCACTAAGATTGTGGATGATTGGCTTTCTCTCCTAAAGCATAAGTTCTGTGAGGATCCAGGCTGCTGTGTGGCTGTGCACTGTGTGGCAGGACTGGGCCGGTGAGTGAAAGCAGTGTAGCGCACCTTTCTTTGAGTGAAAGCATATAAACACAAGCTACTTTATCACACTGGAGCATTCTGATGCTTTCTGAAGGAGGATGTAAATTCTCCACACATATCCAGTATTCATTTGATAGAGACTTTTGGAGCTTTAAGTATATCAAGCTTTAAATCTTTCTTTGTGTCTCAAATTAAGTACTAACCACTGTTATTATTTTAAATATTATGCTCAATCTGGAAATGAAACAGAGTGTGTACTGTTAATAGTCTAAATAGTCTAAATGGTACCAAAAAGAGAGATTTTGGTGCTTTATAGTATACTTTTTCAAAAGAGTTCTTTAAAGAACTATTTACAACAGGCTTTTTTTAAATCTTAGATAACAATTTTTGCTTTTAAATGAGTGTTCACATATATATACGAACTATTACCTTTACTGAGGAAGCTGTAAAGGGCTATTTTTAGTGTGCATATTGAACAATGAATCCTAAAAACGGTCTGCCCCAATTGGTTTCACAATGATGTAATGATAGCTTGCTAATGTGTGGTTACAATGTTGCAATTTGAATCTACATTAATGTTTGATCTGGACTGCTATTGCTTTATAAAAATTCACTCTCTGGACGAATAGAATGTAAAAAATATAGTGCCCCAAATTAAGACACCGGGTGTCATTTCTGACGTGGGTCAAGGCTAGTGGCCATTTGGCCTGTCGTTCTATAAGGAACTGGCGTGTGGGAATCCAGAGCCCTATTCTCATCGTCGGCGACTCTTATACTGTGGCATTTTCTCATTGTATATGTTTCCATTTCACTTCAAATACTACAGTATGGCAAACCCTAATTCTTTCCAGTACCCACCCTGCTCTGGATCACATCAGATTTACAGAGTGAACTTCACTAAACCTTGCCAAAATCAACTGTTTGCTGTGGTTCACCCATCTGACAGTAATAATAGTTTATTATTTGAGGCACAAAGGTTGACGTCTGACAACAAATCAGGAAGTGGTCAATAAGCAGCACCCCTCTGAATATGTGAACTTGCAGATAAAGGCTATTGTGTGGTCGCTGTGCTCTCGCGTGTAACCTGCCTGTGAAAACACACTCAGACAGTAAATAAGTGAAAGTGTTTGAATGCTCAAAGCAGACAGTCACTCGGTCACAGTTGAGTCTTTGCAGAGCTGGAAAGTTGATAGCAGCTCTACTTGTCATTTCTCTCTCTCTTTCTCTCTCACTCTCACTCTCTGGGTAAGGCAAACTCTGACGTAGTTTGCTGGCCCTGTGGGAGCCCTCTACCGATCTTGACAGGGAGCCAATGTTTGCTTTACTCGGGCAAGTTTGTTTTCCTATTGATCTGTATGAGACCTGCATGGTTTTGGTTGGTATTCACTGGGTACTTCAAAGCTGTCAGAGATTCAAATTAAGTCATAAAAGCGTATTTCTCAAATTTGAATTGTTTTACAATTCTTAAGTAACTTTTCTAGCATAGTAAAAAATAAACCATATGAGCACTTCAAATATGCTACCAAAAATATAAATCTCTTCAGTCATATTTTTGTCTAGTTGTCATATGTGTTAAGAGTTTCAGCACTTTTGTGATTACAGCATTACTTTCCTGGTTCAGTAACATTGTAAATTCTGCAACGACATGTTACAGTATGTCCATCATTGCTGGCATCGTGTACAACTTTGGGGCAAAAAAAAAAACCAAACAAAAAAACCATGCACTAGGTGGTAGTCTCATGCTGAAAAACTGGACTGAATGAGGAGAAACCCTTTCCCTGGAACTGGTTTGGGCCTCTTTAGCTGGACACGCAGGCTTGTTTGTGCTGCTCTGTTTCCCCTGAATTCGATTGCTTTTCTGTGTTGCAGAGCTCCAGTGCTGGTGGCCCTGGCACTGATAGAGAGTGGAATGAAGTATGAAGATGCCATTCAGTTCATCCGACAGTAAGTGCACATTAGACTGTAAACAAACCCATACAGGACATAACACGTTATTAAAAAAATACATTACAACTGTTTGTTTAAAGTAAAGTAGAATCATATCTAGTTTGAATTCATTACCTTCAGAAACAAATCAACTTCTTTTATTCACCAAAAATACGAATGAATTAGAAGAATGTTAATTGATTGATTAGGCTGTGTTGTTGTTTAATAGGAAACGCCGGGGCGCCATCAATAGCAAGCAGCTGACCTACCTAGAGAAGTACAGACCTAAACAAAGACTGCGCTTTAAAGACCCGCACAACCACAAGAACAAGTGCTGCCTCATGTGAACCAGTCTCAGCCAGTCTGCCACTGAAGGAACGAATTAATATGTTGTGAGCTAAACAGGACTGTAGCCACAAATCCTAAGGCTTTTTTGGACCTTTACCCTTTACTATATGGAAGGACACTCAACCCCTTCTTAAAACTAGGCAAGACCCCTTACTGCAGGGCCTTTATGAGCTCAGGGCTGTGAAAGACGAGCCTCTTGAATTTTGTCTTTACACATCTATCCCAAGTGTTCTCATACATGGTGTAAGGAAACAACCACACACACATACAATGTGCAATACCAGCAGCACGCACTCCAAAGATGATCTGCCATCACACTGTTTACCATAGCTAGCCAACATCTTCAGCTCCATTTGGCAGGGCTAACATTGAGTGAATGGAAAATTACTGTTTTTTTGTTTGTTTGTATCTTCTTAAGAATCATGTACAGTTTTAATTAAAGCTTCTCTTTTTCTCTCTCATCGTGTTTCACCAGGCATGCCACTGTAGTCCCTTTTCCCTATGACTTAGAAATGGGGGTTGACAGAATGATTTCGTTTTGACAGCTAGTGGCTGATTTTTACTAGAACTTTATTTTTTACACTGAGATATGAACTACTCTGGGATTCGAACACCGCACCTCTAGCCGAGTCAATGGACTCGAGCTGGATAGCTGGTAGTAAGCCCCCCAGTCTGGATAGTATCCCCAGCACACTTCTGCTATGTTTAGATTATAAAACATTTTCAGCGAGTTGGTTAAAAATCATGTCAGAACTGCTGCTTCTCCCCTCTTATGGCTTAAATCCTTTTGTGTTTTCACTTTATGAAGTGTGAAGGCAGCGTGCTTCATGCATCCCGTCACCTGACCGCTCCACTGGTCTCTCTCTCTCTCTCTTGTTAATTTGGAAGGAAATAAAGCCAGAGAAGTGGAATAGGATAAATGCCCCTCATTCATTGGGCAAATGACAACTAAGCTGTGATCCAGGTACTGACACATGGCTCAGGTCCTGGAACAAAGTCATACATTATAAAATAAACACCTCGTCATTTCTCTGCCTTTTAAATGAAAAGCCACATATGATTGTTCATGGTCAATGAATTCAAATAAAGTAATTTTTTAAAAATGTGATTTATTGTCAGTGCTCATGTTTTTTTATCACTGTAGATGTCTGGATACCCTGTAAGTACTTGGACAGTGATTTAATTTGTTTTTATATTCAAGTTGATTGAGAAGTGTAGACTGTCTGAGTATTTTGTTCCACCTCTGTGAATTATATGGCCCATTAATTTGCAGATTAAATGGTTTGTCAATATGGTCCATATGGATAACCATAAGTTACACAACACACCCCAAAAAACCTACAAATATCTGGAAGGTATATGGAAGGAGTTGTATGGAAATGTTTAATTTGTAACTCCTATTAATATCTCATCTGTTGACTTTGTAGTGCATCATATTGTCCTAGATTCCAGTCACATTGTAGGCTTGTGTTGTAGCCGCTGGGATCAGTTCGCTGTGATGGAAGATGGCAACGATCAGTGTCACAAATGTCATGAGTGGCACTTCATTTTGCAGCAGGATAATGATACACTAGCCAAGCATCAAAGGAGTTTAGCAGTGGAAAAAAATCCATTTCAGATTCAAGTCAGCCTCCCTGTGTACATTATAGGGACAAAAGTATTGTGATGCCTGACCATTACACCTTTTTTTGACTTTTCATTCAAATACATAAACTTGAATATGGGGTTTGGCCCCTCTTTGCAGCTAAAACAGGTTCCACTCTTCCTGAAGGGCTTTCCACAAGATTTTGAAGTGTTTCTGTTGGAATTTGAGCCAATTCATTCTGTAGGGTATTTATGAGGTAAGGCACACGTTGGATGAGAAACCCTGGCTCACAATCTCCAGTTCATCCCAAAGGTTTTGGATGGGGTTGAGGGCCAGTGGGCCGAACTCATCCAGCCATGTCTTTATGGAGCTTGCTTTGTGCACTGGGCACAGTTATGCAGGAATAGAAAACGTTCTTCCCCAAACTGTGTCCACAAAGTTGGAAGCATGGCATTGTCCATAATGTCTTGATGTGCTGAAGCATTTAGATTAACCTACACTGGAAATAAGGGGCCTAGCCCAACCCCTGAAAAACAGGTGCGTCCCAATACTTTTGTCTGTAGAGTGTATTTCCAAACGCCTCGTCGGCATTGACTATATATTGGGGTTAAGGGTGCAGAGATGTAAGGGTGAATACACTGCTTAATTTTTACTATGGGGTCCTAACATTTATTTACACAAGAACACAGAAGTTCATGTTCCTACACAACACACCAGAAAGCTGCATCAGTCTTATATAAACTGAATACATATCTATATATGTACAAAACATAATAATAATAATAATACATTTTATTTATAAGCGCCTTTCACAACTCTCAAGGTCACTTTACAGAAAAAGAAGGAA
>JBBPCY010000007.1:9221046-9243866 GCA_037974405.1 Brachyalestes nurse
CATAGGTGTATGTGTAAGTATTAAATGTAATAAATATTAAAATGTATTAAATCATATGACTTACAATGTAATGTGTATGTTATATTATACATAAAAATAACTACATTTAAGTAAAAATCCATACATTTTCATGGATTAAAGTTTTTCTAAATAGGAGAATGGTTATTTGCTGAATATTTGAAGGAAGAGCACTTTTCCATAGGTCATATTTAGTTTTATAAGGAGTGTGATAGACTAGTCTACTATTGGAAATATTGTATTTGAAGTACTGTGTTTGTGTTTTAAATTGTTGTATTCTACATCAGTGTACACATTGTGAATTTACACTAATTTAATGAATGTGTTGTGAAGAACTGTGTATCTGGGTTTTTTCACTGTTTGCCCCAAAACTACCTAAATGTAGTAAATGAATACTTATTGTGTGTCATGTTTTTGTCTTTCACAGCAATTGTATCAAACATTATCAGATTATGACATTCGCTTCTACATGTATGAAATTCTGAAGGTAAGATGCCTGTTTATCGCAATTATATAGAAAATACTCAAGTTTTTAATCTTGTAAACTGATTTTAATTGAACACCTTCTAATTTCTTCAATCTTCTAATTTCATATCTCTTAATCTTCACTAGGCTCTAGACTACTGTCATAGCATGGGCATTATGCACAGGGATGTCAAACCACACAATGTCATGATTGACCATGAGCACAGAAAGGTAGGTCAATATGAAATCATCTGTTTACCTTGAGTTATTCTCAATTCCTCAGTTTGTGTCTTGGGTTAAAAAAAGAGAAAAAATGGGCTCCACTTTTGTCATATTGTAATCTAAAAATCTTGTTAGTCTAATTATTACATCTTTGTTGTAATTTCTTAAAGCATGAATCATAATGGAGCCTCAGTGAATTTCCTAATTATGGGATGTTTCTGTATCCCCTCATAAAGCTTCGTCTGATAGACTGGGGCTTGGCAGAGTTCTACCACCCTAACCAGGAGTACAATGTGCGAGTCGCCTCCAGGTACTTCAAAGGTCCTGAACTGCTGGTCGACTACCAGGTGAGGGTGTTTCTCATTCTCTCTCTTGCGCGCTCTCATTTTAACTTGTCGCTCAAATGTGGTTTTTTTTTTTTTCTTTATTGATTTTAATTTCATTAAATGATTTTATGACCTTTATTTTTTTTTTTAGATGTATGACTACAGTTTGGACATGTGGAGTTTGGGTTGTATGCTGGCCAGTATGATCTTCAGGAAGGAGCCATTTTTTCATGGACATGACAATTACGACCAGGTGGTTAAAACAAAACAAAATTACTGTTGCTGTCTTTTTAATTTAGCAATGGACTGATGCAGTATCATTTTATTTAGCTGTTATGTCTAATCTGTTATGTCTATCTTGGGCAGCACTTCAGTTGTTTTATGTCTTACTGATATTTTGATTACATCTGTGATTTATCACATTTAACCTTAAACAGCTTGTACGGATCGCAAAAGTCCTGGGCACAGAAGACTTGTATGACTACATTGACAAATACAACATTGAACTGGATCCACGTTTCAATGACATTTTGGGCAGGTAAGAGTTTGAAACTGGTGAGCAACCATAGTTCCAGTTAATAAACATGGATTTGTATGCTTTTGTGTTTTTAATTTAATGTGATTTTAATGTACATTTTTAATAAAGTATGTACAAATTCAGTTTGTACATTACAAAATGTTATTTCTGTGATCAGGCACTCGCGTAAGAGATGGGAGCGCTTTGTGCACAGTGAGAACCAGCACCTGGTGAGCACTGAAGCTCTGGACTTCCTTGACAAGCTACTGCGTTATGACCACCAAGCTCGCCTCACTGCTCGCGAGGCCATGGATCATCCCTACTTCTGTAAGCCACCTGCCTCTCCTCCCAGACTTTTAAGTTAGCCCACAGTTGCATTGAATGATCTAAAGGTCTAGCCTACTGTGCACTTTGTCAGTGATGTTTATTTTCAGTCTTATTGCTTAGATTTGTAATTCTGACAAACCTTATCAAAATGCAAAGCACCTCGGTGCGTTTCATGCATTTTAGTCTGTTGCTTTCAGACAGTGGGACAGACTTAAACTAGCACGCACTGAGTAGTGCAAAGGGACAAACAGTTTAAGGCTCAGCACAAGACTTACTCTTTTAGACAAGCCTTTGCGTAGCTTTTATTAGAAGATATGATATACTTTATCATACATTTCAAAACGTTTATGGAATTTAATTGTTCAGCGCTTTGTGAAGTTTGTCTGCGAAAAGCACATTATAAATAAACTTTACTTACTTTACTAACTTACTTTTTTATTTTTAAGTGCAACTAAAACATTTAGTAAATACATAGTGGCTTCTTGCTTACAAGCAAGCCAATGTTCTTAGGCTTAAATATTTAGGTAAAAATGCCATTGTGCAAGTACAGTGTGAAAGGTTTCAGATTTTTCCTTGCTGTGTAGTGACTTTCTCTAAGCGAAAGACAATGGCTGATTTTCAAAGCTGTAAAACTATACTGTTCTGTATTTGTAGATAGTTTTAGATCAGTATAACTACAGGGGTGAATACAATTAAGAGGAACCGAGCTTGTTCTTTTAATGAGAGTAACAAACAGATTAAGTGAAAATCTAACATGGATAAACATAGCCGAATTGTGAAATGTACTGACAAAAGGTGAAACACTGCTGAGAGTGTAAATTTACCAAACAGTTGTTTCACAAGTGCTCTATTCCCTTCCAACTTGTGTCCACATTTTATGAGACAGAGAATGTTTGGTTTCAACTCTAGAAGCAAGATTTGGCTTCAGTTCTAAAGAATGTAGCAATCTGTCATGAACCACATCAGATTTCTCAGCTTGTCTCACTGGCAAATCACCTTCATGCTGGATTGTTAGAGGAATGTTAGATGAGAAGTGGCACAAGCATGGTGCGCCAAATACAATACAGCAGTGTATTAAAATAAATTATTTGTTGTATTCTGTATAATGACTATCTTAGTTATAGGTATCCACTCAATTTATTTTTAATAAATGCACTTTCAGACCCTCTTACTTTGAGCAGGCACAGCTTTTAGCATTGTTCCAATTATATCAGGAATTATTGAATTCAAAATGATGTTTATCCACTTGACAATTTTGGATATAATCAGTTTTTGAAAAGAATAAAGTAATTGCAGTATGATAGGAACTGAGAGATATTGTGACCCTGATGTCTGCGTGTGTTTTCAGACCCCATTGTGAAGGACCAGGGCAGAGGAGCCCCCCCTGCTGGAATGGCTGCTAGCTCCACCCCGGTCAGCTCCTCTAGCATGATGGCAGGTACGCTCTTCATTTTCGAGCCTTTTTAAAGACATGATTTACATTTTTTTTAAAAAATAAATGTAAATAGGTTCTGTACTGGGCTTTTCAAGATGAATTTACTATACATTTTTTTTTAAAAGAACATGCACTTGGACATAAAGCCGTAAAGCTGGAGCTCCGTTTATGTACAATACAGCTCAAACTTCAAACACACTATTCAGAATATTTTTCATTATCCCAGCCAATGTTACATGTTAATCCTGTGACCATCGCAGTTTATATGACTGCTATCTGCCATTGTTCCAGGTGCTTTTGAATTTTAAGCACACTTGCTTCTTTGTGCCAGAAACAAATAAAGCAGTTGCCCAATGTGAGAGAATAATTCTGTCAATGAATAAATGTCTGACAGCTGTTTATCATGCTCTCCTACAGGCATCACCTCTATGACAGCCAGCACACAGCCCATAGCCAACATTGCAGCTGGCTCTCCTGTCATCTCTGCCCCCAACACGCTGGCTACACAAGTACCCACCGCCACGGGAGCCCAACCTTGAACCTCTTTTTCTTTCTGTTCTCTCTCTCTCTCTCTCTCTCTCTCTCTCTCTCTCTCTCTCTCTTTGTCTCTCCCTCCCTCTTCTCTTCTTTGTTTCTATTGGCAATGTGGACAGAGCCACTGACTTTTTTTCGTTATTATTATGTTGACAGTAACGCAGAACTAATGCTAAGTTACCCTTTTTCCTCTTCTCTTCAGTTCTGTTGTATAGGGATATGGACTCCCGTTATTTTTTAGCACCCGCCTGGGTGAGTTACAGTAGGCATATGGGTGCGATTTCTCTCTTCTCACCGTGACTGTCTAGAAACACACATACACATGTAGACCTGAAGAAGGAAAATAAAAATTTATTTTATATGTCCCTCAAGTATTCTTGTGCTTGAAAAACAGTTCTTTGATCTACCTGTTCCCTTTCAGTTGTGTTTTTGTGGTCAGGGGAACGCAAAATTTTATAGCTTCACCTTTGGGTGTTCCTACACTGTGAAACTTGATTACAGACTTCACAAAACCTGAGCGGGATGCAGACTTGTTCATTGTTCGCTGGGTTAATGGTTGCACCCGTTCCGCTGTATCGTGCTGGAGCTTCAGTTGTGTTGTTCATGTGGACTTTAACGTTCTTGGACTGGGGGCCAAATTCAATCAAAACTGCTAAAACACTACTGACAGTGTGTATTCAATCATTGTGTGTATAGAAAAACTCGCTGATCAGTAAGTAGTCACTGTTGTTTCATTATTGCTTTATTGATTATATGGAGAGTTAATAGCAGGTTGATTGGATTTGGCTGTGGACTTAGATACTCAATAGTTACTTTTAGGACATGTGGCCAATACTGAGTACCACAGGGTCATTAGTATGCCAATTTGTGTTACTCACAAAACTGAAATTGTCTTGTTTTTCTTGTTTTTTTTTGTTTTTTTTTTAAATGAAGCTTCTGACATTTGTTTAATACTATGAAGAATTTTGTAAGTTGTTTTTTTCCCCTCCTTGATAGACTATTCATTGAAGTGTCTCTCAAAACCCACGATTAAACCAATTAAAGAGGCAAAATATCTCTTTAGCACTGCATGTTGTTTTTACTCTTATATGATTGACTGAAAATGGCAAACCTTTACATTTTTTTTCCTTCCCCTAAAACCTCTGCTTAGATGGGCAGATCTGTCAGTACCTTAATGCTAATTTAGTTCCAAATGGTTATTTCTTTTGGTCTTGTCTCTCAGTGAAATACTTGGTGTGTTAAATAGTATGTACGGAGACTGAACTGACCCACTGCCTGTATCAAGTGTGGATAGTTAAAATCTATTGAAATAACATTGTGTATTGTAAATTAAATCATATAAAGTTTGCAATAGATGTTTGGCAGCTATTTTCTTTTTCTTTTTTTTTTTTACACTCATTTAAATGAGAAAATATATTGTTCTAGGACATGTTACTCCAGCATTTGGCTGTAAATCCATTGCAGCATTTACTTTTCCTTTTTTTTTTTTCTTTTTTTTTTTAAGACAGTGGATGGCATGTTAAGCCAAATGAAAGGCAAGGCTACCTCACATTTATGATACTCAATAAAAAGAATGACAACTCTTAAGTGTTCAGTGAGGTTTAAACAATAGATGAGTAACTAGTTCAATTGTTAACCTATTTTCCCCCTTTTTCTTACGTTGAAAGTTTTTTTTTTTTCAGTTCATGTATGTGGGATGGCAGAGGCTGCATCGTATCTGTTTTATGATTGGTCTCCCATGTTGCTCTGTAATTAGATCATCATCTTGTTAGACCCATCTTTGTTAGACTGTAGCAGAAGGAATGTTTGAATGGGATGCTTTCCAAGTGTAAGACAGAAATCTACAAAGTCCTAGACTACTGATTTACTTCAGTGCATGCAAATCTCTTACTGGATGGACAGTACAAAAGCTTTGTTCATTATGAGAACGATTACTGGAAGTACTTCACGTTCTTCAGTCCTGGAACAAGTCACCAAAGAAAATGGTCTCTTGACAACTGTAGGCCTATCCTGACTGTACTGTATAGCCGTATCGGTGTATTTTCCACCGGCGATGTATTCGAGCCTCAATGGAATGTTTAAAATGTAAAAAATAATTTGCAGCAAGTTATGACTGGGAGCAGGTCTATCCATCCAGATCCATTATAAGAAAATGTTCTTAAACAAAAAGTGTTTGGCTACCACCTAGTGGTTAACTGGACACAATGTATGATATTTATGGTGGTATTCTGTTTTGTGCTTTGAATTTCTTGGGTGCCTGTTGCTCAGCAAATTTTGATCATGAGCCTTAGATTGTACCAATGCCAAAACAATAGGGACAAAACTGAAAGTTTCATCAGATTACTGGCAGTATATCAGATTACTATGAGATCTTTTACCTGAATAAAACCAAATGTTGGACTGTGGTCCTAGTTCCTAGTGGAGAAATGATTGAGAAATACTCAGTTGAACAGAATATATATATAATTTTAGACAGCCATTTAAATGTTTTGGGCGTTTGGGATTTCATTTCCTTTTATAATTATTAAATAATTCAGTAGATTGTAAATGAAGTACAAAGAAGAGGTATTTCAATGATAGATGTGGCACCCTTGCCTTTTACTAGGAGTCGGGTCGTGAAGTGACAAACCACTTCCACTAAATTCTGAAAGCTGGTGGTTAATGAGTTGCCCCATGATTGTAAGGTTGTAGGTTTGAATCCCAGGACTGCCAGTGGCACCACTGAGAGAGCCTTGAACAAGGTACCGTCCCCACACACTGTTTCCATCAACTGTTCCAGGCTGCCTGCTGCTTCACTTGGTGAATGGTTTAGAAAGTTTCATTCTGTGGTGTGTTCACGTATGACAAATGGACACTTTATACACACACACACTTTTTCAGTTAAACTACTGGTAGTTCGAAAATGCTAGACCAGTCAGGAATATGTAAAAAGGTTTTAAAAATAGTCAGTGGTCACTCAATGCGGGGACAAATTGAGTGGCATAGAATAGTAGGAATGTTTTACACTTTAAAAGAACAGAAAAATATGACCTGCAGTGACCTTTAGTAAAAAGGTTTTCACTGGACAGGTTAAAAGTGCTTTATATCATGCAGCTTCTAAACCAATAGAGACTAATCAGAAAAATAGACCACATTTCTAATTTCTAACTTTTTTTGACCAACTCTTCTCCTGAGGTTAGCTTATAAATGAGGATCAAATCATTTTTCTAGGCTTTGATATTAGTGAGTGCTCTAGTCCTCCAGCGCTGCTTCACTCGTATCTGTGTTCCCTGTTTGTTTTTGTGCTCTGTGTGTGACGTCTCTTTTCACTGAAGTTCTGAAGCAGCT
The DNA here is from genome assembly GCA_037974405.1 of Brachyalestes nurse. NCBI lineage: Eukaryota > Metazoa > Chordata > Actinopteri > Characiformes > Alestidae > Brachyalestes > Brachyalestes nurse. The sequence goes on from JBBPCY010000007.1 coordinate 9,228,218, forward strand.
CATTCACAGACTCTTTCACGCAGGAAGGAAATGCCACAGGGCGAGTGCGTCCATGCATCACTCAATGCAGCTCATACGCTCTCCCTGAAACTCCACTGAATGCATTCTTTTGTGATTGATGTGATCCTGCCCAGGTGTTTGAATCTGACCAAAGATCAACTGATCCCATCTTTTCCGGTGATGTTACTTCAAATAAGTATTCAAAAGTCGATAGATTGATTCCCACTACAAGGACTGGTTCCCAAACTGGAAACGTTGCCTGCTCTTAAACTAAAATATTGTGTAGTGCCACTTCATAATTTAGTCCAGAAGCTGTAACATATAAGGAAATCAATTATCTGTATAGAACAATTCCAGTAAATGTTACTGAATAAAGTCGTCCATAGCCCTGAAACACACTGGTTATATAGCAATCACTTTTTTTTTTAAGTTGCTCACAATTACCAGGCTAATAAATTAATAAAAGAACTATTGGTTCCTTAGAGATTCTATAAATTATATAGCTCTATAAAGTATGAAAATCTGTTTTTGTTAAAGAGAAGAACCTTTGCATAATTAATCATTTGTTCAAACTGGGTCCCTGTAGAACATCTACAGATGTTCACAACTATCTGATGAAACTGGTATCAATATGGTAGCAATAGCATTAGGGTTGGGTGTTGGATTAAAGTTAAGGTTCGGATTAAGTTTAAGGTTATGGTTACATTTAATAGGATCTTCAGCTTATTAAAGACGAGGTGAGACTCTACAGATCATCTGTAACAGAGTCTCAAAATAAAGTTTTACCGATTTCTCCTAAAAGCACACAGACAAGGACCGAACCGCTGACATTAGTTTCTTGATCAGACCTCTTTTCCTGTGTTGAACAAAACCTTTGGGAAGAAAATCGATGCTGCTCTTCACTGCAACCTTAGCTGCTCTTCTGTGGCACTATTGTCCCATTCAGGCCTGGTCACACTTCAGTGGTCTGCTCAGGTATAAAGCCCCCTGTGCCAAATGTGTCCCCATGACTACGTGCCTGTCAGCTCCACTCTTCAAGATGAGACTGTGAGTAATGTCTGTCTTTAAACAACTGCTTTACCATATTCCTTAAATTCACTTTTATATACAGATAGTATTCTTGTTGTAAACGTTCAATCTTAAGCAAAAATCTGTATAACATCACTGTTTAAGTTTTGCCGGACATTTGATGAAGTCTCACTCACTGTACTTCTGGTTTAGATCTGGCTGTTGCCTGCCTGCCCTGTTTGTCCTGGGTTTTAGAACAGTTGTGTACTGTGCATCTGTGAAAGGTAATTTTTTTTGTTCCAAAGCTGTACTTGTTTAGTAGTTTATTAATTGGGTTCCTTCTTGTTTAATAGACTTGTTACTCAATAGTGATTATATACAGTATAAAACTTCTTTTACTGGGTTGTTTGTTAGGTGAGAGACCTTGAATTGATTATAGGTCTCAGATGAATATATATATATATACTGTATATATATGTATGTATGTGTATATTCTATATTTATATTTTTATTTATATTTTTGTGTTTTTGTATAGGGTACTTTTTGTATTATACTGTTGTGATGTATAGATTGTATTCTGATGGTTATGCAGCTCTTACTTTCTTCTTTTGTTCTTCTTCTCCACTGTACTACTGTAACAATGCAAATTTCCCACCTGTGGAACAAAAAACAGGTTATCTTATCTTATTTGCTGTTATTTAATGTTTTTATAATAATACATCCATGCTGATGATTTTTCGTTTTCTAGGTCAGGATGAAGAGTTCATTAGTTTTTTGACTGGTGGGTTCTTCCGCAATTTACTTAAGCACTCATGTCTACATGTGTATGTCTATAATGATTTTGTTTTCGATTACTTGTCACACAAGTGATTAAACAAATGAATGAATTGTTTACCTATAAAAGCCTATAGTGGCCAAAATGTCAGGTTAAATTTCTTGCTTTCTGTCCCTCTTTGTTTATATGTATAACGTTATTCGCACTATTTGCTTGTTATCTAATATACTCAACTACTCTCCTGTCTCAGCAGATGCCCTTAATATGAATACTCCTTCAGAAAGCCCAGCTCCAGAAATCTTCCCTGGTCTGTAATGCTAAATTACACATTCATCATTAAACTGCAGCTGAAATTAAATTGCAGTACTAAGTCTGAGCACTTTATGGCTAATAAGCACTAACTACAGCTTCTTGGAAATAAGACCTTTCAGAATGTTTTAAAGACCTTTAGCCTGTTTAAATATGGTTATGTGTTGCATATCTGATCACACAAACTGTGTTTTATTGCTTCATGTTCTGTTGTTTTGTTTCAGACATATCAAACCCGCTCAGGCATCCAGACCCAGCAGCAGGTAAATGTCATAAAAAACATGGACTTTTTTTTTTTATCGCTGCTGAATTTTACTCATTCTACAGCTTTTTCATTGTCTGCTTTTCTATAGTGTGTACAACTCCTGGACCGGTGGATAACTCTGCTGGTTTGTTTAAATTATTATATTCTGTACACAAATATAACACATAGGTACATGTTTTAAATTGTGTTCCTCTTAACAGTGCAATCAGTGTGTCTTGTTTTAAACTTTCTTTTGTTTAGAAACAGGCAGCAAGTATCCAGAGCCCGGTTCAGTGGAATTATTAGGCAGGTTATAGACATGATACAATATTTAAAATATGATATAGAACATTTTTTGGTGTGAATCTCATGTGATTTGGCTTTTCAGAAACTGCTGATGAAAAATCTGAAGAGAACAGCAACTCTGCAGATCATACAGGTATATTCGTTTTATTTTTATTAGGGCTTTAATGAATATTAAATAAAGTATATCATTTTATGCTTGATTAACTAATCATTAAATGACAAGATTATGAATGTAATGCAGAGTTATTGACCTCTCAGACAATGTTTACATACAAACACTGAACAGCCACAACATTAAAACCACTCACAGGTGAAGTAAATAACACTGATTATCTTATAACAATGGTGTCTGTCAAGAGATGGGATATATTAAGCAGCAAGTGAACAGTCAGTTCTTAAAGTTAATGTGTAAAAAATGCAAGCAACTTCGACAAGGGCCAGATTGCGATGGCTGGACGATTGGCTGGACGAAGCGACAGATCCCACAAAAGAGCTACTGTAGAGCCAATTGCTGAAAAGTTAATGCTGGCTAAGATAAGACAAGTATCATAACAATCACAGCTTGCTGTACACAACACTAGGCAGGTGTTTTTATGTTATGACTGACTGGTGTGTAGGTAAACTTTAAAAGGAGGGTCCTCCACTCTGTATTTCATCATATATTTTTACAAACAATACCATAAAGCTGATCTGTCATTTAACATATTACATTACTACTACTTCTTTCAAGATTATGACTACAGAAGCTCAAAGAACAGGAACAGGCTGCCTGGTAGGTTCTCAGAGGCCTCTAAGTAGAGCATCATCTTACATATTCTTATTTACTAATTTATTAGCGCAAGAAGTATCTCAGTAATTTTCTTATATGATCCAACAGAGGCTCTCAGACCGTCACCAGATAATTCTGCTGGTAAGCCCCTTTTTAATTAAATATATAAGTAATAAACATATTTTGTAGACACCACCATCCATACACATACATCCTAATTCAGATACTTGATTTTGGTCATTAAAAAGGCTTTTTGTGACTCTCACTTGATGCAGAAAGCAACAGTGCAGAAAGGACAAACACAAACACGCATGTTAACACAGCCACTGAGAAGAGACCCAGCAAAACTCAAGGTATGACTGGATCTTACTTACATAAACCTAAGATACACTCATGCTCCTGGACATAATGGCAGTTTGCAGAGTACAGTTTCAGTGTAAAATAACAGTGGCTCTAATATATAAATCCTCTGGGTGAGCTTGATTAGCTGCAGGTTGCATCTTATACATCTTATATTTTACACAAATGATCTGATCATAGATCTTGTCGTGTAGTTTTCCTTACAGGCTATGACCTGTGATTAGTATCATTTTTTGCAGCTACAACATAAACCAAACATGACATTAGATGACCTGGTCAACAGATAAAAAAGCTAAAAGGCTTTGCTGTTAACATTTAGAGACAGGCCTTAAGTTCAGATCTTTACTGAAAGTCCCCGTAAAACTATGGCATGCAAAGTAAAACAAGTTGCCTAAATGTTTGAGCTATATAATGTGATGTACAGCACCAACTGTATTGTTGCACATTCTGATGTCAAAAATATATCATTTGATTGCCTGGGGAACCTGCACCCCAGCTGCACCATGATTCTGGAGGAACTTTGTTTCATTTCACTGTGTACTGTGTGTGGCTGAAATTACAATAAACACCTACATGACTTGACCTGACTTGTCCAGAAATCCAGTTGTACAAATGTAGCTTAAATCTGATTGGAAAACGTCATGTAACAATCTGCTTCAATCATATAGACTGAACAAGGCCTTAGACTGACTAGACCACAACAGTTCTTGATACTCCAGATTATTATTATTGTTGCAATTACATATTCCTATTTTACATATGTTTTTTTTTTACTCTAAGGGCCTGTCACAGAGGACAGAAGCAGTCAGGAGACGGTTGTACCTCAATATTTTGAGACATATGAAGAGTGGAAATGGATGGACACAGCCAAAGGAAGTGCAGGACGTGGACTCAGTGGAAGCAAACAGACCAAGACTATAGAAGGGTATTCACCTGACCAACCCCAGAACAAGGAGAGAGTGAGAAGAAACAAAAGAGAGATGACGGTTTACAGAGATAGTGCCAAAGCAGCTGTTAAACAAGCCAGTGACTCCACCACACTGACTGACGGCCAGAGTAGTATTGATCTGGACTTGGACTGCATGGAGCTCTCCAGAAGAGCTATGAGCTTTCAGAATGGGGAGAACACCAGTGCAGGTGGTCCAGATATAGATCCCCAAAGTAAAGAGGGGATCTCTAACCATGAGAGCCAGTTAAGAAAAATGTGCGCTGGCAGAAGGAGACTGAGAGCACCAACCATTTCCAGAGAGCAGCTGGACAGAGACAGTGTAGAGAGGGTGAACAGCGAGCTTCTGGACAGAGATAACAGCAATGAGGGGATAGATAACGGCATGCCTGCTGTCACCTTGTAAGTTTCTGGCTTTTTTTCAACACACTTCTCATTGTCTTTATGTTTCTAAAAGCGTTTAAATTGTTGCTGCATATGTTGTTGCTATATGACTTTTTCAAACTGTTTTCTAATTGACTAATTGAGTGTATTTATCTAGCACTGACAACTTAAAACACATTTATAGAGTATATATACATCCCACATTTACTGCTGTTTGTTGTTTCTGTAATAAAAAGGTTGATACATAAACATACATTTTAAACTGTACTGTTTGAATCATGTTTTTGTGATGTCACCAAAAGCAACAAATTAACATGATTACTCAAGGTACAGATGTTTATCCTGTTGATCCTTATTAGGAGTTTTTCAGCTGAGTCTGCTTTCTGAATGTGAAACAAAACGGGGTATCCAATCAAAGCAGAGCTCATTTACACATATCATTCTTACAGGAACAGTGACTAAATCAATCTGCTTCATTTTTAGGGATTAGGCAAGTGGGAAAACATTCATGTAGAACTGAATTATGACTGTTTTTGGTGGAAAGAAGCATACAAATGTTATAGAAGGACCATAGGGAAAAGCTGTATTCAAGAAAAATGCAGGATATGGGCTCTCCAATGGTCGACAGTGTTACTCCAGTATAAAATTGATTATTGCAATAAAATGTTGACAAAAATGATGAAATGTTTATGGCAATTCCAGATATACCATGTGCCATCTTAAAATACTATCCATGTTACAACAGACTTCGAGCTATTTCTCCTCTTTTCTTTGCCCAATATATGTATAGTGATTTTATGTACACAATATATCAGTGTATTTTTTTTTTTTTGAAGAAACCCAGTATTACTTGTAGTTTCCATCAGAAACCTGGTTTGACTCAATCAGCCTTTTTATTAAATTAAATCAGTTGTGCTGCTGATAGAAATTCAAGCAATGGCATCTCACAAAATACCAACTACTTCCTTTTCGTTTGTTTGCTTTTATTTTAATGTTAACTTTGTCAGCAGAAAAAGACTTTTTCCACATGCTGAGAAAAATGGCATTGCATTAGTGCCTTTTGCACAGTACATGTAGTTTCCATCTTGTAGTTACTTGTAATTTCCATATATAAGTCCATATATAGATGAAAGTCCAGCACACAGTTGGACCTACAGGTTGAATAAAAGGTGTGTGTTTCCTGTGAATGTGCTGTCTTGTCCTTTAGGTGGACTAATTGAGTGTATTTATCTAGCACTGACAGCTTATTCTCTCTGTGGACGTGATGGGGAGTGTGTCTGAGTGTTTAGCCAGACCCACCGCTAACCTGTTTGTCAGACACGGCTTGTCTTGGGCTCGTCTTGGGCCCGTCTTTGGCTCGTCGTGGATGGTGAACACGTGTTGTGTTTGGGTCAGCAGCCTGTCCAGCTCCAGCTGCCTCCTCCACAGCCGCACGGGGCTGTAAATTACACGGCTCCTCTCTCGCCTGCGGCAGGCTTCAGCAACTCTAGCGGGCCTCCGAGAGCCCTTCGCCGTCTCGTAATCATGACAGAGATGTCAGCATGCTGGTGAAGATTTACAGCAGTTTGTAGCGGTTGTGAAACGGCGCCTGTGCTCACAGCTGGCCTAACGGCTAGAATGTGAACAGGTTAACCTGCATGATAATCAAAACAACACTCCTAAGAAAATGAGCTTGTGAGAACAAGTGCCTCACAAATACACCACATAAACAGAAGCATTGGGACACCTGACCATTAAATCAACAGGAACATTACATTCAAATACATAGACTTTAATATGGAGTTTGTACCTCTTCTTGGAAGGCTTTAAACAAGATATATGGGAATTTGTGCCCATTCATTCTGTGGAGCATTTCTGAGGTCAGGCACTGTTGGAGAGAAGGCCTGGCTGGGGTTGAGGTCGGGGCTCTGTGTGGGCCAGTCAAGTTCTTCCACACTGAATTTATCCAACCATGTCTTTATGGAGCTTGCTTAGTACACTGGGGCTCAGTCATGCTGGAATAGAAAAGGGCCTTCCCCAAACTGTGTCCACAAAGTTTGAAGCATGTCCAAAATATTATTTGTAAATGCAGAGAGGGAAGTGGTTCACTCACAGTCACTAAATCATTATCATTATTGAGATTGACTTTCACTGGAAGTAAAGGGCCTAGCCCAAACCCTAAAAAACAGGTGTGTCCCAGTACTTTAGTCCATATAGTGCAGTTTGCTTACTTGTTGGCCTTTTGTAGAGAAGGGCCATGAATGTGACAAATATTCTGTCATCAAACGAGGATCATCAGTCCTTAAAAAAATTCTCAGTTCTTTTATGACATTGTTAGTTACATTGGCAAGGTTTTGATTATGTGAAGAAATATAGCCTATAAACATCATACACTAATGAGTAAAATGTTATTACTTGTGACATTAGTGTAGTTTGTGTTTATGGAAAGTACAGGTTACAGTTCTGCATCATTCTGTTTCCCCTTAATTATTACACTTTCTTGGACCATTCAAAACTACTAAGTAATGAAGCAAGCATTGTTTTACAAGTGAAGTGAACAACATATAGGCACATGCATCGTATAACTAAAATCAGTAGCATCCATCTTAAAGCCTGATGTCATACTGCAAGGGTCCTAGAGGGCAGTTTTTGAGCACAGTTTTCTGATATAGCTAACCCCCTGGTTTAGTATGTGTGTTTGAGCAGGTAAATCGCCTAACTGTGCATGAAACAGACCCTCTGGGACCCAATGGAATAACCCATAAAGACTTGATGCTAACCTGGTGCTTATTAGCTAACTTGATTAAATTGTAGCCTCATAGCACCAGTGCAAAAGTAAATAAGCAAACGCCAGACACCAAACATGCTTTGGCTTATCAACTATATTTAGACTTCGGGGAAAACTGTGTAAATTTTATTTTTGGCCAAACCAACACACTCAAGGATCTGATCTTCTTTCTACTTGTTGTGATTTCCACTGAACAACATTTGCCAGTACTGTGCTGGATAGAGATGATGGCCTGATGTGCATCTTGTGTGCATTAAATCTCAAGATTTTTATCAAATCCAGAATGATCCATCTGAAGGTGAACCCTGGGCGAACCCCCAGCAGAGCCTAAATGGTCTGGTTTGTGTTGTGGAAGACCTTTTCCAGGGCAACAGAGAATTCAGTGAAAAGTCTGAAAAATCAATCTCATGCCTAATGAGGATTATAAAAAAAGAAACATGGGCCTTTTCATGACAAGCAGATCAAAGATAGTAAATTTGTTTAATTGTTCCAAATAGAATGCTGCCATTTTTTGTTTCTTGTTTGAACCCATGTTTACTGTAAATACTAAAACATCTGTAAATTTTGTCTGCATAGGAAGTCTCCCTCAGTGAATGTTGGGTATGTGGTACTTTAAGACAGTTGTACCACTTCTGTCGATGAAAAGATGGTGGAATATAGTATAGATTTTGCACTATGGGTAAGTTCAGGCATTTCCAAGTCATCCAAGAGAGATGGAGCACACAGACAGAATATTAGTTGTAAATGCAGAGAGGGGAGTGGTTAACTCACAGTCACTAAATCATTATTATTATTATCATCCTGTATTCTATGGATAGTTTGGATATTTTTTTCATTTCAGCAGTATAAGGGATTTTAGATAGATAGATATTTAAAAAACTGTAAACATAGCAGCAATCACACAGCGCTTTCCATTTTTTGCACTTTCCATTGTTTTCTCATGGAAAAACTTCTGCTTGATTGCTGGGAAGTTGGAGATGCTGTCATCCACTTTCCAGCAAAGATAAATTCATCAGGGTATTATATAAATATCACACATGTAGAGCAAACAAAGACATTTGGATTTAATAGGGAGTCTGAATCTTATGCCTTGTAAACAGGAAATCTTAGGTTCAAATCTCAGCAGTGGGGTGGTAGTAGCCTGGTGGGTAAAGCACTTGCCTGTGAATCTGATGACCACTAAGTTACAGGTTCAACTCCCCACTTTCTACTATTGTGTCCTTGAGCAAGACACTCAACCCTCAGTTGTTCCAGGGAGACTATCCCTGTAACTAATGATAGTAAGTCACTCCGGATAAGGCCAAATGCCACTTTACAAGCAGTGCCTTATTCTTGAGGCGGCTGGTGGCCTAGTGTTTAGGGTGTTGCCCCTGCGATTAGAAGGTCGTGGGTATCTTGCTCAAGTGGCAAACTGACAGACCCTTGAGCAAGGCACTGTCCGCACACACTGCTCCGTTGGTGGCAGCCCCCTGCTTCGCTTGGTGAATGGGTTAAATGCAGAGAAAGAATTTCATTCTTTTTACACTGTGTGCTGTGGTGTGGTGTGTTCACACGTGACTTTCATTTTCCAGATTTAGGCTAATAAATAGAGACAATAGTGACATCTAGTGGAGGTCCATCTATGTTATTCAAAGGGTTTGTTTCTGAAAAAGGTCCTTTTGGTATTGTGAGGTTTGAAGACTCATATACCTACCATTTTGTATCTAGAGTTCAGTGCACAAAGTGAAAAGTCACGGAGAGCAGTAAAAATGCCTCTCTGCCACAGTCAACCATTTTTTCCACATGACTAGCATTAGCCATACTTAATTTTTCCTCATGGCTTGCGCATATCTGGGAGACTCCCAGTCTGTGTCCGTTAGAACCCTGCAAACTCTCTCCTGCTGCCTAAAAGCAGACATTTGTTTGTTTTCATGAACGGGCCTGTAAAGAAGCAGTCTGTGACACTGGGTACTTTGCCATGCAGCTGTGAATCCAGCTTCAGTTTTAAAAACACTTTTATTCTCTCTCTCTGTCTCTCTTTCTCCTCCTCTCTCTCTTTCACCCTGTCAGCATGTTTGAGGCGTTGCAATATTACATTTACATTTATGGCATTTGGAAGATGCTCTTATGCAGAGCAGCATGCATGGGTCTTTTGTAATGTACACAGTAAACATGTCCCTTCCAACTCTCGTAAACCTAGACTTAAATTAAGAGCTGTTAGAACACTAAAATTCAACCAGAGATAACGTTAGGACTCCACCAGGGCCCTATCAGATCACCCAGAGAAGTTTATAATTTATGACATGAACATTCATTTTGTGATTAAATTATATGTATTGTCTGTGATTAAATTATTTTAATATGTGTTGTCTGTGCCTCATCTCTTAATCGAAGTCACATTTTCTAGAGATTAGACCGTTTTTGGCTTTTCTTAAAAAGTGATGTTCCAGAAATTCAAAACCAAACAGCAAATCTCTGGTAAGTGTTAAACACACAAAACTGCACCACTAGCAGTTAAAATTCTGAGAAAAAATGCTAAAATAAGAGCCCTTCCAATTTCTTTTGTCTCCATGCTGATTTTCCAGTTAATTAGGTACACTTGCCTCATAGCTATGATCACTAACCATTTTAACAGAAACACCTTCCATACTGTCGCCCTTAGATTACAGTCTGTGTGTTAGTAGTGTGTGGTCTGCAGTGGTCCTTTTCTATGAATAGGGGAGAGTGGCTGATAAATTGTGTAGATACAGTTAGTAATCACTAATAAAGTGCACTTATATGGTAGTTTTTAAGTATCGGTATAACTGGAAACTTTGTATATTTCACATCTGCCTCCTCGTATTGATCCACTAGAGGGACCTCTTTGATTTCTTGCATTTCACAGCTCTTGATTTGGGTTGTTTTCAGTCTCTTTCCTCCGCTCCTCTGAGTTTTGACCGTGGAACCCCCTGCGAACCACAAACCAGCCAGCCATCTCTCCGAGTCAGACAGTATTTCTGTCCGTCTCTGGCGTCGAGAGCCGTTTCCAGCGCTGCGGGCTGAGAAGGAACGTGTGTTCGACCGCTCCGTCCGAATCAAGCTGCTGTGGGAGGAAGAGGGTTTTGCCCCCCAATGGCTTTTCCATGTGTAGGGTTAAATGCAACGGAGGGACAGAGGCGGCTTTGGCTGCTGTTGGAGAACGACGGGCTTCCTCAGACCCACCACGGCTGAACACACACACACACACAGGCCTCAGCCCCCATGCAGACACAAACACACTTGAGGTCTAAATTCAGGAACTGTTGGAGGAATGCTTTGTGTGCGTGTGCGTGCCCTCAACGATGGGGGGCCTGTGTGAGTGTATGCGGTCTATCGTGACTCCCCAAAAGGGGAGCTGGCGAACGTGTGTGTGTTTCTAAAAGCACTGCATAGCCGGCCAATTTCTGTGAGTTAGTCTGACTAGTGAGTGACTCCCTCTTGGCACTGGGGGAGCGCTTGCCTTCAAATGAGGCCCAGTGCAGGAGTGATGTGAGATTAGTCACTGCACCCTACTACTGACAGGCTGCAGACAGGCCTAATGTGTCTAGGTGCAGAGCCTGGGCCAGAATTGCACTCTCTCTCTTACTTCTCCTTGCCCACTCCTGCTCCTCAGAGCCCAGCTGATATTTTTCAGACCGAGTTTCTGCTACAAAAATGCGTTTTTGTTGTTCCCTCCAGTGGGATTCTTATTGTTATTGTTTTTTACTGTATGATGCAGCTACAGCTTTATTCTGCTGATGAATTTCTGTAAGCAGGTTTAAAGTCAGTACTTAGGCAGTAGAGGTTATAAGCAGTTAATTGTTGAAATAAGATGTTTTTTTGTGAAATAGTTTTTGATCAGATATGAACTGGTACTTTTTTAGAAGCCGTAAATTCAAGAAGACCTTTTTTCTCTTTGGTGATAAGAGAAAGCTGCTGTTTCTGATCTCCTGCATTAATTCCCTTTAAGAGCTCCTTCTGTTCTGGAAGTTAAGAAGGGTGGTAATATGAATAAACCTTCACTTATGTGCCCTATCACAAAGGAAAACAAACACATCCTGCCCAAGAGGTGTTGGTTGACACCCTGTGTGTTAAGTCTGTACTGCCTGTAGGAAATTTGATTAAATGCGAGACGACGACCCGCTAGTCTGGGAGTGGAGCTTTTTCATTTGTCTTTAATACTCGAGTTTAATTTCATGATTGACTAAAGCTCCAGGTGCTTAGTTAATGTTCACCAGATGAGCTCTGCCACAATCCCAATTTTCCAGCACAGGCTGTGGCTAATAAAAGCTTGGATTTTCGCAGTTTCGCAGACACCCCTTGCATTCAGCCTCTCCGAGGGGCAGATGGAGAGTGAGCGAGACCGCAGTGTTATACTATGTTTTTATTAAAGCATGTGATTGACAGCTAAGGAAGATTTTTCCAGTATTAAAATCCAAGTCCAATTGGACAGGATAGAGTGCACTGGGATCTGGCTCCTAGCTCCTGCTCCTGTCTCCGCAGTTCATCTCTCTCTCTCTCGCCCTTTCTTGCTTGTGCATTGAACCACTCTGATCTGACAGATTGGTCCATAAGATTCCAAGACTTATTTTACAATCAAAACTTGTAAATTCGGTCTCTGAATTCAGCGCTTGAAGATAGAGGAGAGAGGGAATGAGGGGTAAGATGGAGAGAGCGTGGAAAAGGGATTGTTGGATATTGTGAAGAGAGAGAAGGAGCGAGAGATGTGGTGGAGAGAGGATGAAGATGTGGAGAGAGAGAGAAGGAGAGTAATTAAGTGAAGGGTGGGGTGGAAATAGTGAGGGAATTAGGGATAAACTAGAATGGGGGAGAGAGAGGGAACAAGGCATAACGTGGAGGATGAAAAGGGAGAGGGACATGGAGAGAGTGAGATAAGGGACGAGTGGCCTGAAGATGCAGTGGAGGTGGGGTCTTCAGCACATGTGTTGCAGAGTGTGTATTGGGATCAGAGGAACATATATACTGAAGAGTCTGAGGCCTCTATGGGCCTATAAAAGGAGCAGAAGGAGGCAGATGTGTGCAGTGTTCCTGCACCACTCCCTCTGCTGAGCCTATACTTCCTATATACTAGTCTCTCAGCCCAGAATTTTTACTATTGTCCAAATAATCCGGTATGCTTTCTTACTCAACATGGCCGAGAACCACATACTTTGACAAGAATTGGCCATTTGACTGACTGTGTCCAAAACTAGGACAGTTCTACCTGTATAATCTCTGCACTGTTAAATATACTGTATTAATAATGTATAAAGTTAAAAAACAGTCAGCTCCAATTTAAATGAAAATTAAATGATCGCCAACAGTGCTATTGCACACTGTTCGAATTAAAATGTTGCTGGCAGACTGTAGCATTGGGTGTTATTTAATTATTTAAAAATTTGTTTCTCTCGCACATTTTTTAGAATTACTAAAATTATTAGTAGGTTTTGTACTGAGAAGAACAGAGGGAATTAAAACTGGTGACCCTCAAATCACTGCTAAACGATGTTCTTTCTATTATACAGGGGATCCTCGAGTTACAACACTGATCCGTTCCTTCAACAGTGCTGTAACCCGAATTTTGGTGTTAGTTGAAATACACCCTAGCCGATCCTAACACAGCTCATAAAACACATCATAAATACACAATTAAGCCACAGAAAAAGGAAAAGGAAAACTCCCTCACTCATACTCCGTGTTACTGTGTGTTCTTCTACACCGCAACCAAACTAGTTCACCCACGTTGTCCGTAAATATGAAGCAGTGTAAGTCGAGTTGGAGTGAGAGTGAGGGTTGTAAACTTGAAACGTTGTATGTCGAGACTGTTGTAACTCAAGGACCCCCTGGATTTTATGGTTTTATGGTTAACAGTGCACTAATATTGTTGCAATGGTGAAAAATCTAATTAAGAACAAACCTTTAATGCTTCTCTATGTCATCTGTTCTGTTTGACTTGATTGCAGAGGAAAAGCCTTAAGACAGTATTTTTGTGACACCTGGGACAACAAATGTCCAAACAGCAGTGAGCTAACAGTCACCTCGATGGCCTACGCTTGTTTCTGTAAGTACATCTGCATCCCCACCAAACCATCTTATAGGGCACGACAGCAAGACTATGGCTTACCAGTGAAACAAAGGACACAGTCAAAGAACAGAGAGGCCCACGCAAATCCACAAAAGTCGTGATAGGCAGGGTTACACACCAGCCAGGACTGCACTAAATAAGTCAGCAAGGCCCGCCAAGAAAGAGTATAAGAACAAATTGTAACTGCAGTTTGCTGACAGCTCACTGTCTGGAAGAGCTGTAAAATGACTAGTGGGGGGTATTCCCCAGACAAATGCTCATCTCCAACAGGTTCAACAACTTCTTCTGCTTTTGAAGAAGTTTAATTCCTCCCAAGACGTGTATCATGTCTTCTACAGACTTTAACATTTAAATGAGAGCAAAAGCCGAGCAAAGAGTACAGAATTAGGTTCACACAAAACACTTCTGACACTTCTGTTCTAAAGGTCAGGGGAAAGTTGTCTGTGATTTTATTTAGAATTTTAAACACTATATAGTTGCGTTACGTTGTGAGTGTTCATCTCCTGTATGAAGCTGCAAGTGGGTCATTGTGAAACTTTTTAGCTCAGTCACAGCTGTCCCAGCAGGAAACAATTAGTCTAAAGCCAGTAAAGATGGAGAGAACTTGTTTTCTTACTGCTGGAATGTTGACAGGGTTATTTGGCAGGATCCCAAGGTCCAGAGGCGGATCAATCAGTCACACAGGTGTGAGTGTGTGTGTGTGTGAGTGAGAGAGAGAGAGAGAGAGGGAGAGGGAGAGGGAGGGAGAGAGAGACAGACAGGCAGACAGACAGACAGACAGACAGACAGACAGAGTGAATGTGTGTGTGTGAGAGAGAGAAAGAGAATGGGGGCAGGTGAGGTCGCCACCTGTAGTTCCATTGTTGTTTTTGACTTGACCTCATCTTCACTGCATACGCCTCCCTGTTAGAATGGCAAGATTTCATAGAACTCAGAGACACTGAGAGAAAATGGTTTTGAAGGTTTGATGCAAGCAAGTACTCCAGTAGGGAAACTATTGAGTCAGAACCATTTTTGGAATGATTTTCGAAGTTCTCCAGCTCAGTTTTGGTCAATTCCTCTTGGGAAACTGTGTTGGTTTCCCCAAGGTTATGAGGGCTCACAATTTAGCCATGCAATCATCTTCATCTTTTCAAAATAACTAGCCTTGAGTTATTTTGGCTGTATGTTTGAGGTCATTGTCTTTGTGAAAGCATTATTTTCAGATTCAGCATCATGGTTGATAAGATTCAATTCTTCGTTAAACTAAATGAAATTAAACTAAATTGCAATCGAAAACATCTTTTTTATTCTTGTCTGATCAAAGTGCAGTGTTCCAAACTAGTTCTGATTTATCTAAATGACTGAGTGCATATTTTAGACAGACGTCTCTATACTCCTTTTTAACAGAAGAGTGTAGTGTGGGGTGTAGGAATGGAGAGGATCGCAGTGCAATCCATTCTTTATTGTGCTTATTGTAGCATGGTATGCCTGTCCAGGGATGATTATTTGTGGTTCCATGAAATTGAAATTTCCACATGTTATCGAGCCAGTTGTACTGACAGGGATATTTAAGGTCTTTTCAAGGACTCTGTAGCTAGTTTAATAATGTTGTCCCTGAGAACCTCACCTTCACACTTTACCCTACACTTACTTGTGTATATATATGTAAGTTTGTATATATATATATATATATATATATATATATATATACATACAGTATGAAAGTATGTATTCTTA
>JBBPCY010000007.1:9252799-9257825 GCA_037974405.1 Brachyalestes nurse
TTTGACATGGACTCAAATGTGTCTCGTCGAAAACTGTAAATCTCTCACCTCACTGATTTATGATTCTTGAAAGGATTCATTGTATGATAATATCTCAAATATCAGAAGATTGTATTTGATTATTCTAGTATGATTCAATTATTTTTAAAAAATAAACTTCATGCATAAAATGTGAAAACTGTCAGAATGACGCACTTTTTTTAGTAAGTCTATATAATACGGTCTCAGATTTGCTCTGAACGCAGACAGCTGTGGTGTGTACTCACCAGTCGTCTCTGGTTGCTGAGGCAGAAGGTGCAGATCTGTCTGGGTTGGGAGTTCTCAGAGTCTGGGCTGGGGGCTGTAGGTTTGTGGGTGTTGTGAAGGTGGTTGTGTAGAGTCGCTGAGCTCCTGTGGCACGGCTGCCCATCTCCGCATGCCTCACCCACCAGCAGCACATTCTCCAGGTGAGAGATGTAGCTGGAGGCAAGCCTCAGTGTCTCAATCTTGGACAGCTTGCGATCAGCTGGTTCGGTGGGAATGAGTGTCCGCAGGGCCGTGAAGGCCACGTTGACACTGTTTGTACGGTCACGCTCACGGGCATTCGCTGCATTACGCTGCTTGACCTCTGTGACCGATGTTTGGAGTTCTGTGGACACAGCCGATGGCCGGCAGCCATGCTTTCGCTTGCGAGAGGTGGTTTTAACGGGGCCAAAACCAGGAGAGGACAGGCAGGAGGATTTGTCATCGGATCCTGAACTTTCGCTGCCATTCTCTTCATCTTCTGAGAGCATGCTGATCTCGGAATAGAGGAAACGGGCTGGAGATGGGCGAACCATGGCGAAGGACATCATCACCTGGTCAGCCTGATGCTCACATATGTGCCTGGTCTCCACCCACCGGCACTCTGGTCCTCTTATGTTTCTCCAATAGTGCCACAGACACGAACCCTTAGTGCCTCTTCTGTCTCACTAGAACTCTTTCGCCTCAGTAATGTCAACCAGATTGGGTCTCCTTCTGTAAGCAGCATATAAACACAGGAACAAACCCTCAAGTGGTCCCTCGCTTAGAAAACAGCACACACAGTCCAGTTTGTGGACATCCAGCAGTTGGTAAAACCAGTCCAGTGATAGACTCAGTCTCTCATGATGATTAATTCAGTACATTCTGGCAGTCCATCCTCTTCTGCAGGCTTTTTAAAGCACCAGCGCACCAAGAAGCAACGCAGCAGCCGGAGTGAGTGAGTAAGTGAATGAGTGTGTCCCACTCACTCTCATCCCCTCAACAGTTCCACGTGTTATTACGGCTGAGTGTTTCCTTATGCCTTGGCTTTATAGTGCGTGAGCGTGGTGCTGCTGGTGGTGGGGGGAGTGGCTGGGGACTGCTCCCCCTCTCCCACTGTAAATGCAAAATCCAGGGAGCTGCTGAAAGAGTGATGGGAGAGAGAGAGCAATGGAGCTCACCCTCACACTTTAGACTTTAAAGATGATTCTTAAAAAGTGTCTCTTTCATTAACATGCTGAGAAACCAACGTTTCGGACTTCCTTTCAACACTAGTGGTGAGCAAAATTTCCATTCTGTCGCAATATTTTTTATCTATTTTGTAGTTTTCATTGTTTTTGATTCTGATTCATGCATGAAAATGTCTGGGTCTTTCTCACAGATAACTAAATCTTTACATTGCCAGCGGCTTTCATGCCTTCCAAATCCCAGAACTAACCAATTCTAGTCAACAGGAATCAGAATAATTCTTGTACAAAATATGTATGTGGAGCTACATTGAAGGAAGCTGTTAAACCAACCAGACAGTTGGTGAGTGTGAATGTCACAGGTAATCATATTACATTCATTATGTAAATCCTATATTTTTTCATTCCTAATTCCATTCCATTCTTTTTCTTTATTCCTAATGTTGACTCTTGGACATGGGGAGCAGCCAGTTGTGGTTTTTGCACTGATTAAAAAGGAAGTGCTTCAGGGTGCTGGAAGGATCTGAGAGGAGGAGGAGGAGAGTGACCTCAAGCCAGAGTGTGCTGTCCGCAGTGGCTCCAGTTTCACTGCCTGACGTAGTGATGAGATGATCATTGGAGGCAATGATGACTCAGGAGTGGACAAAAAAATGTTGGGTAGTGAAAGCAGTTTCAAATAATGACTGAGATATTTCAAACTCCATGTGACCCGTTAAAGAATTATTATTATTATTGTAAATCTTATGTCCATATTTTATTTTCAAGCCATTCAGGGAATTTCATAGGTTTTACTGTTTAATTGATATTACCTGCCGTCGGTAATTTATCATTATGAACCCCCTTTCTTCATCATTATCCAGAAAAGCAGCCCTCCAAGTCACAAATGACATTTAATATCTCTGAATGACGCTGTTAGTAGCAGAGCAGTACTGTCAACATCTGATTGCTATTACTCCCTCTGCCTCTCTGACTTCCTCCCTTCCTTCCAGTGTTAAAATCTCATCTATTTGCCAAGAGTCCCCCTCCCTCTCTCCACCCAGAACAGTTCAACTCTTTTGGCATGGGTCAGGGTGCTGTCAAAATTCGGAACTAATCCTTTGCGCAGCACCACAGACAGCCCGACTGGCTCGTTACGCAGTGTGCCGGACGGGTGGATGGCCGGAGCGCCGAGGGACACGGCTGTCTAGCCTGGACTGGGGACATGCCAAGCCCACAAGCACCCACTCCTGATGGGACCCAGCCTGTGCAGCTGGCCCATTTAAAAGACGGAAAGAGAGGAAGAGACAGAGAGTATGACTTTACATGTCGCAAAAGGCGGTCTAATTAGTTATGAAACGTTATACCTCAGTGGACGGATGAATAGACTGAAGCTGAGTGGATGGAACAATGCTGCGGAAAAGAGCTCTTGTAAGGTCAGCTTTTTTAGTGGAAATGGTAGGGATAATTTGGCAACCCAGACCTCACCGCACCAATGCCTACTGGTAATTGCCTATCTGCGGCCTTGCTTTTGCCTTTAAGTCCCGCTATTTCTGGAGCACGAATGAAGTCAGTCCTCCCTGAAATTCCATGCTGTAATCGTCCTGTTACTCAGAAGCCAAAGAATTCAGACACTAAGCAGGTCAGTGGGCCTGAGAAATGGAAAAAGTGAACTACATAGAACCTTCTGGAATCCTGTGCCCGTCAGGGCCTCTCTGACATTTCTCTAGTTCAAAGAAATATCATGGTTTGAATATTAACTGCATTATAAAAATAGACCAGCTAAAAAAATGCTTTTTTAAATATAGCTCGCTTCTCACTTAGGCTTTGTGGAGGAGGGAGAACAGTGAACTCATCACTCCATAAAAGTAATATTTTCTGTCTGTTGACAGCAAATGGTTTAGGCCAAACACCATTACAATTTTTGTAAAGACATGTTGAAAGGGGCTGTCAACAAATATTACATGTATCATACTGATATCAAAGCTGTGTGATGATGATTAAATCGTATTTTGGAAAAAAATCCTAACCAGTGGAGTGAAAAGAAAGCTCAACTTCTCAACAGTGCTTTACAGTGATATTGGCCATAGTGATGTAAAAAAAAAAAAACGTACAGAGGTGAAGTTACGTTCATTCACAAGTGACTACAGTAAATGTGACAGTAAATGTTACTGACCAAGGCAAGAGGGAGGAATGTTAGAATTTACTAAAGTGTTGCACTGTAGCTAGTTGTCATTTTGTCACCATCAAAAAACTTTACAGAGTAAAACAAATTTCTTTGCTTCTAATGTAAGTCAATGTAAAAACATTTTATACTAATGTATTTCGGAGCACTTCTATTGCTCATTGACTTTTCATGGAAGTTCACACAAGGTAAAAGCCAGCAGCTTTGTTCAAATGACTTTAAAAAAAAATCGGAAAAAAATGGTGATGCATTGGATTGGTTTTCTTTGGACCGCAATGATTTGTTGACTAATTTAGACCAGACAGCAAATTATGGAGAGCTACTTTACTAGCACACTCTGCCCGCTAGCTCAGACAGTAGAGAGAGAGCGAGAGGGAACAGCTCTATCAACAGGCTGCTCTCTAAAGCCCAGTTTCACCTGTGGATTGTGGCTCTTTTGTAAAGCAAGCACTGTAATGCATTTCTGCTTTATTTCTGATTATAAAGGATAAAAGGCATCACTATCTCCTAACACAGTCCAAATCTAACAGAAAGTACAAAACATCTCTCAGTCAATGTGGGCAACATTGTTCTTCGTTTGATAGCCAATAGCACATTCCTATGAGCCTAAACTGTATTCCTAAAAAGACGGGGAAATTAGTTTACAGACCTTTCAGGAGCTGAAAGAGCTAACTTTACTTAAATATACTATGATGCTTAAAAGCCAAATAATACAGTTTTAAGCCATTTTGAAGCAAAGGCCATGATTTGGCTAATAATGGTTTGCTATTGTTCATAGTGGCTTTTGGAGCGCTGTACTGTTTAATGTTTGACATACAAACATTTTCTCACAAAAACGTTAAGGTTCCCTATGCAGTATGAAGAGAAGTCCTAACAGTTGACCCATGAGCCATGTTGCTTTGCTCAGTCTCCATAACCCATGCTAGGTGTGTTTTGTGCAGGAAGGGCGTCTGAGTCAGGACCTTATCTTTGAAGTGTGCCTTATAAAGGAGGCAGCTGGTGAGGGCAGTCCCTGTGGGGCCTTTCAGGCTGGCCTTGTAAAGTCCACCTCAGCCCGTCTTAACTGGAGCCCTGGGACTGGCCTGCTGCCCTGCTAACAATGTCCCCCTGCTAATTTAGCAGCTCTTTAAATTCAAAGCATTCTCCTTTTTATCCACTCTCTCTTATGAGAACACCTCGTATTGCTGCACCAGGTGTGGTAACGCGCACAACACCATATCAGTTCAGACCTTTCAGCTGGTGGGAGAATTATATCTATTGTAGTTTTGTGCATTTTCTGCCTTTTATAAATCAAGCTCAAGCATACAGTATGTAAAATCTATTTCTAAATAGGAATTAAAGGTATTTATTCCATTGACTATTTGATTGTAAAATATTAATTTGATATATTGCATTTGTCCGATTCGTCAAAGTATTT
>JBBPCY010000007.1:9257925-9275878 GCA_037974405.1 Brachyalestes nurse
TTTAAAAACTGCTGAAAGATAGAACAACATTCTCTGTAGGCCTAAAACAAAATAGTGTATTAAAACAAAGACTGGCACAGCCCATATAATAACTGTAATCACTGGAAAACTTTCTTGCCTTTTCCAAAAAAAAAAAAGGGATGTTTTGCGATCGAGACTGTTGCTTTAAGGAACCGTGCATGCTGGGAGATGTAGTTTTTAGGGGTGTGTGGTAGTGCAGTCAACTTTTCATGGCTGCTCCGTTCGCGAGTGCTTTTTGCCACTCAAATGCTCTTTTTAAAAGAAAGAAAGTAAATTCTCCCGTTCTGAGGAAGGAAAGCACAGACCTAGCTCCCCGTATCGTCTCATTTTTGAAAACAACTCGAGGCGAGAAAACAACGCGGTTGTTTATGACGTCATCACTGTTTCTGTGGCATAAAAAACAAATTTCAATATATATATATATCTCTCTAAAATCTGTTGTGCTCAAAAAAATAACACCTACTTGGTACTTGGATTTAAGTGTAGTTGGAGATTTTGTTTGAAATCAACACAAAGGAACCACACTAATCCTCCCCCTCCTGCTGCACCCCCCTTTAAAAAAAGAAGAAATATTTAGAAGCACGTTTCCTCTTTGGGGATATTGCTAGGCTGACAGGAAATTTCAAATTTGCAGTGATTGTTTTTATTAATGGTTATTAACAGACTTGGCCGGTTCCTGTTTGACTGAGGCAGAAATTGAGAGGTCAGAAGGTCGCATACGTTTTCATTACTGCATTCAGCCTCATGGTTTGGAATATATTAGTTAGAACTGAGCTTGCTTCGTGATGTGTAATTCACTGTGATTCATTTAAAGTTCTGGGAAGCACTTGAGTATGAGTGATCCTGATACTGTAGCTTGGCAGTATGGACCCAGACCCTTAGCTTTTTCTTTAATAGGAACGCTTTATAAGAAGAATTAGAGGCAGACTTTAGGTTTGTGTGTGCTCCTACAAAGTTCACAGAACACCTTGTCTCAACTAACTAATGCTATAACAAAAGCAGTCAGCAATAATCACATTTTAAACACACAAAATTGACCTTAACCGTCAAGTCATAGCAGAACTGAACTGGACCCAAAATGGAGCCTTGTGTCCCTCTCGCTTTCTCTCTTTATGTGGGACAGAATCCAGTTCTGTTTCATCTCCTTAAACTCTGCAGCCTGTTGCTTGTGGTCATTTGTAATGTAAGCAGTAGCTAACTGGCTGCTTATATCATCCCCACAGCGAGACCTATGAGCTCATGCTTTTGGCTGTAAGACTCTGTTAGCGCAGATTAGGGCCCAAAAAATCAGTCATCCATTTTGGGTGTGGGTGAGTGCATGCAGATGGAGTTTTAGAGCAAATATTTGCTGGCACCTCTCACCACTCCGTTACGTATGGAGTAAAATGGCTATTGAATATAATGTGCAGTTGTGTCTGGTCCCTCTCTAGCTTTGGCTTCAATGTTGCATTTCTTTATGGCTTTTGGCAAGCAAGTTGAGCTGTGGTTGCCAGATCAGGAAATAATATGAAAATCCTTAATGCAAGCTGTAAAATGTTCAAATAGTTTATGAAATGCTTGAATTGAGTATAAATTTTGGGATTAAAAATAAATTATCAAGAGGCCGCACAGTAGTCTATTGTACTATAAAGCACAATTAAAAACATCAAAAAACATACACAGGGTGCTGATGCAGTAGAAAAATACACACAAAATCAGTGTGTGTGCGAGAGAGAGAGAGTGAGTACATGCAGTATATGGGAAAGTGTGGGAGGTTCTCTGTTGAGGTAGTAGTCTGGGTGCATATGATTGTCATTAGACATAGAGGGAAAAGTCTGAGTGAGTGCGGAGGAAATCCAGCAAGCATATATCACTCACTTGCTGGCAGAAATTATGTACTTTCACATCCTTTTTCAAATCTATGCTTTTCTGATAGCATGACATCAATAGATGAAGTAGAACTACCATCTCAAAGAATTGCTGAAATGTCCTTATTATTTGGTGAGTTATTGCTAAGGTTGCGCTAAGACTGAGAGGTGATATCAACACTTTATCAACACCACTGCTCTACTGGTAGAAGCACATTGCTGCTGGACAGACTGAGAGTTGCTATTACTTGAGTAGAGCACAGTTCTTCAGTTCTGTTGCAGACAACAAAAAGGATGATACATTCCCTAGCATCATTATTACTTCAATCAAAACTTTGTGATGTAAATAATTATATCTATTATTTGATTATCATATTCTATTGTCAAATGTTTCAAGAAAAATTACCTGGATAATTTCTAGAAACTTGAAAAATGACTGGTAACCAACTCTATATAAGAAATGAGAAATGGTCTAGAAATGGTCTAGAATAATGTTGAATAGTCTTAAGAAATATTTGACACATTGTGTATATTCAGGATGATTTTACCTGCCATGTATAATCTTGAGTAGCGAATGCTTATAGAATGAGGTTGTTCTAAAAACCTTCAAGAGTGCTTAAACTAGTATCAGACAGTGCACTGAAATTGGCTATTTTTCTTTCATAGTTGCCATGAAATTCATTTTTTACCTGTTTTGATTGGCCATCAGAAGACCTATATTCTTTTTCTAATGGATTACGTTTGTGTGTACCTGATTTACAAAACCTCAGCCTAAACTGGATTTTAATCTTCACTGGAGAGCAAGCACATTGTGTATTAGTATGTTTGTTGTGAAAATTGAGGGGCAGAGTTGTGCTGTGTGATCTCATCATGGCAATCTTTGTGGAGAGATTGTTCTTTCCTTTTTACAACTCATTGCTGGCTAGCAGCTCCACGCAGAGTGGAGATATTTTAGACTCAGAGAGCTACCAGTATCTGAGCTAAAATGACAATAGAGTTATGGGTGGGAACATTTAATGTGATTACACAAATTCCATTCTTCTGGTGGAATAGCCTTTGGCTCTCTGCAGAAAGTGACTACTACAAGATAATATATACAGTGGCATCATTTTGTTTTGACCTTCGCAGTCATATTGCCTTCCAAGTGTGTTGAGAATCAGCCCAGCTGAAACGTCCTCAGGGTTGCTTGCAGAGACTGCAAATCACACAAATCTGTTTGTAATGGCTATTAAACAGAAAATAAACACAGGGAGAGAGCAGTTTACAGCTCAAATCCTTCACACGCCTGATGAAATACAATAAATTACCCCCCAAAACTCAGATTTCCTCCGCACTGGAACTTGAAAAATATTTTTGTTCTTTACAGAGGGGAGACCTGAGATTTATACTATACTGCTGCTTGCCTGTCAAGATCTAAGTAGAGTTGGGTAGAACTTTGAGGCTAATGCAGAACTTTGTATAGTGCTAGTGGCCTTATGAATATGTGCAGGAATTTTTGGAGAAAGCCTCTGTCCTGTATCACGTCTATGGGGCAGAATGTTATGAGTTTCCTCCCATCTATATTGATATGTAGACACGGATCCAAGTTTTTAAATGTTACCCTGAGGAGTGATCACTCGGCAGAGTACGGAGTGTTCCATTTCATATTGCCTTCTTTGTGGGGTAACTCTTTTCCCTACAACAATATTGCAGCCATGGCAGATTGCAGAGATGGCTGGGCAAAATGACAAAATTCCCCTAATCTGTATTTCTGCAAAGGGCCTGCCATGTTGATGTATCATATGTGGACCACTTGGCTAAATCAAGTGTTCCATTCCTGCAGGGGGTCTTCAGGTTCAACTGCAGGGTTGCATGCTTGCGCTGGGAATGCAGGAGGTCAGAAACTTCAGCTACTGAACCACTGAGCCATTATACCACAGCAGAGGGAGGAATTCACCCCTGTTCGAGTGAATGAGCAGCACAATGAGCGGGTGATTGGGGTTCATTTCCTACAATCAAGTTCACTAAGGAGTCGTGAGCTAAGTGGTCTCCAAGCCTCAGAGGCTCTGCTCTGGATCCATGAACGCAGACATGCTTAGTTTTGTACACCACGGCAGAGCTCGGGGCTGACAGCGGACGGAGGCTGCTCCAGCACATGAAATGTGCTACTGCCACTTTTGTCTACAGTACTCATAAAGTGCAACCACACATGCATGGACAACGAGGCTCCTTGTGAAAAGTAAGATGTTCATACAGACTCTTGCCAATGGAAACATGAGTAGACAGAAAACCATGAGCGAGTCTGGAAGCCATTCTTCTCTTCATGTCAGATCCATCATTTGTTGAGTTCTACATGGGTTGTGTCAACAATGTAATATGGCATATGATAATGGTTTGGGGTTTTGGACATTTGTTTAACCTTTCCCTCCCTCTCAAAACCTGATATGGTCTTTTTTTACCCATTTGATATGGCGCTCCTCTAGTTAATCAAGAGTGTGTGGTAATGACATCATCAATTATAATGCAAAATATATAACATAAGAGCCATTGCACAGTAATGCAGCTTTACGCAAGCAAACTCGAACACAAATATTCTTTGACTCCTTTTTTGAACCTTCTGATGCAGCACTAAAATGTGATTTGATTTGTTGCTTTTACACAACTGGTTAATAGAACACTGAAGTGGAATACCTGAAGTTTACTGTGGTCATTGTTTGTTTATTTTTACTTATTTAAGTTCAAATGAGTCGAGGCACTCCGTTTTTGTAATCCATCTGCATAAACTCAGCATATATGGAGTTACAGTATGGCGGCCAAAAGCACAATGTTTGTGTTCATTGGATAATATTTGGGGGGAGTGCCAAAGGCGAATAAAGTAGATTTATGATTTTATGAATCCCATCAATCAGATGATGTTTGTACAATGAAGACTCGAGAATTTATTGACCAATCAACCATTTTAGTGAATGTATTCAGCCATTTCCCATTACAAAACAGTGAATAATAAAACTGAAATAATTAATGTATGTTAAGACAAAATGTACCCTGTAAATTCCCCAATGCAGAATTTACTCTTAAAGTGTTTATTGTGTCCAACTGGACTTGAACGCTATGGGAGTGAACTCACAGAATAAAACACCACTTGTCACACACAACATCAAGATATTTTTTAACACAATATATTTAACCATTGTGTTTACACATTACATCAAAATGAAATCCAAAACTATTACAAAACTGCAGATCATATTTAAACCAAAAATGTGGCTGTTGGTTGAGTGTAAAAAAAAAACTACACTATGAGGAATACTGTAGTCTATGTGTGTATTGTCAGTGTTTAGGTTAATTTAGCTACACTCTTTTAGTTGCCTTGACCAATATGTGTTGCTTGAATTCAGATCGTCAAATTTAAGTCATAATAGCAATCAGGTTAAAAAAGTGATGAACAGGTAAAAAGTGAATTGCTCATGCTTTAGAATTTTCATGTATGGTAATCATTATATTTTTTGTCTGCACTTTTGTTCTGTATTAGTGGTCTAGAATCTTGTATGGAACTGGGAGCTGCTGTCAGCATTGTTGGCTCCCTGTTCAATCGGAATACCTGTGGTTATTCTGTCAGCAGCCTTTAATATCACTCTTATTGTTTCATACTGAATAATTTAAAGGTATGGAAAACTGTCTTGGCTGAAGCTTCAGATTTCCTTCTCTCTTTTCACTTTGGAATGATGTGGATTGTCGCACCCCAACTGGCTTCACACAATGGAAAAACACTGACTTTAATGTTTCTTAATACCACTGTTGAAGAAAGACATTAAAACAGACACTAGATTATCAGAGATTTAGTAAAATGAGATAACACAGTAGAATTCATGCTCATGTAGACTGCATATACTGAAATTGGATCATCATTAGCAATCATTTATTAAAACATTGATGCATTTGCTTGTAGTACTTACGTGGAGCTTCACTGGTGTTGGGTTTTTCAGATTTGTTAATATTTTTGTGCCATGTAAGATGATCTCCATGATGACCAAATTCAGTCAAATTTATTCTGATTAGTTCTTTAGAATAGTGTTTTCTGGCACTGAAGACCCACTACCCTGCACATTTTAGTGCTGTCCCTGCTTTAACACACCTAATTCAACGTGATAGGAGTTTGTTAAGGAGATGATGAGTTGGATCAGGTGTGTTATGAGCAGGGAAAACACCAAAATGTGCATAGCAAATGGTTTTGAAAATAACTCTCTATACAAATGGTTCTCAAACCAGTCCTAACAGTCCCCATATGGTCCGCACTTTCCTTTATCTCTGTGTGTTGTTAGTTGTGTTGGAACAAAAACTCTGACCATCTGTGAGTCTCTGAGCACTGGTTTGAGAATCATGGCTCTAGAATTTTACATTCTTCACAGAGTCTTTGCTAGAAACTCTACACCAATTTTTCTACTGCTGATTGGTCCACACTGGCTCAGTGCCCAAACTTCCTGATTAGAATCACCTGCACCTATTTCTTGTTCATGGACTCATTAAAGGACTTCCTGAGTACTTTTTGAAGTCTTGGCCATGTTTTTAGTATTTTAGAGCCTTTTCTTTAGATTCTGATATTATTTCTGACTATGAGTGTGCCCATAGTTCTCAGTACATTAGAATGACAAAGCTCCTTTGCACCAGCTACTATGGCTCTCGTCACAGCCTCTCACTTTATCCTCACCTCATTTTAATTCCTTTCCATACAGTGCCAGCTGCCTCTGCTCCGTAAAATGTTGTTTATTGTTAACATACATGCAATGTTAATGTGCATACGGCCCGAGAGGAAGACTTTTGGCAGACAAAACCACAGATATCTGAGGCTGTAGCTGGAGTAGAAAAAGCATTTTAAATGGTTTCCAAAGGGTTCTTTGGGTAACTCACCCATTACCATAATCATTTATTTGAGCCCTATAACTAGAAAATGAAATACTGTCTGTGCTCTCTGCCAAAGCTATCAACAGAGTATCAGATCCACTTTAGTAGCTCACAAAGGAACAGAGAAACAATGGAGCCAATATAATAAAGTCTTGAAACCTGTGAACCCTGGTCAGATGAACTCAAGTGCATTCTTCTCTAAAATGTTCTCTGAATTACATCACGTGGTCTCTTTGATTTACAAATACAAAGTGGAATTATAGCAACGCAAATGGCTAAACTATTAAACAGCAGGTTAGAAATACCATTGAAGGTGCCTGATAAGCTATCAAAACATAAAACATAGTCATCTTCACCTGTTTACCCAGAAATAAGATAATAAAAAGTTACATTTTGAATGATTAGGTGTCTTATTTTGGTACCAGTTTACAATACGAATGCCCTCATGCAGAGTTTATGGATTGTTATAACACAGTTATATATAGCAGTTATAAATGAGCAGCTGTGATCTATTTCTTTCCAAGTATTGAGTACACGTTCATCTAAACTGTTAAATCTCAGATCTTGGTGGTTACCAATATTTGTCATCTCTGTCAGTTAGGATTATATCTGTCAACTTCAACACATTTTAATGGTCATTGTCACCTTTTTTATATAATTATTATTTCAACGTGTAAGTGTTTTGGTGCTTATGAATGAATTATGAATTAATTATTAGATTTTAAATGATTAATTATTATTAGACTATTAATTAGCTAATATTAAACTTCTCGTAAACCCTTGTATGATAAGGGTAGTGTAATTGTAAAGTGATACCAAAATGAGTACACAAAATGAAAGGGAACTCCTTTGCCGTCACGCTGAATCTTTGTCGTGGCATTTTCAGTGTCAATGAATTTATTCCCTCTGTCCAGCTGTCTTTACCACTTTCACAATAATCTTTTGATTTATCTCCTCCACATTCTTAAGGGTCAGCTGCTCAGTAATGGCAAGTCCAGCTGGATGGCTCCCAGAAAATTATAACTTAGAAAGAATCATCACCTTAAAACAGCTGAGACATCCCCCCCAACTCTGTCACACACACACACACTCACATTTCTTAGATCTGCACATTTTGATGAGTAAGAAGGTATAGAAGTTCTAAATAAAAAGCTCATTTTACAATGTTATTGCTGCTTTAGCAGTCGTTCTCCTACATATATCTCTGCATGGTGACTATGCTAGAAACGGGCACTGTCGCAGAATGGATAGAGACATTGTAAATGGATTCCTAGTCCTTCCAGGTCAAACCATGTCTTAGAACTTGGATGTGAGACAAGGAACAGTAGTTGATGCCCAAACATGACTTCCCAGACAAGATAGTTTGAGGCTATAAAAATGAAATAACATCATCTAATTCATTGTGGCAAGATGCATTTGACATTGTCTTATAAACTAGTAGAGCTTCAAATATAGGACCCTGAGGTACCATTACTACTGTAAGCTATTCTTAAAAATACTTTATGATTCCTGAGTAAAATCCTGAACAAGATGAAAAACTCCAAAGACAGACAATCACATGGGTCACATGATGATCAGTAGTTCATGGAAGACTCTACATCTATAAAGTCCTCTCACTTACTCCTTTTCATCTCAATAAACTCTGTGGCAATGTAAATTTTGGCAATTTTATAAACCAACAATGCACTCACAAAGGCCATAAACACTCAATCACTTACCTGGTAGGGGATATGTTTCACACTGGCTGCTTTTCATAGTGTTTGGATAACTTGTTTTGTAGACCATTAAATATCTAATCCCTTCTTCTGTCCTCTGATCATGTAATAGACCAGTTCTGAAAATATCTTTCGTTTACTTATTGGTCTCTCAGAGTTTTATGAGTATTGCACAAAAAGGTAAGCCAACATCAATCAGTGTTTTATGACCATTGCACGAAACAGCCTCTTGGAGAGGGAGAACTTCATGCTAACAAATTTCTTCTCATTTATCCTTGGGGGTCCATTTAGACTCCTTTTGACCTCATGCCATCGACACCATAACAGAAAATACCATTTCATGACAGTGAAAACCTACCCCTCAGCACACTGTGCTGCCAGTATCGTGAATCCAGGAGGATTCACATATCTTACAGAAAACACCCAGCCAAAGCCACACATTCCTCGCAGTACACTTGGGTTACAGATCTCATTTTTACATTACAGATGAGAGCGAGGAGATAGAAACTGCACGATTTCTCGTATTAAAATCCTGTAGCACTTCCTCTGTGATGATAGTAATGAGAATACAACACAGGATGCGATAAAGAAAGAATGTACTCACCATCTATAGTCCATGGCTTAAAGTGGAATACTTTTCTACCTTTAAAGAACTACAAAAAATAGAGACCACTGCAAAATATTTTTAAAGCAGCATCTCTATGAGTATGATAACCATTCCATGCCAGTGCCTGTTAAATTCCTACACAAGCACCTCATTCTGCTTAATGAGGGACTGGTTAGTGATCACCTGAATCACATCTTATTTAATGAGGAAAAGTATAAAAACACTGCTGTAAACAACACTCTCCTCTCACAACGTGACCAGTTTCCTTTAAAACGATGTTTTAAAGAACAATATTTTTATTTGGAAATTACGAGGAATATTGTCAGCAGTTCTTAAAAACTAAGGCAAAGTTCAGTACTTGCACCTATAAAAGATCAAACCTGAGAAGGGGGACATTTGCAGTGGTCTCTTATTTTTTTCCAGAGCTTTATATACTAAAACATCTCCAACATGGACATTAATAATGATAATAATAATAATAATAAGAAGAAGATGATGATGAAGACAAAGAAGAATAAGAAGAATTGATGCAATAAGAGAATATAACAACTAACTATAATATCCATGTGAAAGAAACTGTAGCGTTATCACAAAAAGGAATTTAAGTAAATGTTTCTTGATGTTGTCATGGTCATGATTCAAATAATTCTTAAAGAACCCCTTTATAAGGGTGACCATAATCACCGTGCTACTGGAGTGTTACTGGTTCAAAGTAAGGGCCAGGCACAAAAGAATAATTGAAGCAAAGCCAACTGCTCAGCGCTGACGGAGGACTAACATGCCACTCTTTCTCTCCCCTTCTTCCACTTTCAAACCAAAGAGCAGAGATTGTTATTAGCATGAATAAAACTGGGGGTTGTAGTAAAGTAACACCATCAGTAGTTATAAATGTACATCAGAAACTTCATTTCAAGGCATTAGAAACAGGAAGTCTGAAGTACTAATCAACACACCAGCAGTTCAAGGATTGCTTGTGTAAACAGTGTGTCATTTTGACACCATGCACATTGACACAAGGCGTGGTCTGAAACTCACATAAATGAGCTGAGTTGTGGTGTGATATCTAAACTGGCCTAGAGGTAGAGGATCATTTATGCAGTAAAATAAGAAACTTTCTTTGGAAAGATTTATGAATTTACAGAATAGCAGAGCTGGCTAAGAGGAGAGAACGAAAGGGTGAACTCATATTTTGCAACTGTTGAGTGTCCTCAGGAGAAGTCAGATAGTAGTTAACAGCTGTTCAAACATAAAACCATTTCAGTGTGGTTAATAAGAAAAAGGCCACGGAGGTTGTAAAATATCTTCTAATAAAAAAGCTGTGGTTATTTTTTGTGCAATGTGTCGGGGATCCCTGGATTCTTATTTTTTTCATCACGGTTGAAAATTCAAGGCATTTCACAATAGTCAGCTAACACCAAATGGGAATTTTACATATAAATGAAAAATGAAAAGAAACAGCAGAAGAAAAACTAAAACGAATGCAAAAGGTTATTTATTTAGTTTACACGCTATACATAGTTTCCTGATTGTATTTGATGCATAATGTTTACATTTGTATTTATCATAAGGAAAACTTCAAATAATTTAGTTACTGTCTAGTCTACAGGGACAAACATCATCCTTTGACTGCATAGCACATGTGTATTGAAAAGGCTGAGCCAAGCTTAACAGAAACAATTAAAGAAGAGACCAAACGAGCATTGCTTTGAGGATTTGACAGTATTCAGCCACAAAAATATTAGTGAGATCAGGTACTGATGTTAGATTATTAGTTCTGGATCACAAACTCCACCCCAGCTCAGCCCAGAGTCATTGGACGGAGCTCCATCAGTCCAGAGAATGCAGCTCCCCTGATCCACAATCCATTGTGCGTGCCATTAATCATGGTGACCTTAGGATCATGTGTGGCATCTTCAGAGATTTCCATTCTATAGACAATGCCTTTCCATACAAGCTGTGTTCATTAGAAGAGGTGTATGGATCTTTTTGGACATATGGTGTACATCAAGAACTTAATAGACTTATGGCACTTTTCCACTAGCACAAGAAACCATGGCGAACTGCAAACAAACGTTTCTCCATTACAAGTAAAGCAACCTGTGCTGTCACAGCTCTGCTCGATGGCAGGGCTGGAAATAGGCCACAGCTGAGCTGACTGCGTCACTGCTTTCTGATCGGTCGAAATGTTGTCATCATGACATTGGAAAGAGGGCATTTTTTTACTATTCGTGCAAAAAACGGGAAATATAAACTAACAACAGTGAAGCACAAGCACTACTATTTGTTTGGGCTGAAGGTAAATTTCAGTGGGAGTTTTCTATTATGCTAACAAATGTATCCTTAACACAGAAACATGAAGGTGTATCAGGAAATTTCATAATAAGTGTGCTGGGTTAGGTTTTTGTCACACAGCAAAACAACACCAAGAAAAAGTAGAAAAAAGTCAAGCAAGGCTATAAAAAATAATAGGCCACAGTAATAAAAGGGACTCTGAAAGGAAACTTTCCACTGTGGGGACTGTGGGGAGAGAATTGCACAGCCAATGTATCGTCAACACTGTTATCAGGCTGAGATACAATGGAAAAATCAAAGTGTGCTACATCTTCCCTGCCGTTGCAGTATGGTTTAGGAGCAGCACGGTTCCTGTAGACCTATGGAACAGTGCCTTTATTTGCCCGTCCTTGACATCCATAGCACAGTCTCTATACAGATTATGAATATGCTTGTGCTTGAGTGATCTGTAGATAGGAACTTATGGATAAATGTAAGGATCAGTCCATTATTACAAGGTCTACTACATACAAGGGGGCCCCTGTTGAGAAATCCACCAGTGCTTTGGTTATCTATCAGTACTTAGAGTGAATACAGACCCCTAAAACGCCCACAGGGCTCCCAGTAGTAACCTGGTTCCCAGTAAGCCTGTGCTGCAATCCATCCTTCACTACATTTTTCATTAGACAACAGTAGCATGTTGTCTGTCAAGAGATTTGTACTGCACATGACCTTGACGTTTTCAAGTGCTGCTAGTCAAACCGAAGGAGAAAAATGTATGTGCAATAGAGCTGTCTACAAGAACGTGGTGAAAAACTCCACAAATGTTTATATGAGCTCTAACCTTGTTTCATATTGCCACATCATCTATCATCCTGCCCAGTCAAAAGTCCTTCCACACGTGTGATGCAGAGGGCTGCTGCGAGGGCCAGTCCTCCATGATGTCTAGTGTTTTCTTTAGGTGCCATTATTCTGCTATTACTCAAAATGCAGGGAAGGTGTTTAAATGCTTACTCCTCAGAACCATAAAAATTAGTGTATGCTTGTTAATAGCTGTTAAGAGACATAAGAGCCCAGACACCAAAAAGGATGACTTGATCAGTACTGTGTGATGCAACAAACAGCAGTGATTTGGCTCAATCAGTTGGCTGTATTTATTACAAAGTTAAATATCATCCCTGTCCAATTTTGATGTCAAACGTCCAATTTAGTCTTTTGTTTTCATAGATTTGAAAATGCAGGCTCCTGTGACAACACTTTATATTGAAAGAGATACGGGGTTTTATTTCCGCAGCTTAGAAAGTGCTAGAATACTTAATATTTACTGGACTTCAAGAAGGCTCTCTGAAGTGGTTAGCAGAGAGAGAGGTGAGAAGTTAAAAAACGTGCTGAAATGTCCAGCCCACGTGTTATTTGGTATGACATCATTTTCCTGATCTCATTGTTTTTGTACGAGGCAAATTCCACCTGCAAATTTCATGATGATGCACAGGCAGCTTTATGAGCATATTTTTTAGCTTGTAACAACAAGAAGACAATTGTTTCTTGGAAAGAAATATGTTTGTTGTAGGTTTGAGAGTGATAAATTCTGGGCAGTGGGTCAAAATAAGAAAGCAATAGAACAACATAAACTCTCTTTGTCATATACATATATTCTGTTTCCCTTGCTTGTTGCCTTGTTTAAGCTGTGCTCACATACAGCCAGGTTTTTTGACAGATATCCATTTTCTCAGCTGTGGGGCCTGCTTAATATACTTCAGCAGACACTAACAGCACATGACCTTGCAAACAGACCTTCACTGCTCCTTCTCAGAACATTCATGAACATTCGACAGTTTCCGCCTGAGACAGCGGTAAAGAATCTTTTCTCCCATGGTGTGATCAACACCTCCCCATATGTCTTATTTTTAAAAATAAAGAATGAACTCAAGCATGTACCTTCATTCTACTAGACATTAAACCCCAGACATCTAACCAAAAATAAATGAAACTATATCCCCCAGATATCAGCTATATATCAGGTGACTGTTGTATGGAGTGTGTGCCTCAACTCATTCAGCTGAACAAATAGACTCAAGCCTCTATTGGAAGATCAGATCCTGTTCTGGGATCAGACCCTCTACGTGCACTAATCTTTGTCAGGAAGTGCTAAGAGCAAAACTGATCTAGACAGTCTGGCCCCACCTTTAGCTGTCTCAGTCACCTGTGTAATTACTTTCTATTACCGCAGCTCTTTGCTTTAATAAAACACGTAATCCTGGTTCTGGAGTACCATTGCCCTGCATGTTGTAATGTTCTGACTGTACTAACATATAGTTTTTATATATATTTTAGTGTTTACATGCCTATTTCAACCTACAAAAGGCTTATTAACTGGTTAATTAGATCATGTTAATTGGTTGATTAAAAACAATAAACATGTGGAGTGTGTTGCAGGGTTAGAAACACTGCTCCCAGTTCACCTCGGGATGAACTTGTTAATGAGTTTATTTGGATTAGGTGTGTTAGGAGCAAAAGACATGTGGCAGACAGTGGCACTTCTGGACCAGGACTGTGAACAACTATCTTAAAACACTCGATTTAAAAGATTAAATCGAAACCCAAAGCAAAAAAATATAGATAAAAAGAGAGAGTTTTCATTCCACTGTTTTCACTGACTTTTGTATGGCAAAGGTATTCATTTCTGCTGGACTTCTCACATATGGACCAATACTTAGTTAAGAGTTAGTTTCCAAGTGCCTGCCTAACTGACTGACTCTCAGTGGTTCAAAGCTTTAAGGGATGTCCCTTTGGGCACCAGCAATATCAGCAGGACCACTTAAGTTGTTTTTCAGTATGTGTTCTTGCACTCCTGTAGACTCATTTGATGTCATTTTCCATCACTCAAGAATGCCACTACCATTAACAGTGCATGTAAGGGGCCTTACGTGTGAAGTAGGCTTATTAAGGGCAATCCAACTCCCACAGTCATTAACACAGGCAGGGGTCAAAACACTGGCAAGCAGGAACAAACAAGGCAAATTCATAATCAACGAACCCCAGAGTCCTGAAGGGCTGGTGTTCAGCACAGTTTGGTGATTTCCCCGTTCACACACATCTGGTTTAACTCATCTGTTAATTGCCAGGTTTAGTGAGTGTGTTTGAGTAGAGGAACTACCAAACTGTGCTGGACATGAGACCTCCATGGCTGGTATTGAGAATCCCTTCCCTAAGGGAAAACACCCTGACAACAGTAAAAATACCCAGAAGCATTCATTGTCCAACACGGATTACCAGATCATTTGATAATTTACCAGCGAGAACAAAATAAATGACCAATTAATGAAGAGTTTGTTATGATGGAGAATGAGGCGAGTCCACAACTGTCATAGCCCATTAAGCTGTAACTTTGAAAATGCCCTAATCACACACTTGTACTCAGAAGCTCAGAAGAGTTTCAGTTATTTCAACATGTATTATTGTAATATAAATTTTACATTTGTGGATAAACAATTATTTAGTCATTCATTTTGTATGAAAGGGTTTTTGTACATGATATTAATGTTAATTAAGATCTTATTTCTAGTCCTAGAACATTGCGCAATCCCAGGTATCCCAAACCTTCTGGGTCTTTTTTCCTTTCTTGTGTACTGCTGTGTTTGTCTTTGAAGCAACTTGTCAAGAAGCGATTTGCCAGTAACTTAGACTTGTTCTTAGTCTTATGGTCTCAATGTATTATATGCTGCCATAAAGAGGGACAACTGTGGTCTTCCACAGAGCATTAATTCAGAGAGAGATTCTTTATTTGTCACATACACAGTTATGCAAGTACAATGTGTAGTGAAATCAGCCTCTGAAATCAACGACTCTGCACAATATAGTTATAATATAGCACAATAAATTAAAGGGAAAAATAAAGGCTAGAGCTAAGCAAGATACAGTATAAATGGAAAAATATCTTCTAAAAACAAAACAGTAAATGATTTACCTCCCACAATTAGTCAGCATCCACTAAACCACTGAGAGGTAAAACAGTATACGAGCAAACCCACATGCTTCTCTCACATTAGATCATTCTTTGCAATAATAGTAGATTTAGAATGTTGAACACTGTTTATAATACCCACTCTTTTACAGTTCCAGGCCTTCTGTGTCAGGGCTGGCAGTCCTAGTGGATGATAAATTGACCGAATAATCCTTCACGTGCACACTCTTACAAATGCAGGCCAAGACGTCTCTGTGTTGTAGCAAAAATGGAAAATTAAAAAATGGCCACAGCCTGCTGGCCTCACACGTGTTTGGTGTTGTTTAATAAAGCTGGAAGGTTGATTTTGTCTCGTCTGTCACAGTTAGGATTTCATTCATGTCAGTGACGGAACCCAAAAAGAGAATGAGGCATTTGGAGAAAGCTTTACAAAGCTTTGTAAAATATGCAGTGTGAAATTACAGCATTATCCACACACTGGTCTCACAAATCAACTTACATAATATGAACATTTTACAAATATGCTGTCTTGGATGTTCACTTGCTGGTCAGACAGCATTCCTTTTTTAGTTACAAAGAATCCAAAGGGCTCTAAAATGCTTGAGTATAATTATACAGAAGGGCTGAGTAAAACTCATTTTACTTTAGCATCATCCATATTTCATTAAGAAAAGAAATTAGACAGGAAACATGCAGGTGTCATTGGATAAGGTCTGAAATGTACACCATGAGTTCCATAAACAAAGGGCATGTTATCCGAAGTGACACAGTGAGAAAAAGAATAACACACACCTGGCCTGAAGAGATACTTCCTGAGCAATTTAATGTCATTTGTCACAGTATTTTGGGTTTCAGTCCACCTCATACTATAAGGTTTATGTTAACACACACACACACACACCCCCCTCTTTTGTCTCACTTTACAGAACCTCACCAGTAGTTCCACTACAAATAAGCAGCTGTAGGACACAGACTTCACTTCAGCTACTTTCCATCTTTACTGTGTCAGAAAGCTGACTTTTGAACAAAGCCTTTGTGGAAATGTTGTAAGAAAGGGCTAATTGCGCTTGTGCATATTCTGCTTATTTCCATAAAATGGAGCCATATAGACTATACAAAGGACCCAGCCAGGGGACTAACCTTTCTCCTTTATTAAACAGACTGGACTGGAATATCACATCTGATTTAAGCCCTGTGAACGCTCATTGTAAGCTTTTCTGCATCACTGAAGGAACATTTATAACATTCTTGTAGCTGCTGCACCTCTGGAGAACTTTGTGCTCAGTCCGCCACTAAAGTCAGCAACATTTGAACTCATCATGAATCAGGAACCATGAAGCATTTTCCTTCATATATTTGCCATCATATTCTTCACAGTAGCAGTTTTCTTCAGTGAATGGTTGTCGTGGCAGAAGTGGATGAAGTATGATGTTTTTTCTTCCTTGTCCACTGATACATGGTGACCAAATAAAAAATTAGATGTTTTAGAGATAGGCAAGTCATTACGTTTTGATGGATGACTACAGGAAAACAAAACCTTTATCTTTAATAATATGATATGCTTTTGGTCATACAACTAATGTGCCTTTTTTCCTCTGAAGGATGTAGTGTGTGTCCTGCAGACATGCTCAGTCAGAGTTAAAGGCTGAGAGCTGTTTAGCTCCCTCTAGTGCAGTTTAGGAGCAGCAGTGTGTGTCCAGGTTCAGGTAATTTTGGCTACTCATATGGAGAATGTCCTGACAAAAGAAACACTATTACTAGCAACAAACATCAGCCATGTGTGTGGAAACAATTTTTGGAAGGATTTTAAACTGTTAAAAAAGTGATGTTCTTTAACTATTCCTTATCTATTATTAGCTTCAATGTTATTTTTAAAAAGGGGATGCAGTTTTTCAACTATGAGAAACTGAGGAGGGACTGCCTGCAACTAGGAAACTTTATTTAATTATTTACTTACTTACTTACTGCACATATGGCTCTGAGGAATCTTTGACATTTCTGAACATGTGGATATATCCAGATCTGTCCCTTTGGGTCTAAATGCTGTTGAAATCTTTGTGAAAAGCATCACTGCACATTTTTGTAATTTGTAGAGCAACAAAAGACCTGAAACAGGGCACTGCTGCTATTCAGTTAGACCTAAAATCTTTCCACTGAAAGAGGATTATCCAGTTCAAAATATTTACAGAAGCACATTCATTTGCTCAGATTATTCCTTTGAAAACATTTTTAATTACTTTTTTTCTAAATACACGCCCGAATGGCCTTTTCCACTTTATATTTGTGTTTAATGTATTTTTATTCGGTTTAATATTACAGATAATACTTTGCTGCACAGACTGTAACATTAGTTAACAACAATAATAACAATACAATTATAATAACACGAATATAAATAACATGTGTGCGTATGTATCTGTATATGTATGTGTGTATATGTCTGTTTGACTGCGTATATGTAGCGTGTGTGTGTGCGTGCGTGCGTACGTACGCGCGTGTGCGTCCGTGCACGCTCGTGTGCTCGTGGTAGTCAGTTCTTCTTCTTCAGTTCTTCATCTGTCACAGTCACAAATGAGGCATTTGGAGAAAGCTTTACAAAGCTTTGTAAAATATGCAGTGTGAAATTACAGCATTATCCACACACTGG
>JBBPCY010000007.1:9275978-9300022 GCA_037974405.1 Brachyalestes nurse
TGCTGTAAGGCGATTTAGAAATTGCGCATATTCACATTGCGATTTCGATACGATTTCGATTAATTGCTCAGCCCTAATATGGATACAGATAACTGCAGACCTCAAAAGTCAGAGTGTTTGCCAAAGAACCTGATGGAACTGGCAGATTATACCACAGGTCCAGCAGCTTTCACTGTTTGCTATGTCCCAAACATGAAGTAAGTGTTGCCTATGGCAGCGGTGGAGCTTTTTCTAGTCTAGGATTAGGCATAATCGGGATCTATGAAAGTGGTTCAGACTTGAGGCAGTTTTCTGCCATAGAGCAAGATTGTTTTTTTTTTCACATTACCAAAGATGTGGTAATTTCCATTAAGCAATTTCCTGTGAGAATTTCTTTATACAAACAGTTAAAAGCTATACGTGTCACTGAAGTAGGAACATACAGACCCGCATTACATGTGGGGGTTCTTGTAACAGCACTGTAGTTAAGGGTAACTGTGTGCATATTAGAGATCCTGAGAATGTTTTCAGAGAATGTCTTACTTTGAATGTCCTACTTTAAGTCTAAGCCTTTTTGGTTTTAAGGACCAAGAGCAAGTTCTTCCAGTAACATAGTTGGCCCAGGGTGCACAGTTAATCGTTCTAATCCACCAAGTCTGTTTGAACATCCACAGCCTGCATTTTTAGATTACCCTGCCTATGAGTTTTCAGAACGGTTTAAGGAGCAGTAAACAGTTTTTCCTGCATTCTGCTTGGCTGGCACAATACTGGAGCACATTACTGGCTGAATGATGGTCACATGCCTTGTTGTCATGAATCTTGAGCAGGAACTAACCTCCCGTTAAAATTAAGATCTTTCTCATCCTACCAGTCAGAGCTGTGGCTTTAGAGCATCATGTGACATCCTCGATGTGATGCTGCTTATTAACACTCATTAAAAAATATTATGAGGTGGAAAAAGTTGGTTTTAATGGAACATGTTCTTATCCTACTACTCTATTCAGTAGGAATTTTCAGTCTGTAAGCAGTAAGAAATATTATTAAGCTTATTATTTGAGCTTCTTTTGTATTGTTTTTGCACAAAAACATGCATCTCCAAACTGGTAAATGTATAGGAGAAGACAAAAATCACACAAATTTTATTCAAAGTAATTTTAGCATTTTACTGGTCTGTTTAGTATGATATTTTCACACAGCTTAAAGGACAGCTGTTGTGCTCAAATGGAAAATAAAAATGAAATTAAGAAAATGGATATACATGTATTTTTCGAGAATGACATTATGTGCTATAGAGACTAACTGGCTAGACCAAAGTTTCTTATCTCTTTGATTATTTTATATTTAGGCCACAAGGTTAGTTATGAACAAGGAAATCTCATTGGGAAATGATATTTTAATGCAAGTTCAGTCTTGTCTTTTTCTGCAAGTTCACAATTGTGTGTGTTTGCCCAATTAGAGGTGACCTTAGCTCTGCTGGATGCAGCCAACGACAAGGATGCAAGCGTGCAAGAGCAGGTCCGGAAATCCATTCTGACGTTGGGGAACCAGCAGCCAGATAAAGTGCTCTCCATGTGTCAAGACTACCTGGTTAAACACTCTAAGGTCAGATGACTATTGACTTAGATTAGTAGTAATAAAAGGCAGTGAAACTTGCTATTTTTTTATTTAGTAAGAGCAACTGACTGATGTGTCAATTTCTTATTAGAATATGGCTGTTTTAAACCGAGGGCTGACAAAAAAAATTTGGATGCTTGATTTTTACTCCCTGTTTCCTGTTCTTGTATCATTTCTTATTGTCGCTAAAACATGAGGTTTCATTTAATTTTTTCTCATGTTTTTATTTATCTTCTTTTCTAGCTCAGCTTATTTTTCTTTTTCGGTTCATCTCAGATTATTTTTTTCCATTTTTGTGAAGATATATCATCAGGAGAGCAAAATCTGCCAAGCCGCTGTTGGGTCAGAGTTGCATTAGGACATTGGTTTCCAGGTTACCGTGTTCAGGCAGATTTATTTCCAGTTGTCATAGCAGATACTACAGCTGTGGATGCTTAAAGTCCATATTAACAACCCTAGTTGTTCAGCAGTGCGGCCCTACCATGAAACGTTTTTTCAGACTTTTCAATTTCCTTCTTGTGATAATGTGACTCAGCATGTGATCCTTCTGATTTTGTGACTGATGTGTTGCATTACGTTAAGCAATGTGCCATATCCTGTTTTTATGCAAAAAGTTATGTGGGGTGTTTTTTCTTGTATGACACTGTACATCTGCTATTTAGGTTATATGGGTACTCCCCTGTTCTTTACTGAAACAACTGCCTAGCCCTTGGTGGATGTTCAGAGTACATTGGGAGCAACAAAAACTGGAGTCAAATTTCCTGCATTTGTTCACATGCTTGGCCGGTATAGCTGATTTTGATTATGGATGGATTGATGAATGAAAATTTATGGTGTGTGGCAGCATATAGTTTGTGTCTTTCCTGAAAACGCCTGCAGAATTTGTCAAGTGTGGAAAGGCATCCAGCTAGTTAGGCTTATATGACATAAATAAATTCGCTACTTAAGCCTCTCGATTTTTATTGGAGTTTGCCATGATCCGCTTTGTGTTGGACCCTTTTTGTTCACAGGTTTCTCATTTTAACATGAGCTAATCCTTTCATTTCTATTGGTTGCCTGTCAAACACTTACCATTAACCACTCTCTTGTGTAGCTGATAGCAGGGCACAGAGTGGTGGTTCTGCAGACCATAGAGCTGGTGGTAAAAAGCAAAATTGATGACATCAGTTACCCTAAAATCAAAAGCATCATATCCCTGGCCTCAGATGAGATGACCAGGTCAAAGGTTTGTTTTAATAAAAGTATTAACAAATTCAGAGTAATCCTCAGTTCTTTACAATGGTGTTAGAAAAAGCTTTTAAAATTTTTTTTTCATTGATGCCTCTCCTTCTCTATAGGAAGTTGCTGCTGACTGGCAACAAGCAGCCAGTAATATTTTGGTTGCTATAGGAAACAAATATATCAATGACATCATGGAGGAAATCCTTAGCAAGTTCCAGCCAGGGGTTCTACCTCATTTCTTCGTGGTCCAGACATTAGCCAGTCTCTCAGATTCCAATGGTAAATATTTTCAACTGCTTCTTGTCTCTGTGACACAGAACACATTTAGACTGGGACATATTGGCAATACTGGGATGCCTTTAAATACATTTCCCTACTTTTCCCGTGTAACTTTATACTGGTCATTTGGTCTCAGTGACCACATCTGTTGTGGTTCTAATGGATTTGACAGGTTTGCACATTCTGTCAGAGAAACCTCAAATGTCAATATCTCAGATGTTTAATAAATGTTTTTTTTTTGTATGCTGTTCAGTCAGTGTAGTATGTGTTTAAGTTTCTATCTCAACATCTTTACTATTATTCTATAGCATTACAAATTAGTTTAACTGTTTTATTTCCCCCTTCTTTTGCTTCACTTATTGCCATTTCCCCTTTCTATAGTCACTCTTACTGATTCGTTAATTGTCTTGTTTATAACTACAGTCTATGGCATGGTGCCATTCCTCAGTGCAATCTTGGGCACTTTGTTACCAATGTTGGCCATGGCCAAGCAGGACAACATGAAGTGGGTCTTCTCGTCTGGTAAGCTTGCAGCAACGTAGGACAGATTTATGTTAAAGGTTTTTTGTTATTAGAAAGTATTGGGGGTGGATATGTAGTCTTCCCACAGTGACCTGGTTCATCCTAATGTTAAGGTGATTTTGAAGCTGATTTTTTTTTCAATGAGTATTCAGTGAGCTTGTATCAGTAATACAAGGAATAATTAAATCAACCCATTATTGTGTTTTTTCAGCTCTTTACCGCTTTAGCGAGAGCATTTTAGAGTACCTGGCCAACTTGGACAAGGCCCCGGACCCCACTGTGCGGAAGGACACCTTCTCCAGTGAAATCTACACTGCCTATGACATACTCTTCAACAGCTGGCTACAGAGCAGAGAGCCCAAGGTACACTGAATGAGAGAGAGCAGGGAACCAATTAGAACTAACTCTGTTTGCCAGTCAAAGGGAGCCTGTTGTTTAAAAAGAAGTCACGACACTGTGCTGTCTGGTCTTTATTTATCTGTCTGTCTGTCAGAAGATTGAGGTTGTTGAGTAAATCTACTTTAAAACTGGAAGGGAATTTGGCTGTTTAAAGGCAGTGGCAGGCAGGATCTAAAGTCTGCAGCCCATAGCCAGGAGGACCAAATGTTGGTAACTGAAAAAAGGGGTAAACCTACTAGACTTGACTGACTTCCTTGACTCAGCAGACACAAGAATGTTTAGATCAGAAATGTTGTGCTGTTTATAAGATATGGAGACGGAGGAGTTTGCCAGGTTTACGAAAAGGTTCAATGAAACACAATGATAACGTAATTGTCAAACTAGTTGTCAGGTGACACAATTTACCAAAATAACACACTTATCAAAATGTCAGATTTACATGTGTCATGTGTAGTTAGGAGATGTTTGAGCTTTGGTTTATGATGTTTGTAACAAACTAACAAAAATACACCTAATTACAATTCGCACACTTCGATGAATGTAAGCTCTGACAAAAGAAAACTAACATAATATAAAATACTTTACTTTCAAGTCTATGGACGTAATCACTTCAGTCAGGTGTTGCAGTTATTTGTCCTCGATGTCACTGCTTGTTTTATAACAAGTGAAAGAAAGTAAATAAAAATTTGAATGTGTTTGCTGATCTTAACTCACTAAAATATAAGAGAACATTTGTGTTTTGTAAGTCATTCCTCGTCCCATCTGATGGGGATCCAACGCAGTGCCTTTTTTCATGTTTTCCTCTACTTTTGTGCTTTCCTGTAAGCCCCTTCATCACACTCATGAAGCGCTTGGAAATTAGTGGATGAGCTGTGTCAGGT
Organism: Brachyalestes nurse; assembly: GCA_037974405.1. Classification (NCBI taxonomy): domain Eukaryota; kingdom Metazoa; phylum Chordata; class Actinopteri; order Characiformes; family Alestidae; genus Brachyalestes; species Brachyalestes nurse. The sequence goes on from JBBPCY010000007.1 coordinate 9,280,874, forward strand.
GTGTTAGATTAAAGAGCACACTAAAAGATGCAGAGCATGGGTTGGGATTGGAAACTACTGGGCCAGATGTTTGGAAACTCTCAATGTTGGACACAAAGAACATTCTTCACACTCTGAAAGACCTGACAGTTCCAGAGCAAACAGCAAATTCAGAACTCCTGAGGAGCTTTATCTCATTTTTATTCTATTGCTAGTTCAAGCAAGTTGTCATTTAATTGATGATCTGTGCGTAATAATGTTTTGTGTTATACCTTATCATATTTAACGCTCTTAAAAAAGAGATTCTTTGGGCACTCTGCAGCACTTTGGAGAGGGCTGTCCATTTGAAATGTCAGTGACTGTCTGTGGACATACTGTGAATGGCTGAAGTGCAGAAGTAAATTGCTGTTCAGTTCACTGGTTTGATGTGATGACTCACTCTGTGTGTGTGTGTGTGTACATTGCAGTTGCGTCTGACTGTAGCAGAGGCACTGGGGTCGATGAGTCACCTAATGGCTCATGATAAGCTGGAGGAACAACTCCCCAAACTTGTCCCTACAATACTTGGTCTATACAAGAAGAATCCTGAACACTACGTCATCAGCAAGGTGCTGCTTCTCATGTTCTCGTTCACTGAAGCTCTTTATATACTGCCTTTTCCAATCTCACATGAATGCTTTCAGATGTATTTTTAACAAAAAATTTTAACAAATGCTGAAAGCAAATCCTTTGAAATATTGTTGAAGTTGACGTGAATCAGTAATGCAGCTGTGTTCATAAACTTACACGTGTATTTATAGCTCGGCATAGCCATCTTGATGGTTAACTTTATAGGTATGCAGTTAGTGACTGTGATTTGTATTTTTCAGTGTACAGTTTACTAATCATATAGGTTTTCATAGGTGGTCAGATTCTGACCGTTTAACTACTGTTAACTGGATATTTGTCATTGATGGACAATTTTGAATCCACTAGTTACAATAAGGTGTTTCAAAGTACCAGCAACATTGCGGCACTTGGTACAGTCAAATCAGACACACTGTCATGTCATTATGTAGGTGTCACTGCTGCCCTGAGAATGGCGGTGGTACCTTTCCCTTAGTAGATAGAGTAGGTGGAGGCTAATTAATTGTGCAAACAGATGGATTACAGTCACTTTTTGGTACCTGAAAAAATGTATCTCTATGGTAGGTATTTCTAATAAATAGGTACTAACAAACTGGCAACCCTGTTTGTGTATGTATGTGTGTGTATATGTGTGTGCATGTATGATACAGAGTCTTTGCCAAGTGCTAGAAGCCTCTGTGAATATGGGCAGCCGAGTGCTTGAGACTCAGATGGACAGTCTTCTCACCACTCTGCACCAACAGGTTAAGCAACTCTTTTTTTTTTTTTCACTCACTTTAGCATGTCCTACACACAGTGTGGCGGTGTCAGATTTAGGCTGAGTTCTCCTAGCTACTGAGATCGATGTTGCTGAGATGGAACAGGTTTTTACTGACTTTTCTTGTCCTTAAACACACAGTCCCAGCATGTATGGACCCGCCAGATCTCTTTATTGTGCAAAACTTAAGCTCTGATCATTTGACTGGCTCCAAGGAAAAGCCTAAACAGACACTTATTGTGTTGAAATGATGTGATGACTTGATCTATCAGTTTAGCTGACAGATATTTATGAATTATGTTTCTGTCATAAATTTTCTAGGTGCAAACACACTGACCTGTTTATTTTGCCCAATAGTGATTAAGAAGGAAATTCCACCTAATTTAAAGCAGGATTAGAGATAGCTAGTTTGTCCTCCATTTTATGTTTGTCTGCTACAGATAGTCATCTGATTTTATATTTTGATTTTTTTTTTCAGGTTTGTGCTCCTATGGACTTTAACAACCCCCCAACTGTGAAAAATCACAACGAAGTACTTCGATGCTTCACCATCCTTGGTACTTTATGTTCTTTACAATATTATGACAATAAATGAATACATTTAGACTTTGTAGCATCGGCAATCCTGTTTTGGGTTGCCATTGCTACAAATAAGGGCAAATGAATACCATGATTTTTCACCACATGGATCCAGTTTTTGTTTTTGAAGGGAAATGAGGATCGGTCATGTGGTAGTAATAATGTTAAGAGTTAGACTCTGTGAATTTTCTTCTGACTCACAGTGATGGGAGTTGAGTGTGTGTTCATAGTCAGGTGACTTGGTGTAATGCCTTGGTTGTGGGGAAAGGGGATTAAGTTAATGTTGAGTTGAGCTTCAGACACATTGGCTCCTGCCATCACTGAAATTACGTTTGGATCAGCCATCAGACTTTCCTTCGTCTTTTATAGAGGTTTGCAATTATGACATTTTTTCTAAGCATACTGTGAAAGCTTATCAAAAACTACAGGCCAACAGATAATTATGACACACTGTAACTGCATTAATTATGTTGAATAATTGTGACTGTGGTTCCTGATTGAAGTGCTCCATTTAAGCATATAATGAAGGCTCCACTTGCAGGAGCTTGTGTTAAACAGTTGAACACATCCAGTTCATCAGAGCAGTAACAGAGCAATGGAACATCAGAGCCTGCCCACACATTTACTCATGGCCTTTCGCGATTGCAGAAGTTAAACTCATAATTTTGATAAATGTACTGTTAATTTTGTAGCCCTATTAAACAGCTTGGGCCTGTTTTTTAGATGAGCCTAAAGCCTTTTGCGTGAAGAATTGTCACTGACTGTGTAATTCAGTCCAAGGGAGCATTGAATACAGGAAACGCTCTATATTGCTGTCTTATTGGTTATGGAACACGGCGCGCTACTAAAGTCCTAGACCATTATTCACACGAGTGTGATATTTTATGTTTGTCTGTTTTTGACACAGCCAACACGTTCCCAGACCGACTGATGGTGTTTGTCCTACAGAGACTGGAAAACAGTAATGAGAGAAACAGAATGGGTTCCCTAGCTGTGCTCAGACACCTCATCAACTCAACAAGTGAGACACGTGCTTAGCACTGAATAGCACAGTTAAAAGGGCACTTGCTTTTCTTAAGGAGTCCTGATTCAGCAACTCATCTGACATGGAAACAGATGTTTTGAAAATATATATTTTTTTTAACTTTTTTTTTGTCCAAAAAGTTCTTGTGTGCATCTTTAAGATGATTGTGGAAATGCTTTCCATCTTTTAGCTTCCATAATGGAAACCAAGAAGCTGCTCATCCTTGCTAGTATCCGGCAGCCTCTAGCAGACCACAGCAATAAGGTATTTGTTACTGTTTATGTGTTAATTACACAGGTCAACCATTTTTTTTAAATTATATTTATAATTATTCATTATATTTATAATTTTTTTTTATGTATTTATTTTTGATAAAGCTTACTGATGTCTAATGTCAGTTTACTATTGCATGGTACTGGCTCTTTTCAACTCTATTTGTTTTTTGGAACTTTATGCCTTGTTTGTTTGTCACTAGCATTTGCGTCCCCATAGTAGCTTGTTTTTTTTTTTTTTGCCATGTCAGAGTACGAAAATCAGTACTGGTACCAGTTACCAGGTACTATATTTGTTTAATGGAAAAGCCCAAAAAGGCGAGTAGAGTTGAGTCAATACCATGCAAAGGAAATGTGACATTAGAGTATCACTTGCTTTTTGCTTTTTGCATTTTTATCACTTGCTTTTTGCTTTACATGCTTTTTGTGCAGGTAAAGAAGAGGGTTGTGCAGGTGATCAGTGCAATGGCTCATCATGGTTACCTGGAACTGGAGGGTGGAGACCTGCTTGTGCGCTTCATTGTTCAACACTGTGCTCTGTCAGACACTTACCACGTATGTGCCGTCTTCACGGCCTGTCAGCCAGCTTTGTCTCCAGTGTTTGTAATATTTATCACTCATGTACAATTAAGGAGTGTAAGTGTGTTTGAGTCAGGTTCTTCAGAACTTATGATGCTTGAGTTAACTAAATAGTTAACAAAATATCCTGTACATTTGTAAAAATCATCTGGCACATTAGTGGGTGGTCTTTTCCTGGATGACAGTGAGTTCTGTCCACAGGGCATGCACAGCTAATGAATGATTTGTGGGACATGAATATGAATTAAACCATATGCAATCGTTTTACTGGACAGCATTTTTTAGCCTAGCTGATGACTATATTGTAGGTTTATGATAGAATCTGAAATGGCATTTGAGTGTTTTCCGCTAGCATACCAAATATTATATGTTGCCAGGAATAGAGTCCATTACCTTTTGTTTTCACTCTGCGCTATGAACAATTCCATAATTTGGTCTTTTGATTTTGATGGTGGAAGACAGTCTCACTTGCCACTCCAGATACAGTACTCCCCATAAATTCTTCTACGATGTTGTCGGTTGCGCTAATTGTTATTTTGGTGGTTAGCTGGTCAGGTGTTGCTTGTGATAAAGCCATTCATCCAAAACCATTCATCTTTATTAGTAGAATATTGTAACTGAACTTACATTGCATATTTATTTAGATGTAATTAGATCATTCATTTGAGTTAGTTACCAAACAATTACATTTGATTTGAATTTGTATTGACATGTTCAGTTCAAGTTTTTGATGCCAAAAATACGTGAAAGATGTATTTTCTAATTGCCAAACTGGCTGCATGCACACTCAAATCAAATTTTTTCTTATTCTTACAAGTGTGGTATTAAATGGAAGTATTGATAAGCTTTTGTTATTGCTAGCTCTATTTGCTGAATTTCTAAATGTTAGACAATATAGACCTCCTCAACAGAGTTGAAATCATCCTGTGCCAAACCACTTGATTTTGTTGGTGATGCCAACCTGTTGCTGAACTGTGTTTGCAGCGAGGGCAGCGTCCCTCAGATCCAGAGGACGTGAGCAATGAGGCCCTGAGGAGCATGTGTGACAGCACGCTTCACCTCTTCACCACGACTGTGGGGCGGCTAACTGATGTGAGTGCATACACAGACACACACACACATTATCAGCCGGTAATAGTTTTTAAAGTGTTGAATGTATTATAGTACTTTAGTTCAATGATAGCTTGTGGTTGCTTATGACAGAAATGACCCCATATTACAATCCTGTATATAGTAAGAAGAGCCCATCAAATGGATTAGACAGCAGTCCTCATTATTGCAAATTGTAGAAGTCTTTGTTTGCACACACATGTTTAGCAGTAAATCATGTATTCAGCCAGTGTCAACAGTACCAGTCCTTAACAGCCATGTGTATATATATATGTGTGTGTGTGTGTGTGTGTATGTGTTTGGTCTGGAAAAGTTTAGCGATTCCTTGTGTTGCTCCCAACATTAACAGTGAACTGATGACAGGACTCTGTCGTCATGCTGGAACTCAGAGAGTTAATAAGGCGTGGAGAGGATCTCTGCTGTCTGTTAATAACTATAGAGGGAGCGATAGAATAGCTGCGCTATTTTTAGTAACGTAAAAATATATTGAAAATATAGTAAAATCAAAGACTTTGCAGTTTTGTTAGTTTCTGATTCATTTGGGGCAGAACACTCAAAACTGTTTAGGACAGAAGATCTCCAGGACTGGACTAGGGCATGATTGATGTGCTGCTGTGTGGAACATCCCGTGCTGTTTGTAGGCTGTTCTGACAGGCTTGTATGTTGCGTGCTGCGTTTGCCGTAGGTACTATGGCCGATGCTGCTGTGCTACCTGACACCAGCCCAGTACTCTAACGCCACCACTCCACTCTGCAAGAGCCTTATTCTGCTGGCCAATAAGAAGCGAGCAGCCCAGGAGTCCAATTTCGTCATTGACTTCACCTTGCCAGGTGCATATCACACACACACACACACACACACACACACACACACACACACACACACACACACACACACAGTCATTCCCTGCCTCAGACACACATAGGCACTCAAGTGTGCTCATGATATCATCGATGAGTAGCTCCAGACGTCTTTATGTGCAGAGGGCTTTTCCACTGGCTGAGCCATCCTGCACCGGTTCACAAGGCCAGTGCGTAAACACACTCCGTCTCTTCAGCAGCTCACCGCCTTGGCCAGATACTTTTTTGCTTGTTTTTTCCACTGCTTTTTGGAAGTGAAGTTTTACTTGCAGACATTTTGTTTTCATTAACAGTCATTTGCTTGGCCAATACTGTCTGGTTCTAATTAGTCAAATGAAAAGCCATATTTATCATGTGAATAAAGCACTGGGGTCCTGTAGGGGACGATAATTGTTTCTTGCAACAGCGATGATTAAGCTTAGCTCTTACCGGGACAAATAACACCCCAGCCCGCTAATCATTTACTCGTTAATTGTAATACTTCTGGATGGTGGGCCTGTGTTGATGGCTTACCCTTGTCTGCCCTCTTTTCTCTTTTCTGTTTGTCTATTTTATCCCATTTTCTTTCCTTCGATCCCCCCTGCCTTTTCCTTGTAGGTTCCAATCTTCCCTCGCAGTATATACTAATGACAAGACTCTTGGTAAGTAAATGGACATTTTTTTCTTCAGACTTTCAGTGATCACTCTTTGCAGGGATCCTTTAATGTTTGTTAATCTGTGTCTGGTTTAGAGCTTCATCTGGTTTGACATTGCAGACCATTCCAACTATTCTTTTTTTCTCATTTGAGTATTAATATTGTCATACTTTGTCCATATTGTCAATGTTGTATGGCACATTTTTATACAGTATTGTGATCATGTTTAATTGCAATTTGAAGTCATTACATTCTACCCCTACTTGTGCTGAACCTTTTGAAAATTACGTTTTGAATATTGTCCCAGGTAAATGCTGCCTTTCCGTTCCGGTGTCGAGGTCATGGCACTCCATCTCTGAGTCTTTTGCATGCCATCGGTCCCAACATCCACTCGAAAATAGAAGCTTTGTGGGACACCGAGATACGCCTGCTTCTTAGCTGTCTGGAAGGTCAGTGGCCAACTACCACATAGACATGTGCTGAAGTTCTTGGTTAAAGATGCATAGACAAAGTTTTTTCTCCCATAAAATGAGGTTGCTCAAGTTGCTTATTTTCCTTATGCCAGTTTGAGATGTACTGTAGATAGGCCTAATAATGCATTAGGGGCACCATAAAATTCAGCTCTATTAATAGTCCATCTCCTGACTAGCACATCAGAAGCAGAAAAATGTACTGACCCTAGAGGATATTGCTTGGAATCCAATATATCTTCAGAAACCTTTATGTATGTTATCGCTCCATTAGCATTAGCTGTATTGCTATTGCACAATGAAATTGTGTAGATAAGAAAGGTAATTTTGAATTGTTTCTTAAAGTCAAGCTCACATTTGTTTCAAACCCACATCAGCTCCTGTTGGAACTTATAAGACCTCTAGTTAGTGTAATAAGAGAGCCAAGCTCATATTTTAATGAAGGGAAATTATATTTTATATTTTCTAACTCATTAAATTATGTGCTCTGGTTTTAAATTGTTCTAAAATCTTTTACTGCTGTAAAGGATAAAATGCAATATCAATAGCAGTTTAAATGTCTTTTCCTCTTTTGGTCTCTTATATGATACTTTCTTTTCATGACCTTTTTTTTCCAAAACCAGAATCTACACAGGAAACTCTGGACAATAAGAAATGGCATGATAGCCTTCTTAAAGTAGGTGCTTGTAGACCTCCATGTTCACAAATAACTGATACAGCCTGCCTGTCTATTCTCTTATTAAATATTTGAATATAATATGCTATGGTGACCTTGTTATTGTTTGGTTTTGGTGAAGTTACTGTCTAAAACACTGGTAACCATTGATGAGGGCCAGTGGAGCTGTCAGTTGGCTGCGGAGGCAATTCGGTATCTTCCAACCTACAACAGCTCATTAGAGGAAAAGGTTAGTATTAGCAATGCAAGTCTCCTTTGTTTTGGTGTACAGCTTTGGTAGACCATACCATGTCTTTGTTGGTTTTGACCAGTCTGTTGGCTCCTTCTAAATTAGTCCACTTACTGTTTGACTCCCCCTTTCTAGAGCTTCCTGTATAAGTGCATTGGTGTGACTCTGCAGCAGTGCTCCAATAAGGAGCTGGTGAGAAAACAGCTTCAGGAGATCTTGATCAGCGCTCGCCATAACGACGCCACAGAGAGAGCGGTACAGCAAAGAAAACACATTACACACACTGCTGTAACTACCATTGTTTGATTTGACCTTCTTTATCTGTCAGCATCTCTCTGGCCTCTTATTCACCATCTTGAGCACTGCAGACACTGTATTCATCTCATTTGTGTACTCATCTGCTCGCATGGTTGAGGTGGCCTTCATTGTAGTTTCCTGTTTAAGGGGCCAATTAAATGCACAGACTCTCCTTTGTGCGTTTTGTTCCTTAAGAGTTGCTCACTGAGATGTGGTCTTGTGACAAGAATGCATTAAAGGTTCTCTGTTTATTTTCAAAGGGAGGTCATGCTTCAGCTCAAAGCTGTAATTTTTGGCTTTGGGTCAACATTAAGCTTTATCACTGATAGGTTTGATTAGAGGTGGTTGGGCTGACAGTTTCTAATTGCAGAGTGGTGCATGCTGATGATTACACTGATCCACTGTTTGGAAACTGGAGGCTTAAACATCCATTTAAAAGCCACTAATAGGTAATAATGGGAGTAATTGGGAATGATTGGTTTCACAGGGAGTAGCGATGGGTATTGGGATGTGTGCCAGCAGTCATTTGGATGGCACTCTGGCCAAACTGGACGAGTTTGGGAAATCTGATGCCTTCAAGAAAGCCTCAGGGATCTTTGGTCTGCTCAAAGTAGGTTTTGCTTTCTTTTCTATGGGGGGGGGGACAAAAAGGTTTCAAATTCCAGCTCATAGGTTCATTAAAGACTCACAGACATATGACATTATTTAGAATAAATGTGTACTTGCGTGTGGAATTAATGAACCCCTAAACAGTTATATTGTTATCAATTATTAAATCATATATATGGTTTTGATTGTCTTTAATGTTCTTATTATGATGTTCTATTGAATGAATTCCCTATTAAACAGGATAAGAATGATGTGGATGTGGAGAAGATGAAGAGCACGTTGATTTTGTGCTACGGTTATGTGGCATTGCATGCCCCGGAAGACCAGCTTCTCAATCGTCTTGACAGTGATATACTCCGCAGCATCAGCAAGCATTTCAACACCAAGGTAAAAAGACAAGGAGCTTTATTCCAACCTAGAAATTTGGAGTGCATTCATTTTAAAGCACTGAGAGCATGAGTGTTGATCTTAAAGTAGGATGGGGATCAGATTCTTGTCTGTCTATGTTTATCTTGGTCAATGTCTTCTTAAGAACGACACTTTAGAAACAGCCCTCCTTTCCTGAGGTTCATCATGTGTTACAGGTCTGTATCAGCAAGCCAAGAGGCAAATGAGTTTACAATAAAAGGTTTTGAAGATGGTCTTGTCCAGTGGGAAGTTTCAGTATGGGTCTAAAATTACACAGAGATAATAGATGTTCTCTTTTTAATCCATAAAAATGTCTATTTTATGGCAAAAGGTCAGATTTTATGGTCTGAACAATCTTTTAAAAAAAGGAGTTAGAGGTACAGTGTTTCTAACCAGAGTTGTAATACTTTCCTAAATGGAGCAGAAAAAAAACTTTGTGGTTCAGCATAGTACTTGAAATCCAGTGCCTACTGGAGAGGCAGCCATGCTTAGCTTGGCACCCACCCTCAGTGACCTCATGTCAGTGGGATCCTGATTGAGGTCCCTAAACCCTCTGAAAACGCTGATCAGAAATTCTGCAAGGCTTACTCTTTTTAAATAGTAAGCTTTGCAGAAAAGATTTCAGAGACTAGTTTAATTATTTAGAAAAAATGATGTTTACAAAGCCCAGCTACTGCAAAGAAAATTCTTTATTGATACAGTTTAGATAAAAGGTATCTTTTTACTATGTAGTTGTAGTTCGTTATTAGTGTTTTTGGTTAAATTAGTTTTGCAAAAATTCATTTGTAAGCTCCACAGCCACTGGAATATACAAGTTTATTTCTTGTATGACTTTTGCTGAGTATTCAGAAAATTAGTTTTTGCTGCTTTTAGTTGTAAACGTATTATTAATTTGCAGGAATGTTAATTTCCCTCACGCGGCTATATGATGCTCCTTTTAAGGGAAAAAGGCGTGTTTAATATACGTGTGTGTGTGTGTGTGTATGTAAAATGTATTGGCATAATATTGTACTATTCATTAAACTCCATTGTTACTTTTATGTTGCACAGGTTCTGGGAATTAAAGTAGAGACCAAGGTACCATGAGGAGCCTTTTTCTTTACTCTGCCCTGTGAAACTTGCACTAAAACCTTTTCTTCTTCACTGTCGAGGTCTCAAATGAAACTTCCAAGGCCCATGGCTTTCTGAACTTCTTTGAAAAGAGACAGATAAACACAATAAACATTTCGTTTGGCTCTTTGTTAGAGTGTGGTCCAGTCTTGTCAACCAAGAAAAATTTTAAACCTTACAATTACCAAGACCTTCACCTGTTTGTTTATACTGACTACAGAATCACTAGAAGATCGAATTCTTTTGGCAACTCCAAAGCCCTTTAGAAAAATTTGCGTTTCTGTTTTGAAAAGTTCAGAAAGCTTAAAAAGGAACACCTGCCTACTAACCCAGTGAATGTCTTATTTTTCTAAAATCGTGGTAGTTCTGTTGAGTATTCTTTTTCTGACCAGGTTTATTTTCAGCTGGTTTGCTTCAACAAGCCTGATTCACTCAAACAAACTACTTTAACCTTCTTGCCAATTACAATTTTATGGTCTTCAACCTTGTGATTTTTTTTTTCAGCCTTTGCCTGCTATTAATCATTCGTTCTTTGAACATTCAGGTTGAAATGTTAAACTGAAATGTTTAGATTGCCTTTATAATGAGCATGAAATGTGATTGCTGTGAAGTGCCTTGATCAGGTGATTTGCTACACTGCTCACAATCACGCTGGGTCAATTTAAGGTGCTCCTGAGCTGAAGCCCAAAGGTACCTTCAGCTTAGCTTAGGGTGAAACAAAAGTAAATGGAAAAACCTAGTGGCATGCCTAACCAAAAGGGAGTTTGTTAAAGAAGTATTTCTCCATTAAACTGGCTGATTCTTAATGCACAAATGTGGGGCCTGTGTCTTAACTCTCTTCCTTTGGATTTGGCATGATTTTAGGTTTTGGTTTTCTGATTGACTGAGAAATGCTGCTTTGTAAAGCAATTACTAATTTGGAATCATTGTTTGCGGTATTGGTTACCTAAAGGGTGCTGTGTGAAGTGACCGGTCTTTGATTTGTTGACCGTAAACATTTTGTACTCTAAGGCTTTGTGTATCTTTGTATGTTTGTTTGAAATGTTTGCAGGACTTGACAATGAAGCTGAGTCTTATTGAAAGTGTTGGACTCATCGCTAAGGCAATCAATACCTGTGTTCGCAAACAAGGCTACTTGTTCACCCGCAAACAGGAACTCATGGGAGTAATGATGGTGTGTATCTGTTGCTAGAAAAGCAATCCTTTGAATTTTTCATTACCAACATATGCTTATATCATATTATGGAAACCACTGTGGACTCTAAAGTGTTCAGTCTAAGTAATCATGTCCTCTGTAACAGGATTTTATTAAGGCGGAGCCAGCTGATGTCCTGCGCACTCCTGTACGCCACCTTGTTATGACCACTTATGCCAACCTCATGTATCCTTTCATGGCAGTACAGTTGGAGCTACCTCAAGACTGGATGATCCACCAAATAAAAATAAATTAAATAAATGACTACATTTCACAGCAAACAAGAAATAATTGTTACAGCAATCTAAAAATAAATCACCAGAATCCAGACAAATGTGAGGTAAGAAACAAACTAAATAAAACTGAGTAACACCAGAACATTAACATAAACCGGTTTTATAAACTACCACAAGTAAATATTCACCTGCATGTCAGTTATTAAAAGCAACATCTAGTTGATGTTTACATGTGTGACATGATTTTTCATTTTATATATATATACATAGAAAAAAAATGGCCTTGACTTGAATTTTCAGTAATCTGGATCCACCACTGACAGAAAATGAAAATTTTGACATGCTGAAAACATGTATAAATGGAGTATTTGGCCTTCCTACATTAGAAGTAGCCGAAAAAGCCAAGGATGATGAGGCTCTGGACCCCCAGCAGAGAGAGGTGGGAGTGAAAGTTGCCTAAGACACACATACACACATGCTGATTTACCACCTCTGTGTTCAGAAACTGAACATTGAAGGCCTTCTTGGTTAGTTATAGCCCTTCTAGTCCTTTAAATATTTTTTGCAAAGTATTCACTTGTGAAATATGAATAATGGGGAAAAGAAAATTATTTTTAAGGAGTCAATGAGATTTTTCCATCTTAGCCACTCGCTTTCACTTCAGTCCAGAGTGGTCATAGAGTAAGATATATTGCTTTTGGGAAACTAGACGCATTTGCAAGATGGGACATTTCCTACCTTATCCAAAGTAAACCAGTCATACTTGTAAGCCAGCACAACTTTTGGAACTTTATGAAGTATAAATATCTGCAATTCAGGATTGGCCACTCTAAGCAGAATGACTAACCTGGAGCCTTGCTTTCTCAACGCCATCATGTCACACCAAATCAAATCCAGTGATAAAGGCCGCATCTTCATGAACTGTTTCTTTATCATCATACTGTGGTGTAATTCATTATTTGTTTTACAGTGTAACAATGTTATGCATCTTAATATTATTTTGTTTCACTGTGGTGGTGCAGCGGTAATGTGTACTGTGAAATGTAAACTATTATACATTTATACATTAAGAATTTTAATATAAAATACTTTGAAATATATTTTAAATATATTTATTATACAATACATTTAAAAATTGATGTCACATACTAAAATTACAAGTGTTGGGTGATGTGTAAAGTGAATCAAAAATGTGGTAAAAGAGAAAATACTGTGAATAGGCTGAAACTAAGCGTTCTTCATCACTTTACTGCTCTACTGGTGTCCCACAGGGGTCTATCCAGGGACCCCTGCAATGACCTATCTACTGTATGCCCTTATGTAATGACCCAGATGTATGCTGCTGATTATATTATTTATGTACTTGATGAAACTAGACAGTAGGTCCACATAAGTTAACAGCTGCCATGTCTTGTATTTCAGACTGGCCTGATTTCAAATGTTAGCAAGCCCGCATGCATATATTTGTCAATGAGCAAGCAGGACGTCCATCATCCTGATATTTTCATTAAGAGTGAAAAGCTCCCAAATTGTTTGATATTAAATATTTAGGGATGATTGATTCTCACCTGACCTTTTGCAAATCAAGTGGAAAAGGAAATTAGTACAGCTATACTGAAACTTTGAAATCAGTCAGGAATCTGTTATCAACAGGTACTGCCACGTTGTGTACACACTATGATTTTGCCACATTTGTTAAACTGTATTATTGCTTTTTCTAAGATGGAAAAAACTGTTCTCAAGCTGATGTACAGTTTATACAAATACACCCTGAAAGTCATGGACAAAAATCCAGTATTACTACGATAATCGAGTGGTCATTGATAATATTATTATATATGAATTTGCTGTTAAACATTTTGAATGTACAAAATTATCCAGAATCTTGCTACTCCTCCTTTAAAAGAATTTGATTCACTGTGTACAGACAGCATTTGGTAAACAAGAGCCTCCACCAGAGGCAACTCTGTAGTGCAGCACTGCTCTGAATTTGGTCTACCACAGTTCCCAGAAGTTCCTAAAGTTCAAATTTGATCTATTTTTATATTAAGCCGAATGTATGGCTGAAATCATACAAGTCCTGTGATCAGTAGTTACTTTAGTGCAGTGAGCATAGTGTATTTTTCTCCTTTTTCTTTTTTATTTCTTTTTTCCTTTTTTATTATATTTTATGTTATGTATTGAACACTCTAATTCCAACTTCTTGCAATTCCAACTTGCATTTCCAATTTCAAGTTTACCAGATTATTTTAAAAATGCGTCTTCATGTAATAGAAATGATATTTTTCTGTGTGAAAATGAGTTTTTCTCTGGTACATAGTAGTAAGAAAACAGACATTGTGACAGCCAAATAGTTCCTACTTAATATCAAATTTTACTTTTGACTGAAGTGCCTATCCCTAGCGCAAACAAGGATAGAAGTAAAAAAAAATATGTTTGCACCAAATTTAAACATGCTTTTACTGGGTATTAAATCGTGTGAGTTTTACTTTATGTTTTACTTTAATAAGTAAGATGCAATGAGCTATTAAATTAATTAGAATAAACCACGTCTTCAAATAAGTAATACATTGGAAATAAGTAATAAATATATTTTTGTTATATGTTCACCTGACGCAAATGTCCAATGACATGTAGTCAGGTGGATTGGGGGGCTACATTGACCCCTAGGTGGGACTGTGTTTGTCTGTGAATTACCCTGCATTGGAGTTTTCCTGGGTGTTTAATTGAGTAGTTATAAAGTGAGATTCCTCAAAAACATTTTGTAATTAAAGAATTAGTTTTAGGAACCAAATGTAAGAGCTCAGTTCACCAGTCTTGGCACTTTTAGAAATACATTTTTTGAATTCAGCTTTTTCAAGTGAAACATGTTAAATACAGCTTCTTTAAGACCACTTGTAGTCTGCATGTAAGAGATAAGCCCCATGTTGCAAAGCCTGAGCTGCACCAGCACACCGCTAAAAGCCTCTGCTCTCTCACAGGCCTTATACACAGATACATTCAGTGCTCTTCATGATCTGCTCCGCAATGTGTTGGCCAGAGATTTAACACCAGATGGCCTTCAGACCGTGTTCAAGGTAAGCTTACTTACATGCTCATTTCATTAATTGTTTATTGGCAGTTACCTTTGTCTGAGCCTTACATATTGAGCACTGTGCCTTTTCCCAGCATATAGAGGGCTGGTTGAGCTCCAAGCATGACCATGAGCGAGAGAGAGCAGCCAGAACCACAGCTGAGCTTCTGCAGTTCTATCTGGATAGTCTCAATGTCAAGGTAAGACATGTCACTTACAGTGGTGCAGTAGATATTATTTATATATATAAGTACATTTGTCACACAGTTTTGAACATGTTTATATGACATGCTCTCAAATCTCAAAGCATTGCACATTTACCATAGCCTGTATATCGGGACAGCTGAGGACTGCTGGTGTGCTTGCCACAGCCACACTGGCCCTTTTTGGATAAAATTGGACATCTGTTAACAGCTCTTTATTACTGTGCAGAACTTGGTGACATTCCATAACCTTGGAGCCCTTTTGGGGCGTCTGGCCCCACGCTCTACAGACCCCAACCCTGGTGTACGCAGAGCGGCCATAGACTGCATCTACACTCTCTTGCACATTCAGTTGCGTTATGAAGGTATTACTCTAGTCCTTATTTTACCAATGTTTTAAATCAGTGGTTTCAACTCCAGCCCGGGGACTCACTGCACCAAACAGTTACTTCTGATTCAGCTCATCATTGATTATTAAGTTCTTTATGTGAAGGGTCATTTTGTTGGGCCAGAAGATACATGAGGTGGTGCAGGGAGGTGAGTCCTCAGGACTGGAGTTGAAAAGCACTGTTTTAGAGAAAGCTGAAAATGTTAAGATTGAGAAGCTTCAAATAGTAATGCCAAAATGCTATGCCAGCTTGCAAATTAATACTAGTAGTTGATCAGTAAATTGAGTTTTTTCATCCTTGTCTTTTCAACTCTTTGGACTATTCATTCTATGTACTTTTTATTCATTTTGGATTTTGCACTGTTGTAGTGATTTCATATGACTTTTAAAACAAATAACCCCTGAATCTCGGTTTGTCTCTTTATATTTATTCTGTTCTTAACAGGCTTCTCACTGGACTACAGAGATGACTCAGTTGAGAATTTGTTAACAGTGCGAGAAAAACTAAATGACCCTGACCACTCTGTTCTCTATAGATCTTGCTCTGAACTCACTAAGGTACAAATGTCTCATCTAATGGCCTCATCACATTAACTCACTGCCAAAGAAATAGTTTTGAGGAATCACATTTATGTGACTTTCCACTTACCTCAAGACTTTTTGATGGATTTTGAGTTCATCTTTCTTTTGTACTGCTTTGATGCTTAAATGAAAACATTACTAATGGAAAGTAAAATATAATATTCACTGTGCAATAACACAAGCTTATTTTTTAATATAGTTTTTATTTTATTGTAGTAAGGATAATGATGGCCATTATCACTGTGGTGGCTTGATGAGATTGCATGACTTATGGTTTATGTATAATTTATAGTTTGTGCCTCTCTTTTGTATGGCAGATCATCAGTAAGCGTCTACCTCAACAGCAACTGAACACACTGATCTTCATGGTTTTTGAAGGTTTGGTAGACTCCCAATCCAACTGTTCCAGAGCCTCTAGTGTCATTCTCAACACACTGCTCAAAAACAGAGGGGCTGGACTGCAAGACCTGGTAATGGATGTACCACTGTAGTTGGGTTGTGTGCAATTATTTTTTGTTCATTGTTTATATATATTTGTTTTTCTTTATAATTGTAGTGTTAAAGAAGGCCAACAGCCACAGAACATGCTGAGTACATACAGTGTTTTTGTAATTGTTGCTCTTATGTGTATGTACCAGGTGCCAGAGATGTTGGAGGTGTTGCACAATCGGCTTCAGATTATTGCTGAAGATCAAGTGAAAGTTGCTGTTGCACAATCCATCCTCATCCTTGCTACGCAGCACCTTCAGATAGTCATCAACACCCTCATCTCCTATCCGCTCCCTTTTGACAGGTAAAGAACTCTGTAGTGAGTTAACAATGCCTTCTGGTTCTGACTCTGAATAATGTTTTCCACCTGAAATGAATCCTTTACGGTTCATTTTGTGTTTGTGTGTGTGTTCTGTGCCTTCAGTTGGAGCTGTGAGATGTGGATTGCTTTGGGAGCAGACAGCACTGTGGCCCATCAGATCATGGAGATGATCATAGAAAAGCTGAATGTCATGGTGCCATTTGTGGACAAGAAAGAGTTCATGCTGAAACCAGGCATGACCAAAGTGGCCACTAGTCAACCTCTAGCAGTGAGTGAATCTTCCCAGTTCAAATTGTTTAGGTTTAACCAACCTGGAGTGCAAAAAGTTACACACTGCACTTTTATTTAATTTCAAAATGGCTGTGAAGTGCTAGTTATTATTTATTAACATGAATAAGAAATAGCAAGAAACAAATTAGACAGAAATCTACACAGAAATCTAAATATTATTAACCTAATGTTTCAGTATTTAGTCTCCACTCTTACACTCCACTCCATCTTTACAAATTACATTATTTTAAGGAGAACTACTTTCAGTTTTTTTTTCAAGAAATCTACAGGCATGTTTTTTTATACTTCTTGTAAACAACTGCTTCTCATCCCAATTACACTCGTCAGTTCATATAACCAAACCTTATTCCACATCTTAGATGTCCAGTTGGGGTGTTTGTGTGCGAATTCCATATACATGTATCATACATACCGCAGTTTCTTTTCTTAGTAACAGAGTAACAGCTTCTTGACGGCTATACATCCTTTCAGATCAACAGAGTTAAGTTGTTTTCTTACAATTAAAGGATAGACAGAAACACCCGTGGATTATTTCTTTTAACTCTCAAAGATAAAAAAGCATTTAAATGCTGTTTGTCTGACGGTGACTGTTTTTGTGGTCTTCCAAGTACATCAACTTAAAAATCCCATTTTGAAACTCCTGCTTTTCTTTAACTGTGTGTGTAGATGACATGTGCTCTGCGTGAGATGATGCTGAATGGACACACTGAAGACGCAGTGGTGGCTCTGTTCCCTCAGCTCTTCAGTGCTCTGCTGGTGCGAATGGGCTCTAGTGTTGGGGTGCAGCTCCCCAAAGACATCAACAGCAACAGCATTGGACCAGAGCGCAAAACTAGCAGCAAAACCATTGCTGCCAACTTTGATGTCTGTGGGTGAGTGACATCAAACATGGATAACATGCTGCTTATTCAACCGCTGTTTTTGACAGACCTCTTGGATCTGTTTGACATTTTTGTGATGGCAATATTGCTATATTGTCTTTTGTTGGAGTACAGAATGTAATGAGTGAATAAAAGACCAGTGTCTGTTTTTTTTTGGTTTTGAAACTAAATAGCTGTACTTTTTTCCCCCCAGCGTGGCAGTGGAAGCCTTGCGTATCCTGCTGGCTCGAGCTCATCTGGATGCTGTAGTAAAGGCACTAGACCAGGATGCAGCATGGGACAAGATGAAAGACTCTCAGCAACACACTGCAGGGGTCACTCTTCTCTCCAGGTGCACCCCCTGCCTCTGAATTACTTCGTACATGCCTACATGTGGGGCCAGTTTGTTTATCCTCTAGACTTCTCTTTTAGGTTGTGTACTTCCTCTGAAGCTCTTAAATAACTTGTGCAGTTTAAGTTAATTGTATTTCTTTAATCATTTTTTTAAAAGTTCGCCTTAATGAACCAAATTAGCATAATCAGATTTGGAATCAGTTCAAGTAAAGGAACAGATGCCAGACATTTATTAGCCCTGTCTCTCTTTGTTTCCATGTCAGAGCGATGGCGAAGCATGCAGGTCCTCGCCTTCCAACGATAGTGGAGAGTTTGTGTCCGTCCCTCAATAACATCTATGAATGCCAGAGAATTACAATTACGGCTTTCTTCTCTGAGGTAATCATTTTTTATACTTGTAATTTTTTTACTTTAACATTTAATTTTCTATTTGTTTAAGTTACATAGATAAAAGTTGAACACACTGGAACATATTGGAGCAAACAATGTTGGAACATAATTAATTTAACACAAATAATTGTTAAAAGGCAGATTTTGCTGCTGCCTTCATTCATGTGTGGAACACACAAACCAGTCAGTTTCCGTCCTCTCAAGATGACTGTAAAAAATCTTATATATATATATATATGCATCAAAATGATTTTTTCCGAAAATGAGGAAACACTTGGCCGAAAACCGAAACACCAAAAGAAATTATTATTAAATTATTAAATGAATAAATCTGTTACAAAACTATGAAAATATTTATTTAGCATTCAAGAATGCACAATGTAAAATAAAATTTGAAATAATATATTTTACTTGGCACCACTCATGAATAGCCTAAAAGCAAGATAGCTGAAATATTATACAATTAAAATCTTCTCTCATAAAACTAGTGAATTCAAGTGCATTTTAATATTCTGAACGAAGTGCATGAACAAAGTGCATTCAGA
>JBBPCY010000007.1:9300122-9320641 GCA_037974405.1 Brachyalestes nurse
AGTGCTTTAAAAACTGCTGAAAGATAGAACAACATTCTCTGTAGGCCTAAAACAAAATAGTGTATTAAAACAAAGACATATATTAACTGTAATCACTGGAAAACTTTCTTGCCTTTTCAAAAACACAGACAGAGTGGGTGTGCTGGAGGGGTCTTGCCTCTTCTGTGCTTCATACTCTTCATACTCGGGATGTTTTGATTGTATATGATAAATTTATCCAGACGTTGAGAAAGTCTAGTAATTTCTGCATTGCATGCTTTACAAACTTTTTCGGCTGCGTTAAAAAAAATTTTTTGGACGAAAATTTTCAGTGGCCAAATATTCGGTGCATCCCTAATAAATAAATATAAATAAATAAATAAATAAATATATATTTAACAGAGACATTACTTAACTATTTTCTGTGCTGTATGTGTAAAAAAACACCTCTTATTCTATTCAGCTGCAGGGAGCTCAGCCTCAGTTTCTTTTGAAGGTGTTTTAAAAAGAAGAGTGACAAAGAATTCAGTTTAGCATCACGTGACACCACACCAGAACCTTATTTACATTTTTATTATGATAATTTCTAGTTATTTAACTTTCTTGCTCTCTCTTTTTCTCTCTGTTACGTAATAGCTGCTGAACCACCATGTGGTAACAGAGCTGATGATGATGGATGTGCTGATGAACAACATGATGGAGAGGATTTCGGACCCCTGTTGTACCGTCCGCATGCTGGCCATCAGAGGCCTGGGAAATGTTGCCGTTGGCTCACCAGAAAAGGTACTGGACAGAAACTTTGACTGAAAATAGTAATTGCCGAAACAAGTTGGTAAAGGCTTCTATGTACTAGGTTGTTCGGTCCACAGTGGATGTGATGCAATCCAGTGGGGTTTTTTGCCCCTAGCATAAGCCATGTTGCCAAATTATAGTTAATAGTCTGTATCATTAGTGCAGTTTGTTAGTGCAGTAGCTTCATTTGTCACTGTGAAAGAACAGGCTGTTCATTGTGTAGTGCAGGGTTCTTCAGTCCCAGTCCTGGAGAGTTTGACGATTTCTCTACACACACACACACACACACACACACACACACACACACACACACACACACACATACTTGGCAATTAAAAGATGAGTTGAATCTGGGATATCTGCGCACATAACTCAAACTATGCTGGCCATTAGCCCCCAGGGCCATGGAATGGAATGGAAAAACCCTTATATAATGCATACAGAGTTAAATACTGTAGCCTAAGCAGAAATGTATAGAACTAGAAAGTAAAACAAGAAATCCACCAGTGTTGTAAGGTGCAGTCATTTTACTGCAGTTAAGGAGTGTTGTTAGACAGTGAGATGTGAAAAGTGAAAAGAAGAATGAAGGTGCATTTTACTTGTATTTTTGTTGGATTTAAACTGAATCATGAATAGGATGAATCATTATACACTCAGTATCTAGGTAATGCATTTTATCTCATGTTTTCTGTTCACAACCAAGAATTGTAGTGTAGTTTCTAGAAGTGCATGCTGTAGGCTATTTAATCCTCATATCACAATCTCTTATTCTCTAGGTGAATAAGTATGCTAAGGAGCTGTTGGCAGCAATGAGTTCAGGAATGGAGGAGAAGGATGACCCAGGTAAACTCATCACTCTGGAGGCTATGTCTGGTTTGTCCAAGGTACTGCTTTACCTGGACCAGAAGAATGTGCACCTGCTGGTCGTTTACATCTTCATGAAGATCAAACCCTTCCTAGAGAATGTGAGTATGGAACCTAGGTTTTACTGAGATGTTTAAGTTGAATTTTTAGTGGTGTGTAATCAGTAGGGCTACATACTGAATGGCACCTGAAAGATAGCAGCTGAATGTTGGTAATACTGAGCTCCAAAAACCACATTTAGCAAGTTATAAGGCATTGGGTTGACTTATTTTTCTTTTAAGCCACTTTAGAGCATCCTTCTTTGCAAGCTTTGACAGTGTTGATTTCTGCTGGGAAATCAGACTGTTTTTCAGAAGAACAGACCCACATTTGTGCTAAGCCGTTTAAGAGTGATGGGGTTGGAAGGTTTCTTTGATGTATTTTTTTTTTAAGTAAAAGACAACTTGCCAGACCATGTTCCTTTTTTACAGTACTTGGAAATTTCGTACTCATTACAGCAACTTATATTAGTAATAAAAGCTTTCCAAATGGCAGGCCAGTTATGAATAGCAACTTTCTAAAGCTGAGCTAATTGAGGTCTATGAGCTTATTTCCATTTTTAGCCCATAAATACATGTTTGATTTATTTATTTATTTACTTATTTAGACACTTCTGTATGCTAGATATAAGACTTTCATATTTTAGAGCCAAGCATATTAAATTAATTTATTTATTTTAATTGAGATTTAGTCACATTAAGAAACATGAATGCTCTTCTTCTGATGTTTCGTTTGCATTCACCAGTTCTGCGCAGCAATGTTATACAGAAGGTTCTCTGCATATTTTAAACAACTATTTTTACATTCAAAACTGTGTATAAAAGTGTACAAGTCTGAAGCAAACTTGCAGCTTCAAGGTCTAACACTGTTTGTGAATTACACATGTTTAACTAGATTTGTGATGGCTTTTGCTACTTTTGGTTGTTTTCTGCAGGAGAATGATGAGATTCGCTGTGCTTCCATCATGCTCCTCGGGAACCTGTCGAAGTTTGGCTCAGGAGAAGCTGTATTTAAAGACCAGATTCACAACGTGCTAGTCAGTCTGCTCCTGCACCTCAGTGACCCAAATGCACAGGTGGTCAAGGTCAGTGTCTGTCAGACTTTTTCTTTAGGTGCTGCTGTATCTGTCAGCTGTTCTCTAACATTATTGCTGAATTGTATTGCTTATTATAGTGACCTTGTAAAGGGAAACATGAACAAGCTGAATGCAGTGTCATTTAAGATTCATAGTTCTAACTTTTGTCATCCTATTTTTCTTACCTATGGTTAATTTACCTTTATTAGGGGCTTAAATCAGGAACTGTCCTTGTTGTTTCTAGGCGTGCAAGTATGCCATGCGTGTATGTGCTCCAGTGGTGGGTTCTGAACAGATCACCACCATGTTTCAGAACCATCTGCATGAGGAGAAGAGTCTGCACTATGGCGAGTTCATCAACGACCTCATCAAATACATAGTGAGTGCGGATGAGCAGATTTGTGTAGTGTCTAGTATTAAACATGTGTGTCCCACAGCTCAAGAGTAACACATTCATCTCTAAATGTTTGTTGTAAACATGTAGATGTCTCTAAATGTCTGTTAGCAAAAATACATTTTGGACTTGAAGTTAATGCTTGGACTCAAGCTAAAAAACAGAAGCTAAAAAAATTCTTCCTGTGGCAATAAATTCCACGTTCCCCAAAAAAATCTGATTAGTGAAGTCAAGTGCTATATTACATGATCAGACCAAAATCATATAGGAAAAATGTATTGGTTCTAAAGTTTTGTATTATTACTGTGATTTTCTCAAAGATCCAGGACTTCCCTGGCATGCTGAATTTCTACCACGTCACAGTCGTCCAGTTCTTTAAGAGCAACTGGGCAGAGATTCGGGCAAGTGCTGCTATGTTCATAGGTGAGATGATTCCTTTTCATTCTCCAAATGTCAAGTTCTAAAACTATGTATATATTAGTAAGATGTTTTCCAATACTCTTATGCATGCTTCAGTGTTTGTGTGTGTGCTGGGTTTGGATTTGGATATAATTATGTCCAACTGTTAAATCCAGGAGCACAGCTAAACCCTTTGTGTGTGTTCACCCTTGTGTGTTTTCTTCTGCATTCTAGGGTTTCTGCTGGGAAACTTGCCCGAAGAGTATTTCTCTCATATGAACATGGGAACAGTGACTAAGGGTAAAATAGTCTGTTACAGGACAAACCATTTCTCTTGATGTTTTTAGAGGTAGTTTTTCATCCGTGAAGGGCAAATCATGGCTATACATACACATGTTTAGGTTTCTTTATTAAAGATGTAGACTGGTTGTTTGCATAAGAGTGTAATGGCACACAAATACATTCAATGGTTATGCAGAAGATTTATCTGGTGCATCTGGTCGTTCAGCTGGTATTTCACATAAGCCACCAGCCATTTGATTTTGCATTCAAATAACTCTAGCACGTGTTTCTTTTGCTGAAAAGCCAATCAGAATTTATGTACAAATAATTGTGACCCACCACTTTTCTCCTGAGGGCGATGCCCTACTGCTTTTTTAATTGAGGTCAGATGCTTATTTAGAAAAGAAACTCTGTAGTAGCACGGAATGCTGACCTAAGGGTAGGAACAAACAGACGATCAGAACCAATTACAGTCTCCATTTCATCTGAAGGGTGAGACATTTCTAAAAACATGTAACTTGCACATTTCCAGAGAGGACTGACACAGCTCACTTACCTAGTAAATGTTTTTATTGCGCTGCACAAAATTTAATGCACCTGGTTAGAAACACACAATGTGAAATGAACAAACTTTTTGTCGCATTATTTTTTGCTGCTAACTTGCTAAGCTACAATTTGATATTCTTCAGAGATGTGAGCTGGCAAAGTTAGCTATCTGAGCAGAACCCAGTAAAGGATTTAAACAGACAAAACTGACACTGTTCATGAAAACATTAACATGACATGTCTCATCTGTAATGGAGACTCCGTATATGCGTATAAATAATCTGTGAAGTTAAGTTTATCGGGGTGGTTAAGTTAATCGGGGTGGTGGTAGCTCAGTGGGTAGGATACTTGCCTCTGGACCGAGGGGTCATGGGTTTGAACCCTACCTTCAGCATACCACCACTGTGTCCCTGAGCAAGACCCTTAACTGCTCCAGATAGACTGCCCCCTGTAGTTAGGGAATGGAAGTTGCTTTGGATAAAAGCGTCTGATAAATGTCGTAAATGTAAATGTTTTCTAGTTGTCTTATATCACTTGGAAAAAATCTTTCACTCAGCATTAGCAGAGCAAGGCACAGTTAGCTTTTAAATTGGTACCTGTGTTATTTATTTATTTGTTTGTTTGTTTGTTGAGAAGTAAAGTTGATCAAACCCTTTTTCCTCTTTCTGTCCTAGGTCTAGTCATGCTACTGCAGGATCCAGATCCTTTGGTCCGGGTGAAAGCAGCAGAAGCCATGGGCCAATTCCATTGAACACTCATTTTCTTGCATTTATCCCTTTATTTTTGATTGGAGAGGAAGAAGAGCCTCAACATTTCGTACTTGAATTTACCTTTGAAGAATTTTAGTGACCAAAGACTGTGTACTAGCTGTGTAAAAAGAAGAAAGTAGACGCTCCAGAATCAGTCCAGAGCTGTGGAGCTTTTTGGGAGATCTTTAATAGATTACAGTACATAGTGGGCAGTGAATATGGTAAAACTACCAGAAACTCTTTAAATCATGGGCTTCTAAAAATAATAAACGAACCCATCTTTATTTGGGGTATTAATCTCAATCCACCTACACTATTATGTATAATTACTATGAACATAACCTACAGAATTCAGCCAGAGCTGAGCGTAAAGGAGCATAGTTTTATCAACTGCTCAGTGCGCCTAATACATTTTTAGGATGAAAGTTTTATTCTCAGTTAGAAATGGCTTTACCTTTAGGCTAATACATGTGTTCTATCAACCTCCACTAAAACTATAGCAATAAGTATAGGAAGGATGCCACGGGCTTCTCTTCTTCTTGTCTACAGTTAGGAATAGTGAATTTAGCAAGCAAACTGACCAGCCTTTCATAGAGTAATGCTGTTGAGGTAACCATTCATAATTCATTCACCTACTGAGGTGAATGAAAATATGTTGTGCTTCCTCTAGACCCCACGTAGAACTTGTAGACAAACCTGGCAAAACTCCAAGGTAAACTGGTAAGCATCAGAAAATGTTCCTTTGTAAAGCACTTGTGAGCTTTGTCCACTACTGGTGGAATTTCAGTAGCACTTTCCGTCCCTCCATTTTGTAGAGTCAGGTTTGGAAGCAGATGTGAAATGATTAAATGATTTTGCTTGGTAATCATTTTCATAAACCATTTCAGTATAATCTTGTAGCGGTGCTGGGTCTATATTCATAAAACGTCAAGAATCTATTCCTGTCAGTGAGGTCAACATGTGCCTCTGGACTGTGCCTATAAAAGAGTAGTACAGACTGTAGTCTAGCACATCATAAAGCAACACTGGAGGCATGTTAAAAGTTGAGCTAATCTTTGGGTAGGGATCCTGGAGCAGTCCAGGCTCCTGTCATGGGCAATGGTGAAACTGAGCTAGATCAACATTCCTGTTAAACAATAAGATATAATGGATGTAGTCCTTATATCTGTGGCGCACTAGAAAGTGCAGCACAATGTGTGATTGGCATAATGATGCCTTGTTTGTTGTTTTTTTTTTTAATCATGATTTTTTCTTCAGTAATCCGGGTAGGTTTTCATCCTGATGAGTTAAAACTGAAGATATGTGGTTTAAGGTACAGTATGTTTTATTACTCTAAACTAAATTCAGATTTTTTGGAAGTACGGTTAAGGCCGATGGTTCGGTCTGGTTCTAGATCTCAGGTCTGGTTATAGATCTCAGCGAGATGCTTTAGAGATCATGGCAAGAACACATAATATACCTTTTTCCATTCAGTTTGTTTTGAGAACTTATTTTAGGGGGGAATGTTCATGTAATGAGGGCTGGAAAATTGGCAAATATGATTTTATTTTACAGCCGATTTCATTACAGTTGTTGCACACTACACCAGTACTTATATGTTCATTCCAGACGTCCGCTGGGAATCCCATTTAATGTAAAATGTTTCAGATTTATTTTCTGTGCATTCTCTTTTTCAGTCTTGTGTGTACAAACATTGCTTGTCAATGTTCCATGCTAATGTGCCCTGTGGGGCTGCATTACAATAAAAATAGTCAATTCTAGTCCATTTTCTTTTGTAACATTAATTGAAGGGTTCAGTCGACTTTCTTTAGGTCACTTAAGTGTAAGCTTAATCAGTGTGTTTTTCCAAGGGCCATATTTCAGTACAGGAAAAAGTAGGCCTGTTATTTTAATGCTCTTCAGTCGTGATGACCTAAATGTTGGAACATGCAAAGTTAGTTAATGAAACATTTGAGTTTTGTATTTTAAGTGAGGTTTGGCTTTTATTAGCCAGTTTCAGATTGTGAAGCACCACCTTAAATAAAGCACAGTTTTTGGTGCTTACCTCTGTTTACCGCATCACACAGGACTGCCTGATGAAGCCATGCCTTTGAGTCAAACTCATTAGAATAGACTAGCCTAATAGGCATGCCAGGCCCCACACTCCACTGCACCTGAAGGACACCGTTTCTGTCTGAGCCTCACAAATGCTTCGCCTCGAATGGCCTGCAAGCGTTTATATGGAAATGCAAGTAATTTCAATTCTCAGTTGACCCTCTTTACATAATGACATTGAGGCTAATTTGATCATTGAAAAGCATTTGAAGAAGCTTCAGTAGCGTAGATTTGACATGCAGAATGTGTCCATGAGGCCTGGGGAGGAGAATAGGTGTTTAGGCTTGGAATCCATCAGATGAGTTGGCACAGAGCATACCTTAAATATACTGTATATGCATGATGCATAGTGTTTATTTACCCAAAAATCCATACTTTAAAATGTTATTTTGTTTTGTTCACATAAAGAAACAGTTTGGGTTATATGTAACATTTTATATAGTTTAAAAGACATGTGTTTAGAACAACACCCTTCAGAGAAAAGCAAAAGATGAAAAGTTTAAATGAAAACATGTTTGTCCTTTAAATAGTCTGTATCCCCAAGCCCTGATTTTGGAGCCCCTCTGCACTGCGCACTGTAGAATTTCACCTTGTTTCACACTCCCACTTCAACTCAGTAAGGAGTAGCCTGTCTGCTGATTGGTTGGATCTGGTGTGTTGGGAGTGGGGTCTATAACAGCACAATTTCTTCACTAGATGGAGCTAAAGCTCACCGTTGCATACATGAATTTTGCTCTTTAACTTTTCCTCAATGTTCAGCTAAAGAGCAATGAATTGTTCCAAGTGCGGCCGTTAATGTGAATCAGATTTCTTATCCACCAGTAACACACTGGGGCGAAAGGTCAAGCTCTTCATGATTAGGTGCAGATTGTGCTTATTCAAAGCCATTATCGTTTGTAGGCAAATAGTGAAGCCTTTTTAATCCTAAATGAAGGGGCAGTGCAGATTAAAGGCTGGATGTGAATGGAGTGCTACGTGAGGCCAGACTGCAGAGTGGGTTATAGAGAAGATTTCTGTCTGCAGTCTTACTGTCCTTCGCTCTAATCGAGCTGATCTTCCCCTCAGCATCACATCGACTGCTCTTCTGCTCTCTATAGCATAGAGATTAGAGCTCATTTGTTAGCACCTTGATAATGTTTTCATTATGAACTCCTTTGTAGCACTAATAATGGCAGAATTTACTGGTGGGTGTGTGTGTGTGTGTCTGTGTAGGTATACAGCAGACTGGCTGTAAATTCAGATCTAATTAACTGAGTTTTGCCTTCGACATTAAACAGCATTAAATCATTTCAAGGTAGATGTTCCATACCATCTCTGAAAGTAATCATGGCGTTTGTTATCCAGAATGTGGGTGTATGGGGAAGAGAGGAAAGTTAGCGTATACTAGTTGTTGAAGAACGGATCATCTATTTTCTCTTGTCAAACCTAGAGCTAAATGTTGGGTTAACAGTGATGCTCCCTGTCAGTCTGAACCGAGATGCTGATTCTCTGAGGTCATTAAAAACGCCGGGACATTTTTCACTAAGCACAGTCGCGTTAACCCCGACATCCTGGCCATGTTTTTCCACTTTGGCCCTTATTAGCCTCTCGTAGCAGAAGACAGACACACCATGGCATGACCAAGAAGGTGCTACACACCGCTCCCCATTACCTGTAGAAACAACCTGAGTGTCTAGGAACGCTCCATACAAGCGCAGTGAGTCATTCAGGCATAAATAGGCCCAGGTCTCGCCAACATTACATCAGGGTGGCATCGGTGCTGTCAAGAAAACTAACTTTGTAAATGTTTCATTTAAATTCCTAAACTTGATGAAGTTATAAAATAAATGATGCACCATGTCTAAAACTCCTGCTTCTGCTTATCTAACATTATGTATATTTTTGTGATGACATTTTGACACTCCTTCCCTCTTTCCTGACCTTTCCACTTCAGGTGCCAATCCTTGCAATCTTAATGTTTCTGTATGAAATCCAGACTAAATTGATACGTGCTTCCTTCAAACCCTTCACACCCCAGGCCCGTGATTACATATTATAGCTTGTTATTCAGTGCATTTACCTTAATGATTTTTTTTTTTAGGTTGGAAGTGTCTAATAAATATCTGGATAGCTTAAAAGCTGTAGGCCTTGATATATTTAATACAATTGAAAGACTCTTAATTGAAAAGAAATGTACCCCATCACAGAAGCCCTCCTGGACCTCCCTTATGCAGTTCCACCACACACACCATAGACCACAACCGTAGATCTGGCCTGCACTTGGAAAACAAATCAGCACAGCCCCTTATAATTTTCTCATACCTAGACAAGCATTATTGCATTCACTGTATTTCTGCCTCAGGCCTTATATATGAGTAAGTGGGAGTTTTGACCTCTTGGACTTGACCTATCAATGCAGTGTAATTTGCTGGAAGCCAGTGCTACACATAATGGAGTAGCCTTTTGCAGGGCTTATTGCTACATCGTGAAAACACTGCAGTAAAGGTGAATCCTCAATATGATATGACTAAGGACTGACATGCATTATTTTTAACCAGAATTACTTGGATTTGTTCGCTCATGTGATTAATTCCCTGACTTGGAATGGCCAAGACTGCAGACGTTCATAGCACCCAATTAAACTTGTGTGTTATTTACATGCAACAAATGTAAATGTGTGCTCTTTAGATATAACAATATATTGTGTAGCTCTAGTGGTAAGTCACAGGTCCTCAGAAGTCTTTCTGGTCCCGTTGGTGATTTATGGCACTTGGCATGCTTCACTATATGGAAACATGCTTCATTTTTTTGCCTTCCAGTTGTATAATTGCACACAATTGCATTTACATTTAATGCTTATGGGTCTGTATGAGGTTAATCTTTGTCTCTCTCTCTTCTCTCTCTCTTTCTCCTACTTTCTCTTATTCTCTCTCTCTCTCTCTCTCTCTCTCTCTCTCCTGCTGAAATTGCACTCATTCATTCCCGCGTGTCAGTGGAGCAGTGTGTGACGGAGTGTGTGTGCATGTGGAGTTGACCCGGCTGTTTGAGGACATATGGGTCTAATCTAGAGCTCGATTGCTTTGGCTCACATGTGATGGTGCCCATCAGTTCATAGGCTGGACTGCAATGGGAGAACATCCTCCCACAATTCAGGCTGCATTGTATTTTGGTGCAGGTGCTCTGCTGCTTATCGTAGTGCTGAAAAGTCCAAGCCAGAACAGACTGTCCTCTGCTCAGGAATGGGAAATCTATTTCAAGTGCACACCTTCAGCACAGTTTGAATTTGGCTACCTGTAAAGTAACTTTTCTCTTTCAGTGCTCCAGCCTCTGTCTGATGGCTGCTTATTAAACATGTCCACTTTCAGCCGACAAGGTCGTTCCTCACTTCGTTAATGTAATTAGGTTAGAAATGTTTGAACACAGTGAATAAAATGTAAGGCCATTGTGTGTTTGCTGAAAGTTTCTGGGCCTGTGGTGATTCATATGCATTATTAGCAGTAGCTTAGTATTAAATCGAGTGCATCTGTACTTGGCCTTATCTAGTAAAAAATGTCCTACTCTTAATGAGGAATCACTGGCTGTTAATGCTGTCTTAATTAACTACCAATCACCCACTTCTTTAAACTAATTAAACGCCACTTGAACCATTTAATCTTAACGGCTCTTAAATTGTTTTTAGTGGATGGAGAAAAGGACTATCCCTCAGGGAGAGCGGGGAATTATTTTGTCAAGAGGACATTCGCAGAATTAGTCTGCTTCTCTAAATTAAATGTCTGCTTGATCCACTCAGAATCAATTTAAAGTGTCATTGCAGTAGAGGACATGCCGCTGCTTGTTAATAACTGTCATTTAATGAATTCAGCCCTCAGATGGCCGAAACTCATCACGGTTCAGGAGTGTTGCCTCATCGTCTATCATTAATACTAATGATGTCAAGATCTGAGGAGGGCAAGTCATAAATGTGCCTTTAAATGACATCAGATGTGACAGACGTTACTATCTACACAATTGCCTTATTGGGAGAAATGAAGCTTCATTTGATGTGTGTTTTAGAGGTAATGGAATTGTTGCTGTGTTGGTTGGATGGGTGCCCTCAGAGTTCTGATCTGAGAGTAAGAGTTCGATCGGTCTTACTGAGACCAGCCAGCACAGACACAGCAGCACACTAATACGTTGATGAGGGTGCTAACTTTATTGTAAAACTTTAAATGGAGCCCTTTGACCAATGTCAGTAGTACAATACAAAGTGCTAATGCTGCTAAACTGCTCAATTCTGTAGGGCTTTGAATTGCTTCACGGTTTACTCCCAGATCATGTGATTGATTTTAAACATCAAACATAAAATTCAAGCTTATAGTGATCACCTGTCTTTGCTTTAATCTCCTGCCCTAAAAAAGGATTTTTACCCTTGACTTGACTTGTCGATAGTGGCAGTGATATTGGGATCATTCCAATCAGACCGTTGCTTTAAAAAAAATCAATCAGCATCAAACTGATATTTGAGGACGTAGGTGCTGTAAACAACATAACATTTGGGCTAGCTGGGGCGCCGGAAGCCTTTTTAATTGCGGGGTGGGGGTTTGTGCTGTGTGGCGCGCGTGCAGAGTCTCAGCCGTTGTCCGGGAAACCAAAAGTGTGTGGGTCCCCCCCCACCCCCGCTATAACCGTTTCGGTGCCCATGTGGGCTACTGTGGTAAAATGTCTACATTTTATTAATGTTCCTGCATTTGTAACCCTACAGAAATAAATGTCATCTCTCCCTATAATGCAAAGTCTGTAACTGTGAGTGGAAATCTCCTGCAGAGTGAGGAACTTTGCCTCAGCCAGCAGTTTGCTAACTCTGTAGCTGCAAGTGAAAATCTCTCTCCAGTGTTCCTGGGGTAAGAACTGTGTGTGTGTGTGTGTGTTTCTTATTTGTGTTCTTGTATGTCGGTCGTACATGAGAAATATCATATATATCATACCGGTGCATCTCTAATAAATAGTGGTCATCTTTGAAGTATGGGACTGTGTTTATAGCACTTGAGCGGCTACTGTAGGCTGTTATTTTTCTTGGTTTATTGCACATTCAACTTGCTGGGTGTAAACAGATGTCCTAGAAAATGTAAATAAGAGAGAAATGGCAAAGAAAATGTAATAAGACGCTGGTGTGGAAGAAACTAGTGCATTTTCTTTTGACCAGCATGAAGGAAGAATGAACCAGAGAGGAAAGGGAATGAGTTAGTGAGGCCTAGCCTGCTCATGCTGACGCAAGAGGCCTGGCCTGGCTTCACCATCCATAGTGGCAAAGAGACAGCGTGGATGACAGAGAGGTGGAATGGATGTGTCAGATCTTCTCCCAACATCAGCCATCCTCTCATTGCGAACCAGAGAGGGAGAGAGAAGGTGTATGTGTGAACACGAGAAGAAGAGAGCAGGTATATGTGAGAATAAGTTGAATGAGTGAAAGTTGAAGAGTGGTCAGGCTGATGCAAACAGCCTTTGGTGTTCATATCTGATGGAGTGAAAGACACACAAAGACACACACTAGGCCCGTGAAAGAGTGAGGATGAGAGAATATAAGGTCGTGCCTGGTGCTGCCCACACTGTCTAACCTGCCCTTGTAGTCCAGCTTCTTGTTAGAGAGAGAAAGGGAGATGAGGAAAAAGAACAAGAATGTATGAATCTCTGTCTGGCCAGTGCCAGCAGCTTTGCATGTCCCAGTGCCGCCTGCTTGTTAGTGCACTACGACCTCAGTCTCCCCTCCTTTTCCTTTCTCTCTCTCTCTTGGCCCTCGGTGCACAGCCATGGCCACAGGTCACTCCACGCCAATTTAGACTGATGCATATCTGCCCTGTCAGCCGTCAGCCTCCGAACAGGAAATAATTACGGTTGGAGCATCTGCTTTCCCTGAGAGGCTCAGACAGACAGGTTGGAGACTTCGAATTCCGCTTCTTTTTCAACACAAAATGGGCAGAGAGTGAAAGAAAGAGAGAGAAAGGGAGATGTACAGAGAGAGGACCACCTGGTGAAATCTTCCCTCAGTGATAGCTGCATATGTTTAATCACTTCACACTGGCACTAATTGGAATAATTGCCCGGAATCTTGCGTGAGAACCGGAGTGAAGGATATCCTGCGGAGAGAGGAGACAAGGCAGAGAAGCTGTCGCGCACAGACATCATTTAATTGTCTATCACTGCAAAAGACACCAATTTGGCTGCAGATTAACGATAATCATATTTGTTTTTGTCAAGTTTTTAAATATAAAACAGCATTATCTCAGCAGTGAGTGCAACCTTCGTCTGTAAGTTCATTAGATTAATTTGCTCCTTTCCAGCCGCTTATCTGTTGAATATTTATGCCAAAAGATGAACATTGCGCAGTATTTCCCTTGGAATCTTAAAATAATGGTTCCTTAGTGGTCCTTGGCTTGGACATGAAGTTAAAAATAGCATAAATGTATTAGCTGGGGGTTCTTTAAACTTTAAACAGATTCTTCACATTCTCATTTACAAAAACAATTCTTTAAACAACCATCAGCTAAGATCTTTTCCTCTCAAACTGACGGACTGTGTTGCAAAACTAAAAATAGTAGAAGAAGTCCTTGAGAAGCTTCCCCTTTATCCTCACGTTTGTCTACTTTACATACACAATCCAAATTAGCAAGCCTAGAGCACAGACTTTATCAACGACTGTGGTGCTTTTCTTTAAAAACAGGACTAATCACACTTTTGAGGTTACTGACTTTCACGAAAGCGAGAACTCAAAGGAAGAGTAAGACTGTAGACAAAAATAAATCCGGTCCAGATGTTGTGCCGAAGAAAAGCTTATTAGCAAACTTGAGTGTGTTAGCACCACCACAGGTACTAAAACATCCTCAAGTTCCGCAATCATGTCCAACACACACTAATTATGAAAACACACAGTTTTTTGCTTTTTGCCGGATACAGCAGAGCTGTCTGCTCAGGAACTGTGTGAGTGAGCAACAAAGAGAAAGCGAGAGAGAGCACAACTGACAGTAAGGCCCTGTTCGCACCTGACAGTAACATGCGTCTCGGGTGATCTGATCAGAAGGGACAGCTAAAACGCACAGCCGTTTACACCCAGCAATTTCATGGTTATTTCTGGATAAAGCTGAGTAATACTTAAATGGTATTCACAATTTTTATTATCAGTGTGATATACAATTTATGGCTGATATCAAACAAATAGGCAACACTTTTTCATCACACAAACAATTAGGCATAAGCAGGAATAAGCACCCAAACTCTCAAATCCTATGGATATCACATAGTAGAATCCAAACTGATACTGAATTAGATTAACACTGTGTAACCAAAATTACATGAACATCCTTTCTAATTCGGGGGTTTCACTCAACCATTGCTAGGAAGTGTATAAAATCAAGAACATAGCCATGCAATCTCCATAGACAAACAATCGCAGTAACAAGTCATACTGAAGAGCTCGGTGACTTTACACGTAGCACTGCCTTAGTATGCATGGCTTCTTATTTATGCACTGCTAGATCTGCCCAGGTCAACTGCAAGTGCTGTTATTGTGAAATGGAAGTTTGTAGGAGTAACAGCAGCTCCGCCAGGAAGCTGCAAATTATGCAAACTCACAGAGTGGAGCTGCAAATCCACTGCAAATCCTCTCCTCTATTGAATCACTCACTATAGAGTTACACTGCCTCTGGAAGCAAAATCAGCACAAGAACTGTGCGTGAGGAACTCCATGAAAAGGGTTTCCATGGCCAAACAGCTGCACACAAACCTAAGATCACTATAAATAATACCAAGCATCGGCTGGAGCGTTTTAAAGCATGCCACCGCAGAACTCTGAAGCAGTAGACATCTATTCTCTGGAGTGATGAATGACTCCTCACTTTCTGTCTAATGGACAAATCTGGGTTTGGTAGATTCCATTAGAACTCTACCTAGTGGAATAGTAAAGTTTGGTGGATTACAGAGTCTGGCTGTTTTTCAGAATTTGGGCTTGGCCTCTTAGTTCCAGTGAAAGGCAATGGTAAAGCTCCAGCATTCAAATACATTTTAGGCATTCATACGCTTCCAGTGTTGCAGAAACAGCTTAAGGAAGGTTTTATAATATTCCAGCCTGAGGTGGATTGCACAAAACTTGGTAATTAATTTGTTGTGTAGGAACTGTGTAGTGGTTTGCCCAGAACTCTGACCTCAGCCCAAATGAAAACCTTTGGGATGAAGTAGAACATAAGTTGTGAGCCAGGACCCAACATCAGTGCCTGACCTTACAAAGTCCCACAGACACCCTCCAAAAACTTGTGGAAAACTTTCTCAGATACGTGGATTCGGTTTAAACGAAGGTGGGGGCAGCTCCATATTAATGGCCATGTTTTGGAATTTAATATCCAACAAGCTCATATAGGTGTGACGTCAGGTGTCCACTTACATTTAGTCATACAGTGTA
Source organism: Brachyalestes nurse (assembly GCA_037974405.1). Lineage (NCBI taxonomy): Eukaryota > Metazoa > Chordata > Actinopteri > Characiformes > Alestidae > Brachyalestes > Brachyalestes nurse. The sequence continues at coordinate 9,315,743 of JBBPCY010000007.1, forward strand.
TTTGAGCTTTTATGCACATAAAATGCAAACTGTGAATAAATATGTGTTTGGGAAACATGGACATAACTTTATTCAGCTGTGCAGGAGAAGCCTTTTCATTATGAACTCAAAAGCTCACTTGCAAAAAATGAAATGCCTTTACTCATTCTGGTTTATACATTATAGATACATTTGCACTTTTTTCAATGTTCAACTAGTAGCTCCTCCATCTCTTCAGTCCACAGACAGTGCACACAGAGTGCGTACGCATTTTATTTTTTGCCTTTTCTGTCTTGTAGCTTGCACATTAGTTGTTATCTGAATCACTCCTTCAGTTACATTACAGGCCATCTCACATACAGAGTGTGAACATTTCAGTCATAAAAAGTCATCAGAAAAGTGCATCTGGAAATACGGAGAGGCCTCCGATCACTCTGATGTAGCTTAAGATTGATTTCTCCTCTCAAACCAGAGAGATTCTACACAGTCAGTCATTTCCAGATGACACCCAAAACTGGATATATGCTTTAGATTGTGGATAAAATATTTATAATTGTTGTCATATTTTATTTAGCTTTGTCATCGGAATATAACAAGCAATGATCTTAGTATTATGCTCACTGTACTTTATATATAGGTTATAGTCTGAACTTGTAAAAAAGTAAAATGATCAGATAATGGTCTACCACAAGCCTCTTGGACCTGGAATTCCATAACAGTGCTTCCACGGATGTTAAAGAACCTGCTGCTTGTTTCTTTATGTTATAAGCAAAACATCATTACAGTGTTGTACTTTAGGTCTTTCATTATACATGCGATGTTAAAACCAGGTGACAGGTGAAATGAATAATATTGATTATCTTATTACAATGGCACATATCAAAGGGTGGAGTATATTAGACAGAAAGTGAACAGTCCGTCCTTGAAGTTGATGTGTTAGTAGAAGGAAAAACAGGCAAGTGTAAGGATCTGAGTGTCTTTGACAAGAGCCAAAGGCTAGATGGCTGGGTCAGAGCTTCTCCAAAATGGCAGGTCTTATGGGATGTTCCCAGGATCCAGTGGTTAATTCCTACCAAAAGTGGTCCAAAGAAAAACAATATGTGAACTGGTGACAGGCTTATGAGTGTCCAAACTCTTTAATGCACATAGGGAGTCTAGCTTGTGTGATCATTTGGATGAACTACCATAGCGTAACATGCTACATAGATGCTGTCTGTCAGAGTGTCCATGGTGATCATTGTTCCTCGCCAAAAGCACCTACAGTGGGCATATGAGCATTGGAACTGGAACATGGAGCAATAGAAGAAGATGGCCAGGTTAGATGAATGAAGTTTTCTTTTACATCATGGTTACAGCTGGGTGTGTGGGCATCACTTCCCTTGGCAAAAAGTAGTATACCTGAAGTATGTTTAAGTATAGCAAGTATACAGACCATGTACTTGTAGTGTACTAGAAAGTATACTAATGCTTCTTCGGACTTAATTGGAACATTTTTAGGTTTATAAAAGTATACTTTATAAGGTTATTTTAAGTTTACAAAAGTATAGTTTATATACTTTCTTTATACTTACCAGTATAAGTCAAGTATACTTCACTATAATTTCTTAAATATATAAAATATAGTATATAAAAAGTAAACTTCAAGTATGCTGTTTTAGTATAAAATAATTAAACTCGTAGTACACTTGAATAAACTACTTTTTGCTAAGGGTTATCTGGGGAAGAGATGGTAGTGCTATGGAGAGAATAAAACCAGCAGAGGCAGTGTGATGCTCTGGGGAACGTTCTGCTTGAAAACTTTGGGTCCTGGTATTTGTTTGGATGCTACTTTGACAAATAGCATTTAGCTATTGTTGCAGACCAAGTGCACCCTCCATTGCAACAGAATTCCCTAATGGCCATGGCCCCTTTCAGCAGGACAGTGCTCCTAGCCACACTGCAAATGTTGAGGCACATGGCAGAGTTTGTGTTGACTTGATTCTCCAGATCTCAATCCGACTAAGCATCTGTGCGGTGTGCAAAATGAAAGGATCTGGTGCTGGTGTCTTGGTGCAAGAGACTGCAGCACATCAGAGGTCTTGTGGAGTCCATGCTTTGAAAGACCAGAGCTGTTTTGGAGGCACAAAGAGAACCTACACAATATGAGGCTGGTGGTTTTAATGTAATGGCTAATCTGTAAAATTTAGTGTAATACTAAATTTAGACCTTAACACATTCATGGAAACTGGTATTTTAAAATGACTTTTTAAAAGATGAAAAAATACAAGGCTTGTCTCAAGTGACAATATAAGTAGTTTCTTTTATATGTATAGTTTACATGCTGTTTGCATTGCAACCTGATCAACAGGCAGAACAGAGATTGTTATATGTGGGTAAAAAAACATATTAATTAGAGCTGTGTACAACTAAAGGGTGACTGTGTGTGTGCGTGTGTGTGTGTGTGTGTGTGTGTGTGTGTGTGACACCCAGATCTTTATGTGAAGGAAATGCTCGTTCATCACTGTCTCTGGGGACAAAAGGAACCTGTAGCGCATGCTAAACTGCCAAGCTTTCCACATGGCGGCTGGAATACATCAGCGGCCGCACACACTCTTACCCCCACGTACATACACATCCCTGTGTTTGGCTCCTGGAATACATTAGGGCACAGATGCAAAGTCACAGTCATCCACATGGCTGGATGAATACATTAAGGCACACATACAGACACACACACACACACACACATCTGATAATGAGCAGTAGACGCCTGATGTTTCCCTGTCACTCTAAGCCATCAGCACAACACACACCAGTCCAGCACTGAAATACTAAATGACTCTCATCACTATTCTTCAGAGCAATAATGGCCCCTTGGTTTTCCCTCTTTAACAGTAATGCAAGGATTATTTGGCTGTTTGATTTTCCCTCATGTTCACCTGCTTTCAGATGCAGCCCGTCCTCACCATCATGCTTTCTCTTGCCTTTCCATGATCCATATCTTCAACTTTCATATCCAAACATGTGCGATGGACTAGTCTCAGGGCGAGTGTGTGTACGTATGTGCACATGAGGGGGTTCCATAATCAGGATTAGTGGAGAGCTTATCAGGCAAAGTCAGACCTCTAGGGCTGCAAATTTGTTTGGGGTTGATATAGCGACTAAATTAAATCTAGATTCCCCAACTAATATTCACCTCATGGTGCCAGCAATCGGCTGAGTTAATGCCCACTACCTCTCCCCTTAAGAAGACGATTTGCGAGACAAAAATTTTAACCTCGGTCAGTACCAACCCCGTTGCCTGAAGCCCATCTAAATCTCCCGATGTATTTTTTGTCTTGAAAGTAATTGGTCTGTGGAAGTGAAGTGACTTGCTTTTAAAGTGCCAGGCAGCCTGTTTGTGGCTTTGAGGCCAGTCTGCTTTAAAACCATGCTGGCCTCTGTCATTAAGAGCATGTAAGAGGCTTTTGCTCTGCCTTTGTACCTCTCTGCTTTGTAGGTCTATCACAACATTAAGATGTTGAATAGGCACTTCAATGCAATTTGGGCTGAGAGCTCTTGAGGAGTGTGTTAAGAGTGAGGAGAACCGGATAATGAGCCACAGTCATACAGGGTACACTAAATGGAGAGCTGGGAGGGAATTATTCAAAACGATGGGGCATACTCTACTATAAATTTTACCGGGCTCTATAAACGCTCCATAAAATGCAACATAAGTGTAGTTGTGCAACAAAATGATTAGCAAAGTAAGTTCTGTCTTGATTGCTTTTTTAGCCTGTGATTGTCTCATTTTGCTGGTAGAATTTTTAGAATTAAATGAACGGCGCAAATTTAAATCGGACATATGAAGCCGTGCAAACAAAACAAGTGTCAAAAAGCAGAAAACAGCCTTTTGATTTCTGATATCATGGATTTATTCAGCTCTGAACACTCATGCATATTCACAAAGCCCATCATCTTATAATATTTTGGGGGGCATGGGGGGAGGGGCAGACAAGACAAGAAAGGAGTACACAAAAAATCTGGTGCATGCGTGTGTGAACAATAGGCAGGAGATTTAGCTCTCTCCTTGCTACGGCTGTGCACTTGAATAATGGTGCCAAAAGAACAGCAGAGAGTACAAAGACACCAGTGGCACCCCTCTATGATGCTGTCTGCAGTTTCCCCTCCTGTTAAATCCAGCAGGTGTAGTGCTGTATATCCATATGTGGTGTTGTGGCTGTTAGAATGCTCTATATTGCCTTAGGGCCCTGTAAGAAGCTCCGTGATCACTGATGCCATTGTAGTTCCTAAAGTTGTGTGCACATTTGGTGCCTGTCAGTTTTTGTACAATTAAGAAACACATTGCAGTACCATCAGAATGTTTAGTTGAATTTGTAAACAAATGCCAAATATAAAGCGAGACCGTTGCTATAGCTGTGCTGTAAAAGCAGTGAAAGCTCCCTTAAGCCTGTAGACAGTGGAGAAGGAGATAAGCTGGGTGAGAACGGTCCAACTGCAGCAGGTGGCCTGTATCAGGAGCACCAGGCATTTCTTTCTCCCCACACTCCCCCACTGTCTGAGTACTGGGCCGGGATGCACATCCTGAGGATGCTCGCCGAGACAAAACAAAAGTGCAGGGAGGAACTTGGTTGCCTCTTAGTCGTGCCTTAGGGTGGAAGGTTCCGATTTCAGTCTCAGAGGATCCCCAGGTGGTTTAAATTTTTTGCTCTGTTCCAGTCCACAGTTCAGCCAGGTAATCCAGTGAGTTCCATTCATTGATAACTTGATTTAGGGGTGTTGGATGATAAAAGAGAATGTAAATGTGAATTTCATGAGGACAAGAAACTACTACTTAACCCTTTAAGCGCCAAAGTCGCGGTGGGCGCTACAAGCGGGCGCGGTGGACGTGAGAGGGCTGGGAGTCGCAGTGCTACAAGCGGGCGCGGTGGACGTGAGAGG
>JBBPCY010000007.1:9320741-9332454 GCA_037974405.1 Brachyalestes nurse
TAATTTACAGTAAGCCTCTATCTTTAACCCCTTTTAAGCCACAAGCTTTTGAAATATTGATGTCAAAATCCAGTATTAAAAAAACCCCGGCGCTTAAAGGGTTAACCCCTTAAATCATAGCTCTCACACAGTTATGATCTCACTGTTAATGCATGTTAGGACAAAAATGAAAAGGTAACTTCTAAACCATGTGATTCATTACATTTTTGATAACTGTATAGTCAGAGATATGAGAGATAAACCTTGAGATTAAACACTTCCTCTCTGGGGTTCCTGAGCGGCGAAAAAGTCTAAATGTTGAGAGATTATTATGCCACTCCCTTTTGGTGTGTCGGATGGCCCCAGGGTGCGAACTAGGGGGGAGCAGGGGGAACTATAGCTCCCCTAGTGGTGACATGAGCTCCCCTGGAAACATCCCCTGGAAAAATTTTGGGGGAGTTCTAAAATATTGATATGATGACCAAATAAATGCCATTCTGGGCATGGGCTTTCTCACAGGTATAAAATAAGTAAAATAAAATAATTTTATTTTATCACCTTATTACTCATGAAAAAACGTTACTTTGGTGGTCCGTGGATTATTTATTATCAGTTGGACTGAAGTTTGCGTAGCCCATATAGACAATGTGCATATGCTCGGGAAATCTGTTAAAATGAAATGAACCTGATCCATCGGGAAATTTAATGAAAATATTGTACAGACCTATAAATGGCATCACCCATGTGCAACGAACCAGCAATAAACCACGCCCCCGGTCGGCTCCCCCGGATACCCCACTGGATGGCCCTGCTTCTCCCCCATCACTCAGTTAGTGCATGCATTTATTAGCTGACATAACAGAATGGCAGAAAGGACTCTCCTCAAAGTATGTTGAGCTGTCGGATGACGTGTTAACGGCAGTTTCAAAAAGATGTGTCATGTTAGCTGCAGTTAGTGGCGGTTTAAAAATAAACTTTGGGGAGAAAATATTTAAAAAACAGTGTCATTGTAGGTCATTTATGAATAAAAATTATCACAGGATTCAAGGCATTCAAAATCTAATTTACACAATTTTCACAACTTACTCCAGATGTAGTTAAACAGCAAAGACAATTTTTCTTTAGTTTAGAACTGCAGTTGTGAGATTAATATTTTATATGTATAACAAACTCTAGAATGAATATGACAAACAAGTCAAGATTTGTGGATGTTTAGGGCACTTAGTTTGACCTACTGTGAGCTACAAAACAGAACAAAATTCTCCACTATGGACATCCATTTCTGACAGCACCAGAGCTCCGGAGGACTGATCTTGGATCAGATTTCTCAAGATTTATGAGGGATGTTGCTACAAAACTGATTTCGGATCATCACTCCTACTCCTGTGGTGGTTTGTGAATACAGACCCTGTTGTCTAAAGTGGCTGCCTGCAGCATTCGACTACACAGGGAAAGTTTGTTCATTTTTATAGCTCACAGTAAGTCAAACTGTGTCCTAAATCACAGTGACAAGTTTGTGCCACCATAATGAAGAGCTGGATGCAGTTTGAGTGGGTTGAGAGGAGTTTAGGGGATATATTTACAGACACGATTTGAGTGACTATTGACTTCCAGTGTTTATTCACAACATTAGCCTTTAGCACTAACACTGAACTTCAAACATGTCTTGACTAATCGACCACTTCTGGGCAAAAAAGAAAACTGTGTAAATTAGATTTTTCCTCCTACTATTCCTTTAAGAAACTGGACCATCAAATTGTCATGTATATCTTTAATTCTCGGATGTTTTTGATGACAAAGAGTTGTCTGAAATGGTTCTTTCAAGAGCAGATTCAGGTTCTTCCCATCTGTGTTATTTTCTAGGTGTAGTTTACTGTGATGTCTCTGTTTGGAAGCACTTCAGCCAAAATGACATCATGGGGGATGTAATGGATAGGCTGTGCTGAAGGCAATCTGGTTTTTCTGTCATTTTAATGGCTTTGTCTCTCAGTTTATTACATCAGGAGGAAATGCCCTCTCCTTGCTGTTGAAGTTTTGTTCATGTCCCTGGGCTTGTGCCCGATGGCTAAAATCAATCCTGGAACCAGAACAGGATGATGATATTCAGCACCTTGGGAGGAGCGATTGGGTGTGTGGAGAGACACAGAGGAGATTCAGCGCCCTGCTCAATTCTGCCCCCTTTCTCCTCCCATTCCACTTCTCTTTCATCCTGGCAGCTTGTCACGCCACCTTGAAGAGACGAGAGGAGAAAGAAAAAAGATATGGGGGAGGGTAAAAAGAATGAAAGGAACAAAAAAAAAGAGCACGCAAGAAGAGTACCAGATAAAGAGCAATCTCTGAGGTGGTTGTAAAGCTGCTATACAAGGTGTTGATGGTGGTGCAGAACCTGATGGCCAACACTGTGGGAAATCACACCTACACAATCATCAGGTACTGCAGAAATCACTCACAGATCACTAAGAACCCATTCTCAGAGCTTCTCAGGATGTACTAGAGGAACAGAGATAAGAAGTGCTCGGAGGTCACCACTGGGTGAATAATGGCTCACTACTGATAGTTATACGGATACTACTTTTACTGCTTGGTGTTCATTTTATTTGTTGTTTGTAATCTGGTATAATTGTGTCCATGTACAAGCTTGTGACTGAAGAACAACCTTTTTTATTGCTGCTTGCCTTGACTTTGCTGTGTTTAGAAAGAAGTAGAGATTGGGAGGAGCAGTTGAAATTAAGGCCACAATAGCTGTAACGTGGAGAAGCACGTAACTGTGAACCGGGATTTACTAACAAGAAATAAGAGCTTAAATAAGAAATAAACAGAACATGGAACCAACACAGAAATAACTAAGAATAAGGGAAAACAAAACAAGACAAAGCAGCATGAAAAAACAGAAGAGAGATTACTAAGGATGGAACAGTGTTGAACAGACAGACACACACATGGCGGCGTAAACAATGACATAGTCGAGAAAACAGAGAAAAAAAGACAGGAGAACATTACAGATAGCCAGGAAACAGGGGAAAAGACAGGGAGAATGTTACAATAACTTGGTCTCTTTTCTTCCTATGGCTCCTTTGGAGAGGGTTGATATAGTAGTTTTGGAATTGAAAATTATTTCACTGTATATTCTTTTTTTCCCTCTTGGGCAATCAGATCATATTACCTTGGTCGTTTTTCAATCTGGAATCCTATTTGATTTACAGGCCCAATATTGCAAAGTCTTTGCCTTCAAATACACAGTCAAATTTAATCTCTGCAATTTTGCCAGCACATACAGACCATGTTGGTTACTCAATCATACGTTATCCAGACTTAATCCATGTCACCTCACAAAGCTTTGCATAATCAGGCAAAATCTTGGGGCCACAACCTCATCACCATCACCACTCAGCGGGCCGGATAGAAAGCGCATTAGTATGGGCCATGCTGTCCGCTTCATGAGGAGGTGCAGTAATGCGTTGCTTTGCCTAGAATCCCGATAATTAGCTTGAGCTCAACTGATCAAGGCCCCTGCGGTCAATGCAAATCACAGCAAGGTGACTTCATGGTGATTCCACCTATGTCCTTGCTGTTGTACAATGTGTCATGATGCCAACAGTTTACAGCTGAAGCATAGAGGAAAGGCATCTTATTCTACTCCAAATTGTACTGTGTTTGCTTTTTAGTAAGGTGACAGGAAAGGATTATAAATTATTTCAGTTCCACAAATGTAAGTGTGGGAAAATACAGGTGCCAGAATTCAAATTGTGGAGAAACTTTTACAATGCAATATGAAAAGACTGGAGTCAAAACAGAGCTTAAAACAAAGAAATGCCTAGGAATTAGGTACTAATTATGTTCCCAGGCTAAAGCCACTGAAGAAGTTCCCTCAAGTGCACTTACGTTGTTTAGATATTATTTAATATCAGTACTCAAAGCAAGAAGCATCTCTCAGTTATTATTTTTCATATACTAACCTATACCAAGTCCTTAGACTGTGTTCAACTTAACAGGAGGGCCAGGGAAAGAGGATTAAATAGACAACAACTGATGCATAAATGAGAGAATCGTGTGTTTTAAGTATGCAGGGGAAGATGGAGAACAGACATAAACCCTTTCCTTTGCCCCCTACTTGTCATTCATTGTTTACATCCATTCGTATCCTGCATTAGTTTACTTACAACAGGGCCCAGTGAAGAGCTAGTTTAACACAGGCAAAATAACATTTCTTGATTAGCCCATTTTTTTATAGATAATGAAAAATTGTACAGTTGTTTCTACAGTTGCCAAAAGAACTGATGCTATAGATGAAACACGTTTAAAGGACATTTTCATGCAGTGTGAAGAACCATTTTTAAAGTTTTTATGGACCTCTACATAATGTTCTTAACCAAATATATTATTAAGTACCCTTTTTAAGAGCATTACACAGGTGCCTGGATTATTATAATCTTGTACTGTTCTTCTAGAAAGCAGGAAATACCCGATATTTTCACTGGTCATTTATGTATGTATCATCTTCTTGTTGCATTTGAAAATTAAGACATATCAGATTGTTTTCTCTCTTATCACCTGAGTGGAGGGAGAGTTGAGAAAGCCATTCTGCTTAGGCGTCTCTCAGAGCGCTCCCATTCAAAAGGCATTAGGGAATTCTCCAGCAGCCTCATGCTGACACACATGTTAATCAGCACTGTTAATGTAGCTCTTCTGCAGTGAGGCCTCATTCTACACACAGGCTTTCCCAATCCTCTGCGCGCGCGCACACACACACACACACTGCACATCTGCTAAGCGGACCTGTGAGAGAGGGTTGATGAATGAGCGTGGGTTTGACCTTTTTAATGCGAGAGGTCTGTCTGGCGCAATGGCCCATCACACCAAACGGACTTCTCTTATTAATTAGTCCCAATCCACACTCATCTGTCCAGATTCGTTTTAAGCACCATTGTCACGGAGTTTGCAGAAAATCACTTTTAATTCCTCATCAGCAGGGCATTCTCATCAGTCAGACTGATGAGACACTGATGAGGTTGTAGGGATGCAGTTCAACAGATCCTGCAGTAGCCCTTTTGTCAGGGACAATGGAGACTTATTTGTACAATGTAAAAACATTTTGCATACCAGTAAAACCTTTTTCAAACAAAGTCCTTTGTACATAATAAGCATACACAGAACGAGTTCTTTAGCAATCTCCAGATTCCTAAAGAACTAGCCGTGTTGTTCAGGTAAATGTTAGGTCCCTAATGGTTCTTAATGTCCAGTTGTGTGCCTAATGTTTTGTATAAATTAGCTTTTTTCTATCTTTTCATGACTTCACAAAATGAAAAGGCTGTAGATCCAGTGATCCAGTGTACAGAACACTGTACAAATCTGTTCCCCAAATGAAGGAGGGTACAACCCCATTGACACTGTTTGTACCTTGAAAGGTACAGTGTTTTTCTGAGACTGTAGCAAATGTGGTCCACTTTTAGGACAGTAGAAAACAATCCACAGAATGGTTCTAATGTGGCATTATTTCTCAACTTTATTTTGTAAAAGTGCAAATTTTCTTTTTGTTTTGATAGTTCAACTAGAGTGTGAACAACAAAACCACAGAATTGTCCAAATATGAGACTGTACCTTCAGTACTTCCAGTACTCTCAGCTCAGCAGTTACTGAACAGAAGGCAGAATTTCTAAACTCTCCATTCTGTTTACATACACTAATATTAATCAACAGCTGTCAGAGGTTTTAAATTTCTTCAGTTTTGTTTACACAGTGAGTGCAGTTCTGTGTGTGTTTGTGTTTGTGTGTGTAAACAACAAGCAAACAGATTGTGTCACCTGAACCATCTGGAGAAGGACGGAGTGTGTGTGAGCATGCTGATGCACCATAGGAGACCGCGAGTGAGCCACGCCTCAGCAGAATAACACTCGCATGACTTATCAATGACTTTATGTCCACATGAATCTGAAAAACAGTGTGCTCATACAGGTGCACTGTGCAGCAGTGAAGCAGTAATTAGGGGTGTGTTTTCAGAAGAACACCCAGGTTTTATACTTCACGCAACTCCTCTACCAGTGAAACTTACTGATGGATTTTTAGGAAGCTGCTTTATCTTACACCAAAGCAAAGATCATGAGCATATTGGAACGTTTATTCATGGATACATGTTTTTCTTCCCGTTATCACAACTAATTTCATCATCCATATTCCCCTTCTGTTTATTCATTATATTCCATGCATAATCAAGGCAATCATTCATTAGGCAAATCATATGCAGACAAACGCAGCATGCTCTCTCAGTCCAAATGCTGATTGTTTATGGCAACAGGGACGGCGGGCCACCCAGCGCAGCAAGCATGAGCATCAAAAAGAGTGAAAATATGGGAACTACTACATTTTTCCACTTTTTTCAACTGCAAATATACAACCGTTCCAGTTATTACTTATTGTAATAATCCTAGTTATTTTATATACAATAATAGCTCTATAATAACTCTACAAACCTCAATATATTTCCAATTTACATTTTATAAACTATACTTCAAGTGGGTTTTCTCTTTGTTTTCTTCAATATTTCAGAGGTCATTGCTAAATAATATACTGTAATATACTATTTATCTGTGATGTATCTATTTATAAACATTAGTTGTATTTTGTCCACCAATTCTGAAATATGAATTTTAACCCAATTTTAGTTCACTTTTCACTTTTAGGTCTCACCATGCCCCTGATGCAACCAAGTTGGGAAAGTGAAGGCCAGCAAGGGCTTGCTCTGAGTCACATGAAATTTCAGAGGTATCTGGGGATTCCTCCTAATGACTGAAACCTCTAACACATCTGAATAGTTTTTACATGTAATTTCACCCAAATTTATATTAGATCACTGAGCTTAAATAAAAATACTGATAAAATAAAGATGCCTGGAAATGTTCCTTGGAATTTTGGGATTTCTACATCTGGAAAAAAAGGTGTGTTAGTGCAAGAAGAGTTATTCAGTATGAAGCAATTAAATATAATAATACATTAATTTTTGCATTCTTTTTGTTATATATGTTACTTGGTTTTGTTATTGCAAGAGTCCTAGAATTTCCTCATTCCTATGTCCCAGCCCTCTCTCCTCATTCTGTATTTGGAAACAACACATTTACAGCTTGGTGTTAATTTTATTTGTCAGTTTTATTCATCATACTTCAGTCAGGATATTAGTAGTGCACCGCTTTATTGATGTTATTTGTATGACAAAACTCAGCAGAAAAAGATGAACATCTTCTCACTCATTACTACAAAGGGACTGTGCTTCAGAGTTAGCTACATAGACATCATATATGGTGTGGCCCTAGCACTGATCCAAGACTTAGACTCCAGTTACAGAAGGTTTATATGTGAGTCAGAGATGGGCCCCCAAAAGTCCCGCCCCCAAGCCCCGCCCCCTGCCACCGCCGATTCGTCCAGATATTTAAAGCTCAAAAATCCCACATTGCCACTCAAAGACTTGAGACTTGACTTGGACTCAAGCACAACGACTTGAGACTTGACTTGACATTCCCACTCAAAGGCTTGAGACTTGACTTGGACTCGAGCACAAATACTTGAGACTTGACTTGGACTTGGTAAAAATGACTTGTGAACATCTCTGATGTGAGTGGTTCATGAAACCATGGGGCTTTAGGGGTTTTAGGACTATGGCCATACACATGGACCAACTAACTTAACTGTGCTTTACCATGTCTTCCTTTATAGGGTTGAGCATTTGTCTTTATTGCCCGTAAACTCTTCATCTCGTGTTACCCTTGATGAGACGATACTCTCAGAGGAGATAGATATCACTGAGCCCGTCCATAGTGATAAGGCCTCAGCTGTGTGCTGCCATCAATCTCTAAGTGAGCTTATCAGTATATAAGAGCAGCACCAGTTCATTCTTCTCCAGCTGATGGCTACCTGCTGACAGTGATCGACTCTATCACCCACTTCGAAAATAATGAGAATGTTTTTGTTTCTCTCTCTTGGCTGTAGAGGAAGGAGAAAGTTCAGGTGGAGGTGGAGTGCCTCAACCGGCTCTCATGAAACCCACATCAAATAATGCACTGAATTTGATTTAAATGTGTACACCATTTCCACATTAATAAAATGTTTCAGGGCAGTTTTGTCTTTCAGTTTACTTACCTTTGGCATTGTGTTAATATATTTTATTCATGTGGAAATGATGTAGACATTTGGACCAAGTAAACACAATGCATCAACTTTTCAGTGAGTACCAGTGAGGGAGATGTGGTTAAAATATTCAGATGCTTCAAAAGCAATCAGCTGAAGTTTTGCTGATGGTATGGTTATGATGCTAGGAATGAACTGATGGTGGAGAGAATGACAGTTGATAAATCTATCTGACAGCTATTTTGTGGATGGGCTACCAAAGGCAGTGTCTTCATGTGCACAGCTGGAAGATGAAGTCATTTGACCCGTAGGTTACCCCTAATAACAGTTTCTTCACAGAAAATGAGCATCGCCTCGGAAGTTTCTTTGGCTGCACCAGACTTTGTTTTCGAATGATTGCATGGCAACAGAATTGCTGAATAAAAAGCGCATCCTTATTTGATTTGATGTCAATGGCCTGAGACTGCTGGAGCGAGAGAAAGCTCTGAATGCGAGAGTGATATGAGTATTTACTCACAGCTCAGCGGTGTCATCATCGCGTAGAACCACAAAACATCGCCCCTGCATTAGCAATAAATGCAATAAAGGGCCGCAACTTTGCCAGCTCATTTCCCAGACACAGCGTGCCAGCATGCTCAATGAAGTTAAATGAACTAATTATCTCGCCCAGATTTCATGCTCAAGAGCAAAGAGGAGTTGCAGACAGCCTCCAACTGAGCCAAGAGAGCTACAGTGTCAGAGCTGTAATAGGCTGCATACACACACACACACACACCCCACAAGTAAGCTGTATGATTTGGTCTGCAGTTATAAGACACACCACCACTCAAAAGTTTGGAATCATTGTCATATTAATAATATTGAATCATATACTGTCATGTATAGAACACAGACTTAAATATTATAAATATTTATTGATGATTCATTCCATGTATGTGAGCTATTAGATGCAATTAATATCCATTTACATTTTAGCGCATTTTATCTATTAAATTTAAATGTGTTCTATGTAATGATTTACATTATCTGATTACAGTCGGAGGCCTGGTGGTTAAGGAGTTGCCCCTGTGATTAGAAGGTTGTGGGTTTGAATCTCAGGACTGCTATTGGCACCACTGAGGTACCCTTGAGCAAGATACCGTCCCAACACACTGCTCCCTGAGTTCCCCCATTGGGGCCACTTTACTTTATATCTGTTATTATCTGACTTGATTTTTGATCAGTGAATTTTAAATAAGATGATATTCTGGATATTCATTTTTATTGTTATTATTACTATTATTATTATTATTATTATTAGTCATAGTAGTAACATTACTAATTATCTACAATTTCAAGTTTCACAGCTCTAGCGTAGTGTCAAACCCTGAAATGTTTGTAAGTGGTTAGTTCCTAAATCATTTTAAGGGTTAAAAAGAATTTTTAAAGATTTCAAATTCATTGATAAAATGACATCTGTGACCTGTTGCTTGCCAAACTGTGACCCTGCATTAATCTATACTGGTTACCAGTCGTACTTTGTCTTCTCCATCAGTCATTATTATACCTGTCAGCTTTTCTGCCAAACACAGCTCTTGTCAATGAGCCTCCTCCTCCTTCTCATGACTGTTTTTCTTTCTACTTTCTTTTCATCTTGTTAGCCGCTCCTCATTATTTACTTGGTCACATGTGTGTTGGTGTATTGTGTTTGATACACACAGACAGACTGCATCACACTCAGCAACCTGCAATCTGCTTTGCACTCAAACATCCATACAATGAGAGGTGTGATCAGAACATCATGTGTGGGTGTGCATTTGGCTTATCTGGGGGGGTAAAAATATCTATCAATCCATCCATCCCCTTTTTTGTAGCGAGGGTCAAATAATAATAACATCTTAGTTTACATAAGTTATATAAGCAAAAATGGGGTATTTAGGGTTTAGACTATAAAATAGGCATTTTTTAAACCACATTTAACCACTTTTTTCACAATTCATGTGTGAATTTTGGGTGTCGACAGTATTGTACAGTATTGTACCGTATTGTTCTGAGTGGAGTGAGAATGCGGTGCTCCGTGTTGGTAGCAACGGTGCTTGGCTGTGGAGCCAGCAGCTTGCAGAGCGACAGAGATTGAAGATGTCTGCTTTTTAATAAGCAACCTATGCATCGCTTTTGGTCTTACCAGCCAGAAAACAAAAGAAGAACTGAACTTTTTTAACTAAATAATGTGGTCAACAGGTTCAGAACATGCTGGTAAATGCATGGCGAAGTGAACTATGTGAGCAGCAGCACAGTGCTTTCTAGTGGAGGATGCACTGAGAGATACGCCCCGTACTCAAACAAACCAATTGGAAAGCAGCTTAGTTTTGAAAAACAGATGTTTTTTTTTCTCCAGAGGTTTCATTAGACAGACAGAGCATTTTGCAGGATGGGCACGTCTTGTCAACCCCACAACGCAAGTCAAATAGTGGCCCCTACCCAAAAAGAAATATGTTTTACCATCACCATTGCATATATAACGATATAAGAAAATGACACATATATATTTTGCACAGCAAATAACATGGATATATTTGTGTTAGATATTGTGAAATTCCTATAAACACCAAGGTGAAATCTGAGTCTGTCTCTAGAGTGATACATGTCACATCAGATGACTCTGAATGACTCTGTTCACATTTCAGTGCTTGAATTATGCAAAAGAAATGTAACTACTGGTGGACTCTCTCTTCAAGAGTAAGCAGTGGGTATGAAAAGAACTTTGTGGAATCATATTAGTGCTTTTAAAAATAGTGGTAACAGTTGTTTTGAGATATACTTTAAAATTATTACTTCTGCTTCCCTAAAGAAACTTTTAATGGATGATTCTTTAACCCCTGACCTGCTGAATGGCCCTGGCTTCCATTTTTCATGCAAACGTAACAATGATTTATCCAGTTTTTCATATAATCACTAGAGATGCGCCGAACCGATATTCT
Organism: Brachyalestes nurse; assembly: GCA_037974405.1. Taxonomy (NCBI): domain Eukaryota; kingdom Metazoa; phylum Chordata; class Actinopteri; order Characiformes; family Alestidae; genus Brachyalestes; species Brachyalestes nurse. The sequence continues at coordinate 9,331,796 of JBBPCY010000007.1, forward strand.
GTATCGGTATCGGTCCGATCCTGACCTAAATTACTGGATCGGGAAGGAACAAAAAATGTTATCAGATCCGTTAAAAAAATATGGAAAATAATTACAGCACGCATAACGTGATTTGCGACGTGCATAACACGAGAAGATGCATCACGTGATAAGAGTTTCTGTTGTGTGTGTGAGACTTGCCAACATGTCAGCAGTTTGGAGTTACTTCAGACTCAATGAAGAAAAAGCCAAGACTGCTGAATGTATTGGGAATCCTTGCCTGGGTATCCCAATACTTTAGTCCCCCACGGAGCGTGCTCGCGGCTTTTCTAGGCGGGTAAACCATCAATCTCCGTGAAACCTCACAGTCAGGTAGGGCTTGATGAGACTTTTCCAACGACCCCTCGTTTGCCATAATAGTCCCGGGAGATCCGGAGTTATATCGTTCACCTCGCGCGGGTGTCCCATTACTTTTGTCCGAGGTGAACGGTATAACTCTGGCTCATTTTAGACTTCAAAAGTTAGCCACCTCACCCCCAGGCTAACAGGTTTAAAGTGCTATGTCACCATGATAACAGCAGAAAAACAGCAAAAAAGCAGAGGAAGAGATGCTCATAATTTGTGGTTTGCTGATGAATTTATGGAGAGAGCTGTAAGACGGGAGAGTTTTCAGGGATCGT
>JBBPCY010000007.1:9344362-9372478 GCA_037974405.1 Brachyalestes nurse
ACACACACACACACACACACACACACACACACACACACACACACACACACACACACACACACACACACACACTAATGTAATGTAATTCAGAGGAAACTAACCCACTGAGAGAACTTAATGTTGACACTTCAGGTAATGTTGGTAGTAGAGTTAGAGATAAATTTACCCAATTTTTTGGTTTGTCTTTTAACTGGGAGTACAGAGCTGCAGAGCTGAATGTGTTCCCTGCACCTTTCCTTGCATAGTGAGTTGAGCTCTCCAGGGCTGAGCTATCTTTCTTTCTCCCTGTATTGGTGGTCCTTGGCCTGGTCCTCCGCTCCCCTGGCCGTCCCCGGCAGGCTCCATCTGCTTGCTGAGGGGGAAACGGCAGCTGCTCAGCCTGCCTGCTTTTCTCCTCCTCCTCCTTCTCTCCTGCACCAGCTGTGAACCAGCCTCCCTCCCAACTGGACACACTCACACACTTGCGCACACACACACATACACACACACACACACACACACACACACACACAGTGCCTTCACTACTCCGCAAAACTCTTCTAACCTGCATTAGAACTGATTAACTTATCATTTGCTTAAAATTGTAACCAAGTCTGTCTTAAAATATAAGGTTCTTAAATGGGCACCTCTAATTGGACCCTTGTTTGGTGTGTACCACACCTGATTGTAGGAGGAAATAAATCACTAAGCAGCAGAGATTTTATATTTTTGTGTTTATATGCAGTGATTTTGTGTCCTTGACAGACTTGGTGTGTGGAGATAAACGACAGCATGTTGGACAGATATCATTACTTTCTTAGTTTTTTTGGTCAAAAAGAGCAGTTATAATAAAAGATTACTGGGAAAGTGGGCCGAGTGGTGCTGAAAGCAGATCCTGCATCTCTGCAAACATGAGAGAGTAACTCGTTTATCTTTCGTTCTGGCAGTAATCAATACTGTAGCGACAGTTGGACTTGTTACATCGTTGAATCCAGATTTTTTTTCTATCAAAAACAATAAATTCCAGCCTTATCTTACAGAAACATGGTGCTTCACCCTGCACAGAAAAAAATGAGGCGAGAAGAAGAGTAACAGCATCAATAAATCATTTTTACCCAACGTTGTTCCCGGGGAGATTTCTGATGGATTAAATTAAAATGAAGCCCCCCTCTCCTCCCATCTCCATCTCCATCTCTCACCTGATCGCTGCAGCTCGTCTTCAGCCCTCATACCATTTCTGCCTTCAGCTCAGTGAGCACCTCTGGAGGAGAACTTCACCCTCTACACTTTTATGGGGGCTTCGCTTTTAACACCGGACTCCCTACAGTTTTTACCCAACATCGGAGAGGTCTATCACTATGAGAATTTATTTTCGTTTCCCACCCGAATTCGGGCAAATCCCACCCCCACTGATCTGATTGGCTGGGACTGCACCGTCTGTGTGCAGTTTTCATAGACTGAACAAGATTAAATCTGGACATAAACAAACAGCAGAAATAAACAGTTTTGTGTTATACATATGTATGTATACCTATCTCTCTCTCTCTTTCTCTGTATATATATATATATATATATACACACACACACACACACATACACACACACACACAACACAAAGTGGCTTAACAGGAAAATCACTGCAATGATCACTGCTTTTATAATAATAAACTACAATATTTTACTACAATTAAAATTAAAGAAAATTGTTATTTAACTTTCTATTGACAAAAAGGTTCTATATTTTTCTTTATTTATTGTATTTTATCAGATTATTTTTTTTACAGTGGACTAGCCAATCGCAGCTCAGTGGGCGGGGTCAGGTCTGAATACAGGTGGGTTGATGGAGCCTGGCGCCACTGCTGCGCTGGAGCTGTCCAGTGCTGAAGTTTCATTCCGCCCGCGCGGAGCAGGAGCAGACAGCAGCGCACGAGCCGCGCGCGCAGGACGGCCGGAGTGTCTCCTCTGCCCGGTGTGGATCTCTGTCAGGATCTGTGTGAGGATCTGGGTCAGAATCTCCGCCAGGTCTCCGTCCGGCTCCTCTGCTCCGCGGTGGATGAAGAGAGGACGCGGTGCTGGACGCTCTAAACATGCCAAGGTCTTTCCTGGTGAAGAAGGTGAAGCTCGATGATTTCTCCTCCGCAGACTTGGAGAGCGCGTATAGCAGGTCCAGGAGCGATCTTAACCTACGGATCCACCACAAAGGTACACGGACATTTCCTCCTATCTCTTCATTTCCAACTCTTTTCTTACCATTTCTGCACTCTGCTCTACACTCTTTGTCTGACATGCCGAGGCCAATGAGAGATAAACCATGTAACTTATGTATTATTTCGAAGCACTCAAAGTTCTCTCTCACTCTCTCTCACACACTCTCTCTCTCTCTCTTTCTCTCTCTCTCTTTCTCTCTCTCTCTCTCTCCACCATTAAAACAGTCGTGCAGGTGCTTCACTTCTCAACCACCTACAAGTTGCACTTCACAAATGAATGCAAGCCAAGCTTTGAGACTCTTCTGTACATCTGAAAATCTTGAAAAAGGCTTTAAATTTGCCTGTTTCTTCTTGTCCATGGGTTTTATTCTAGTTAAAAAACTATGTGTACAGCCTACCGTTTTTTCACTGTTAACAGGTTGTACATTTTTCTGTTCTTTACATGAACTCCAAGGTCACTACATCTTCAGTTCTTAAGCTGTTCTTTGGAGTCACATGCAGATATGCAGTATTAAATCCCTTCTCAGTTCACTCACTGTCCTCATTTATGTCCAGCTGCCACTGAACGATGACTGTCGGAGTTCATTCAACACTAGGTGCAGAAGCTTTGTAGTGTGCGTGTTCTTCCCCATGTTTTCTTAGTGTTGTCCAAAATGAACCACTGTCTGCTGGCTTTAAAGCCATTACTAATAATTTGGAATGGCCTGCAGACGTACAGTCATTACAGGCTCCAAATGTCACTGGAGCTCCAGATGTCTTGCAGTGTGCTTGTTCTTGCCCACACTTCCACGACCTTTTATGCAGTGGACCACTGGCCAGTAGACTACAGAAGAAGAAAAAAACATATTGGCTTATGCTAATAGTATCTGCACAGCAAAGTCCCCCAGTGTTAAGCTTGCTTGGCTCTAGTGGGAAATACATGAACCATGTGGATTTTAATTCAGCACCTTAGGTTTTGATTTAACTTTGTATGTACACTGTAGAGAGTCCTCTAACTGAACACTGAAGACATTAAAACACCACCACAGAAGTTAATACAGTGATTGTTCATCTAAAACTGCAGCTGCAGATGTTAACTAACCCCTGTAAACTATAAGTAAATTTGACACTGTAATGATTACCCTCACACTGTTTATGCTAATTTGACACTATAGGTGATAATCAATCGCTGTGGGTGTTCACCTATCACTGTTATTGGTAATACAACACTGTGAACATTAATTCGATGTTATAGATGGTCATCCAACACTGTATATATTAATGCAATGCTCAAAGTGTTCATTCAACATGCAGATGTTAATTCAGTAGTTCGTTTTTGTTGATTATTCGATTTCCGATGTTAAAAAAATGCAGTTTAGAGCAGTATGTTCATGTAACAAGATACTACTAAATAGTAAATACACAGTTGATAATAATTTAGCACTGCAGGTATTAATTTGACTCTGTAAATGTTGTTTCTATCCTGTTGAGACAAATTCAGTATAATCCAGTTTAATCCAACACTGTAGATGTTAATTTTGTACTATATGTTAATTAAGCACCTCAGATGTTAACTCAGCCACTGTAGATGTTTAGTCAGTGCAGTAGATGTTCAATCAGGAATGTAGATGCTACTTCCTTATATCATATATACTGAATATATATTTGCATAATTCGACACTTGAGATATTAAATCAGCACTGTATGTGTTCAATCAGTAGTGTAGATGTCATTATATCATATATAATGAATATGTACACACGTTGTATGTATATTTAGCACCATATGTTAATTCAGTGCTTCAGATATTAAATCAGCACTGCAGGTGTTAATTCACTACTATATGTTAATTCAGCACTTCAGATGTTTACTCATCACTGCAGATGTCCAGTCAGCACTGTAGATGATAAATCAGCACTACATACATTAATTAAACACAGCGGAGGTTAAATCAGTGCTTTAGATGTAAAATCAGTGTTGTGAAAGTTAAATCAGTGCTGTAGCTGTAAATTCAGCACTATTGGTGTTAAATCAGTGCTGCAGGTGTGAAATCAGTGCTGTGTATGTAAAATCAGCACTGCAGATATTACATCAGTGTTGTAGAAGTTAAATCAGCACTGTTTATGTCAATTCAGCACTGTTGGTGTTAAATCAGCAATACAGAAATTAGTCAGTGTTGTAGAACTTAAATCAACACTGTTGGTGTTAATTCAGCACTGCAGACATTAATTTAGCTATGCAGATATTAATCTTTCCTCTATCATTGCATTTTTGAAGTGTAGAGTCTCTAAAAGTCAGTGCTCCTCTAAATGTCCTGCATGTTCTTCTCCACGTTATTTTACCCACTCACGCAGCAGCGGGAGTCCAGGGGGCCGCGTCCATTAACCTCTACTGTTCTGTTTCGACACACCATCCCCCACGCCACCCAACCAACCCCCCACCCCCCGCGCGACACTGAATAATTAACTAGGGGGTCCTGTTCTTCTCCTTTCTTCCAGGCTACATCAGCGATTACATCACACCGACGGCCTACGATGGGGACAGTGACGGCGGGGTCAAGGTGCCCTCCCCCGGGCCGCTGTACGACGGCCTGCGGAGCGACTACGGCGCGCGGGACTCGGACAGCCAGCCGGACAGCCCGCAGTCGGCACTCGCGGGCGGCTACATCAACGGGGACGCGGCGGTGAGCGAGGGCTACGCGGCGGATGCCTTCTTCATCACGGACGGGCGCTCGCGGCGCAAGGCGGTGGGCAGCGCGCGCGCCCCACAGCGGCACGCGTGCGGCGAGTGCGGCAAGACGTACGCCACGTCGTCCAACCTGAGCCGCCACAAGCAGACGCACCGCAGCCTGGACAGCCAGCTGGCCAAGAAGTGCCCCACGTGCGGCAAGACGTACGTGTCCATGCCGGCCATGGCCATGCACCTGCTGACGCACGACCTCAAGCACAAGTGCGACGTGTGCGGCAAGGCGTTCAGCCGGCCCTGGCTGCTGCAGGGCCACATGCGCTCGCACACCGGAGAGAAGCCGTTCGCGTGCGCGCACTGCGGCAAGGCCTTCGCCGACCGCTCCAACCTGCGCGCGCACATGCAGACGCACTCGGCCTTCAAGCACTTCAGGTGCAAGAGGTGCAGCAAGACGTTCGCGCTCAAGTCCTACCTGAACAAGCACTACGAGTCCGCCTGCTTCAAAGGAGCCTTCTCGGCGCTCGAGGCCTGAGACCACCCATGCGCGAGTCCTGGTTTTTGGGAGCTCCACGTGACTTTTTTTGTTTGTTTTGGTGGGAACGCTTCCTCGAACTGAAAAAGGGAAACCAACAGTAGCACAAAGTTTTGTTGGAGAGTCTGAGGGGAACAGGGACTCTCAGCATGCTCCTCACAGACCGCCCCAACCCCCACCGCGGTGTCCTCAAACGACGTCCTGGCGATGCCCTTCCCCACCAAACTCCACCAAACTCCCCCTCCCCACGCCGACGTGCGCGCTCTGGATTTGGAAAAGAGCTTTGACTGACATATAGTGATGATCAATAACTTCCAATTCCTTATTTATGTTTTTTCATATCACTGGATATTATCATACTGCTGCAGGTGACGACCCCCCCCCACCACACACACAAATATTCACGGGTTATTTATTTATTTATTTATTTATTTATTTATTTATACCTTTTCCATTGCTCCTACTAAAAAGTTGATTACTTCGACATTTTTACCATTTTGTTTGAAAGGCACGTTTGTACATTTTCCTGTAAATTATTTGCACTTCTTTTCCTCTTTTTTAAAAATTTTAAACCAATCTTATTAACATGCCAAAGCATTTGAGTCCATGAAAATGATTTTTTTTCCACTTCTTTGTTTTTATATGCCTATGTAATGCATGCAAAAACACAAAAACAAAAAAGAATCTATGCCAATAGCATAAAGCTTATCATTTTGCCAAAACTTAGATAGTATCAACGGGCAATATTTCTTGGATTCTCGTGAGGATATATACAGCAATAATCACGTAATGCATGGTATTTTTTTGAAAATAATGAGCTATTACCTATAGCAGCTTTTCTAAAATCAGGTATGTTTTGATCTCCTTATAATCAAATGGAAAAAAATACCACATCAGGGAAAATGCCAGTGTAGAGTTAGCCAGTCGCCAAGACTTAAAAATAAAAGTATAAACCACTTTTTCCTTCGCTCTGTTGTTATGCACTGCCTGCCTCTAATTTAAATGTAGTTTTAGGACGTAGGCTTGAAGTGCTGTAATTCTGCTCTAAGCAGTTCTGAATCATTCTCTGTATCTCTGGAACACCAGGCCTGGATAAATAAGGGCTCTTGTGTAGTTCACCCAAGGGGATGAGGAAGATTGGCGGTAGCAAGGAAGACAAAACGTCTGCACAGCTGGGCTGTGAACCACTTGCACTGCACTTCAGGCTCGAATTAATGCAAGATTCCTCCATTTCTCCAGCCTAGATGTCCCTCAGATTTCTGCTGAAAGCACTTCATTTTAGAGACTCCTAAAAAGTAGCACAAAACCCTAGAATTCAGGTAGAGATTACTGTACTAGATTGACCTTAGTTTTTGTATCATAAATGAGGAATATCTGAGAAGCTCAGTTTAAAGAGGTGATGTAGCCTAAATGTAAATACTCATTTGAAGAGAACAACCTTTTTACTACTGTAGATGAGTTCACTGACTCCGGATCAGGAGATTTCTGAATCAAATATAAAATGTCCTGCGGTTTTTGAGCCAGTCTTCAACTGATGTAAAAGCACAAGGCACCAGGCATTTTGTGGCACTTCATAATAAAGATGAAGTAAACAAACCCAGTCTGTTCCTTGTTTGTTCCTGATTATTGCAATTCCTCTGTGAAATTAGTCTATTAAATAGGCCAATTAATCTCGGTGAATGAAAATCGATGCACACACTCTGACAGAGCAAACAGCACAATGATGTCCTGCAGCAAAAGCCTGAAACTGTACAACTCTCTCACACTAGCAACAGAAGTTACGTTTAGCTCTCCAACAGAAAGCTCAAAGTACCATCAGTCAATCCAGTTGTTATGAATTGACTTAAATTCCCAAGTGCTTTGAAAGGTGTCCTGTTTTTGAAGTATAGCACTGTGTAAAAGTCTTAGGCACCTATGCAAAAGTCATTTTTCTCAGCATGTAATAATTAATGTGTCTTTCTGGTGGCCTAGTGGATAGGATACCTGCTTCTGGACCAAGAGGTGATGGGTTCAAATCCTACCTTCAGCATAGCACCACTGGGTCCCTGAGCAGGACCCTCAACCCCAAGCTGCTCCAGGGAGACTGCCCCCTGTAGTTAGGAAATGGAAGTTGCTTTGGATAAAAGCATATGCTAAAATGCCATAAATGCAAAGTTAACATTAGCATAAATGCTAACAAGCAGTAAAAGTATTTGTAAGTTTTGTTTTGTTTGCAAAAAAGTAGTTTATGTTTTGTGAGCTGGTAAGAAGAACACGGGTTCGGTTCCAGATTTCTCCTCGATGCCTTCAGTTGCTTGGATTTATTAAATTCCATTCCACATTTAATGAAGTACTGACTGAATCAAACCAGGTTTCTGATGGAAACTGTGAGAAATACCGGGCTTCAACAAGGAACACATTAACCTACTGTACATAAAATCACAATTTACTGTATAATGGTATTTATATTTATTCTTTTCTGTTTGATTTAGTATATTTTGTAATATTAATGTGACAAAACCACTCATCTAAACAGTTTTTAAATATTATTTTTGCAGGTGACTTTTGCACAGTTCTGCACATTATGTGGAATGTGCTGTATCACGCAGTAGTTGTTGCTCATGAAGTGTCAGTATATAGCAGGTTTCCGCTGGGACCCAGATGTGTTCAGAGAGCAAATACTGTTAGGTGTGTTAGTGTCATACTACTAATTCAAACCATTTGGCAAGAGGCTCGACAGTCATCTAAATGTTTGGTTGGATTGCACAAGAAATGCAAACTGTAGTGGACTAAATTGGGTACAGAACTCCGGACTTTGACCCCAAGATATCTGCTGCTGAAAGAATCAAGTGTTTCCAGACTCTCCACAGCTTTGAGTGATCAGCTTTGCTGCTGCTACCTCAAACTGAATTTCTCTATCTCCCACTCAGCTCTTTTAAAACAGAATAAAAGACCTAGACCCTCTCTTAGGTTAATCTAGCTTGTGCAAACGAGGCCACCGGTGTCATCAATTTGTGGAGAATCATTATCTGAGTGTTCGGAGAGTGTGTACTCGAGCCTCCAGAGCAGCGGGTAATTGCGCTGGCAGGGTGGAATCAGCAGGAGCCATTATTTAACAGCAGACAGCTGTGAGAGGGGGCTGCATGCGTTGATCTGTTTGCTTTTACATCCCTGTCTCTCCACTTTAGGATCATGGGGTCCTGACGGCAGCTCCAGGGCCCAGCTCAAACCTGACTCAGACTCAGAGACTGGCAGACCAGGCACATTCTGAAAAACGTATCTTCACAGGTGATCAGAGCGGCAGGGACAAAACCCACAGTGCTAGAAAAAGCCTGGTCTTGAATTGAAGAAAAGTGAATGGAGATTTTAACAAGGGTCTGAAGAACGAGCTTCAGACTTGAGGAACTCTGAACTTATAGAGTCAGAAATCTTAACTTTTGAGAGGTGTTGTTTTAATGCTAGTTTTTTTTGTTTGTTTTTGTTTTGTTTTTGCTGTGGAGAATGGCCTCTTAGTTGTTTAAGATCACTTTAAGAGTGTTTTGTCTGATTCTAAAAAAATCAGAAACCCCCTAAATAGTTTGGTCTAAATAGTTTGGTAGATTTGTGTATATTTTAAATTGTATAAAGATATGTGCACGTAGTCTCTTGCACAATATCTGCTTAAATATCTGCTGTGTTCAGTCCAGGCCTTGAATACAGTCTATTTTTATACCACTCAGTGTGAACCAAACTCAATATTTAAACTGTGTCAGAATCTATTGAATAAATGTCTAAGTGTGCCGCGAAAGGTTAATGGTGTTACATCATACTATTTCTGGTTTTGCATAGGGGATAATAAACATGAGCTGTCCTTTTAATGCCTCTATAATAGTTGTTGTTTACCTCACAGACGGAGTGTGGATATGTATACCTCACTGTGTAGGTGGAGTTTCCACAGAGCAGTTGTGTGCAGGCTAAGTTCACTTCACCATGCTGCAGCATAGCTAGCAGCCACAGGGCCTGAGCGAATGAAGGGTTTTTTATAGCTGGTGAGCAGTCGCTTCAGAGAGTGTTACCGCTTATCGGAGCAGACATCCTGAAAAGCGCTGCCTTTGGACATAGACTATTCATCGCCTGACTGGGAGGGAATACATGTAGCGTTGCAGCCTCATGGTTGAGTAAGAGTCTAACACTACTGCACACCTTAGGCTAGGCCTGGTGGCTTTAGAAGACCAAAACATGTGACCCGTGTGTTCTTGCCATTGGTGGTCAGTGAAATAGGTTGGGCTTCTCCGGTGGATGAAGATTATGATAAAGATGAGGTACACTCTTAGAAATAAAGCTGTCCGAAGAGTTCTATGGAGCAATACCATAGAAAGTCCACCTTTGATTCCCTAAGGAATTTTTTAAATATAAGAAAAACACTGAACCTTTTAATTGTAAGATCTTTTTAAAAATTACATACATCAAAAATGTAAATAATGTTAAAAAAAAACCCTGAAAAGCTTTATAGTACCTTTATGTTCATGAGCATATTGTCTCAGGGGTGTGTGTCATCTGGAAAAGTCTGGGGAAAAATACCAGTTCTCATTACATGTAATTCAAATCAGAGACATCTCTGACAAACAGCAAATGATTCCAAATAATTCATGGTCCATTCACTAATGACATGTATCTGTGAAGTGTGTGTTTTACTAGAAAAATGTGAAGAAGCAGGGGAAACTGCCTTTAGCATGTGTTGCTTTGTAACTCTGAGAGTATTCCCAGGCAGAGAACAGTGCTTTCAGGAAGAGAGACAGAGGGAGGGAAAGAGAGGGGGGGAGTGACCCAGTTTGGATGACATGAAGCTGAGAAAGCACACTAGAGCCCATACAGCCAGTACATTTTTAATAGCACTACTTGCATATCTGCACTGAGCAGGCCTGTGTCTCTTTAAAAGTGTCTCTTACTGTGTCCGCTGCTCTTTTTTCATCTATTGGATCATCTGCGGTCATGACCATAGCAAGTATTTTAGTCTCCATATAGCTCGCCCATAATAAAGCAGATCAGAGTGTGTCCATTCCAAATGACAATGACTCATTTAAACATATGCTTCTGAGTGAGACAGTCGTGTACACTACAGTTTGTCAGCAGAGGACCTTTAAATGTGGTGGGCTGTGCATGGTGCTTTTGTTTCGACCCCTCGTTTAACATGCATAAGGAATTAACACATCATGAATATTCAGTGGGGGAAGAGGGAGGAGAATAGGCCCCATAATAGTCTTTGATGTGAGTGAGTCAGTGTTGTGGAGGGTCTGTTGTGCTTGAAAGTCAGATGGATGAAGGTATAGAAGGACTATTTGCTCATTTGAATGAGAACTCAGAGTAGAACCATGCAGGGGTTCCAGTAAGGACTACTGCTCACAGGTCCTATAAAGGAAAATGAAGGAATGGATCTCAGTGTCTTTATGCAGAAATAAGAATTGTCATATTTTCATCATTACTTGGAAAATGTCAAGTTCAAGTGGAACCAATTCTGGTATCTTCAATTTATAGTGTTATGAAGGACATTATCTTTTGCAAACCAGTCCTTGAGGCCCACCAGATGATCCAAGTGTTTGCTCTCTCCCATTAAGCCATCAGCCAACTAATTTTATGTGTTTCAAAAGCAAAGTTAGTCCCAAGGACTAACTTAAAATGAACTGCCTTGGAGAGGGTCTCTAAAGAACAATGAATGCTTCTCAAAAATACACAGAAGTGGGAACTGACATCTACGCACCACTACAAACAAACCAACTAATTTTTGCTCTGACAAAGTATAGAAGAATTTGCCTAAGTGTCTTTGGTCTTGGGCCATATATAAGTCTTAAGTCATATATACATTTTAAAACCCTTGCCTAAAATTTTGGTTGTCTTCTGTAGTATTTTGCAGTGCAGCATTATTTCACTCTGTCTCATTGGTTTCACAGAAGTCACAATTTTACAGGTTTTCATTCCTGAAGTATAACTACACAACCACTGGGAATCCCTGTGGTGTCAGTCAATCTTGGCGGTTAGCCTAGCCACTGTTCTCCAGCTAGCATTTGTGTAATCCTGACCTCTATTGTTGAAGATAATTGTTAAGATAACAGCAGTTATACCTTAGTTGAGCACAAAAATGGCATGAAGTGTGGTCTTTCAGCCAGAGAAGCCAACAGCATAGGTAAGCCATGAAGCTACTTATGTAGCTTTTAGCTTGTTCACCACCCTTTCTGATGAGTCATTTCTGTTGTTTTAATTATTCATTTTCTGTTTGTAAATGATGATGATTTGAAGACAGTTTCTACAGTATCTTCCCACCTTTGTGATACATCAACAGGATGGGATTTCCAGCATGGCTGTAGGCATGTTTACACATGTAGCGATGGTTAAACATTTAATTTTGGCTGGATTGTCCTTCGAACGTCAGAATGGTAGCACTGCTCTTCTGGTGACTGCAGTGAACTTAAAGCAAATGTGTCATGTCTAAACGCTTACATCTAAATGCCCAGAACCCTATCAACTCTTTTTTGCATATAACAAGCAAATCCCCTAGGCTCATGATGCAACTGCAACAGCAGTCTGAACCCTCAGGGCAGTTTTCATCTGCGGTTTCTCAGCAGAAAAGGACAAACTTTCGTCTGCAATAACCTTTTGTACAACTGTCTACAGATCAACAGATTATATGGGTTCCACCAACACCTGCCTACAGAAACCAGACTAAATCTGGTGTGTGTGTGTGTAAGTGAATGGAACAGTGAATAGGATTTGGATGCCCCCCTCTTTAGTTTCATGCCTGTAGCTCTATGCTCTGTCTCGCGCCCTCACGTTTTCTCTCTTGCCCTCTTTCTCTTTCTCTCTCTCTCTCTCTCTCTCTCTCTCTCTCTCTCTCTCTCCCTTTTATCAGCAGCAGTAGGATTTGGACCTGAGCCTCTAAACCAAGCACCCTGACTAATATCCTACTGGAGAGCACTGCTCTGGTATCATTATACTATTTAGCTGCTGATTTACTGTCAGGTCCCACAACAACTGGTTGTTTGTGATCTCAACGAGGCAGTTGGTCCAGGTTCAGCTGCTGTGGCTGTTGGCGATCGATACTGGCTATTGGAAGTGGACTGCTCCAAGTGCTGGTGCACAGTTTTGTTTTCTTTGTACTGACTGTGCACAAGAATCTATACAGTATTACATGGTACATGTACTATAATGATTGTACTTATATTACTAAGCCTCTGTTTAATTGACTGAACCTTACTTTATTGCTGAATTTTAAAGCCAGCATTTAGAAATACATCGTAATGTGACAGTTGCAAATCTTCTTTTACATTTACCATTTGCATTTGCAGTCAGATGCTGTTTGTGCAGATGATGGAAGCAACCTGATACAAAGTACCTAGAGATGCTGAGAAAATACTTGACCATGAAGATGAAAGCCCTATCATAACTTGATCTAGATGAATAAATAAGTGTAAGGCCTTGAGGAGGAATTTACCTCTTATAATCCCAGGTTCATTAAATCACAAGACTTATTATTCAGTTGCTACTTTCTTAAAAATAAGGGTGTGGTGAAGATTTCTTTGAGCGATGCCAGAAAATGACAATTTTAGTTTGCTGAAGAAACACTTTTTGTAAATGAGATGAGAAGAATCTTTAAAATATACAGGTAACACTGACTGATATCACTGACTGATATTCCTTTTATCACACAAGGAACCCTGACAGCCTTACTGACTTAAGAATTTGCTTATAGAAGTGCATAATAAAGGTTTCAACTCTCTGGTGAGTCTTGGCCATTTAAAGGCTTAAGGAACTGCAAACACTAATACCGGGGCGGTAAGTGCAGAGAATTGACGAAGAGAAAAGACACAGGGATTTAGAAATGAACCGTGTGTGCGTGCAGAAAAGTGTTATTGGTGTGAAGGTGCTCTCAAGGTGTTACCCAAGTATTGCCTGAAGAAGAGGGTGAAAAGGAAGGAACAGAGTTACTGTGCAGTGCTGAGTCTGGGGGGAAGTTCATTCCATCACTGTGGGGGGCAGATACACTAAAGTAGTGAGAACCAGCCTTACAAGCATATTTAGATCTTAAGGAAGGGTATTTCAAGTATAAAAGGCTCTTACTGACTGACTATTTTATCGTAAGAAAATTATTAGTTTGCTTTGATTCTGTAGCAAACACCATACGTGTGTGTGTGTGTGTGTGTGTGTGTGTGTGTGTGTGTGTGTGTCTGCTAATTTAGATTTGGCTTGAGAACTAATCAATTTTTTAATTTATTAGGTGGTTTCCACCAGATACCGTGGTCAGGTGAACCGAAATGTTGATTTTGACCAGATACTGTGGTCAGGTGAACCGAAATGCAAGAGCCATTTATATCCTGTACCACTTGTATGACTAAAATATCATGCAGCCAAAGTCTAGACTTAGTCTGGGCCTAGACTTGTTAGTCCTGGATGAAAGATGAGGGCTTCTTCTTTAGATTATAAAAGATTGAGGGAGTTTTTTATGGTGAAAGTGCCGTCAAACATGTCGAATGTGATTGAACCAAGAACAACATCTAAAGTCAGATTTTTAAAAAAATGTGAAAGTCACTTTAAGATGGATGTCATAGAAGCATGTCTAAGCATTACAGATAACCAAAATACAGAGGCATTTCACACCCTGCAGTAACATGGGATTGGATCATTTTGACATTTTTCTTGGAAACAAAACCAGCCATGACATTTCAGCACAGGCTGGTCCTTCAGTCGTACAAAATATGAAGATATGATTCTCATGTGGAAGTGATGTACACATCTGATTTAGATTTCTTTTATCAGTGCACTATTGTGTGCTATTATTACTCCACACTCGAACCAATAGTAGAAGAACACATACAGTTTGTTGAGTGTTAAGTACACACACAATCTCCATTGTACACACCCTTGCACTTTTTTCCTGTGCATTAGGAAGCTTCTGCTTTGAAGACAATGGTTCACAGTGTTGGACGGTGATGTGCAATACATCATTCTCAGCACCTTCTGCTCAATAGCTATAAAGGAACATAAAGTCTGTAGTAAGACAAAGGCAGTTGGCGGCTGAGTAGATATATAGTGCAGTTACTTATACGTTAGCCTGTGGGTCTATTCTAATCTCATTCCACGGCCAAAAAGAAACATCTATTGAAGAATCTTCAGATCTTTCACAGTGGCTAACTCTCTTAAAAAGGCATGGCTCTTTCCATCAGTCTGTCTGTCAGCACATCAAGACTCAGACTCTGTTCCGCCGGCCTTGTACAAAAAACTGCTAACTCTTTGCTGAGATCTGTTTTTACCAGAGACTTTTGAGACCTCACTCTCTCTTGCACTCTCTCTCTCTCACACATGCTCTCTCTCGCTCTCTCTCTCTCTCTCTTGCTCGCTCTCTCAGGGGCATATCCTCACCCACGATTAGACTACCTGCCATCATTACATAGGCATTAAATATAGCATAATAACCTCCAGAAGAGGAGCAGGGGGAGAGCAGAGAGCAGTTATAAATTACACACTCCACTAGCAGGCAAGCAGGACGAGGACGAGAAGATTGAAGACAAAATGAGTGACACACAGGCAATGGTTACTCTTAAAGGAATAGTTAACCTAAAAATGCTAATGTGAGTAACAATAGATGACAGCTAGCGTGGACCTGTTGTGAATGTTATGAAATACCAAGTGATCTGTGTTTGCTTTCTTTCATTAACACTAGCAGGCTTGTTTAGTTTTTGTTTTTGTTTGAAAAGAAGGTCCTCCATAATACACTGAAAGAAGTAAAGCACCAGATTATTTGGACTACGTTTTAAAGGGCCCATGCCATGTCAAACAAAATTATTCTTAAAGGATCCATATCAATGTAAACCAGTTTGGTTTGTTTTTAGGATGCAGTATTGAAGTTAAGGTTTCAGTACGGTGTCATTTGTTCCCCAGTCCATACAGCTTATATATGGAAGGTAAGCTGCACAAAAACCTAGTAGTATATCAATCCACACTATTTTTTGTGCTGCTTGAAAACGTGATTAGAATAGAGATAGTTTACATGTATTAGTCTTTCACAACTTTTCCCATTATTGCATCGGTGGAATAAACCAAATGTTGATTAAAAAAAAAAAAAAAAAACGTGGGCACCGAATGATTGTCCTCCATAAATATGATTACAAATCTCTTCACACATATATAAAATGTATAACATCAACATATATAACATCAAGTTTAATGTTTTTTTATTTTTAGCAAGAATTGTGTTCATGCCAACTATTATGATGTAATACTTTATAACCATGTAAATTCGAGGCACCTTTTGTAGTATAGTTAAAATCCAGGTGTCCCAATTCATGTAAAAGGCTGGGTTTTTTTTTTTACAAAAGTTGTGATTGTTTATGAAAAATAAATGCTCGTTTTGGATTTGATGCCAGCAACCAAAATACTGGAATGGGGTTAACAAAAGACTGCAATAAAACACCTGGTGGAACATCTCACAATTAATTAGGTTAATTGGCAACAGGTTATAATTGGATATAAAAAGAACATCCCAGAGAGGCAAGATGGGAAGGTTCACCACATTGTGAAAGACTGCACAGGAAAACAGTACAATGCTCCTCACAGCACACTTGCTAAGAAATTTGGAATTTTAACATTTAGGGCACATCAAATAATTATAATATTCAGAGAATTCATAAAAACCTCTATGCAAGGACTAAGGCCAAGAACTAATATTGAATTTCCGTGATCTTCAGGCCCTCAGGCAGCACTGCATAAAAAAAAGAAACAATTATGTAGTGGATTATGTAGTTATCACAGCATGGGCTCAGGATCACTTCTGAAACAAAGTTTCTCACTGCATCTACAACTGAATGCAAGTGAAGACTCTACCATACAAAGAAGAAATCAATTGGCAATAATTGTGTTAATGTAATAAAAATGTTCGTTAGTTCATTCATGTGTAAATGATGCACATTTAAATCAAGTATATTCATGCCATTTCGTTTTTTCAGTGAACTGCATAGAGAAAAAAGTAGAGTTTACTGAGGGGGCGCAAGCAAAGTAAAAGTTGTGCTGAGCACTGCAGCAGAGAGAGAGAGAGAGAGAGAAAGAGAGACGCAGGAAGCTGAGAGAGATGTAGGGAGAGAGAGAAGCAAGCCGGTAAGCGTTCTATATGTGTTGGCCATGTCTCAGAAGTCAGCAGTCTTGTTCATGTTTTTCAGCTCCGGTGAGTCAGTGGGGGGGCGGAGCTCCATCGCTGCCACTTCAGCACTTTCTCCTACAATCGATTCAGCCTGCCCTGCAGCGGAAAAGCAGCTACATGTTCCCCACACACACAGTATAGGCTGCATACAATACACTGAGCATGATCTCCAGCCAAATATAGCACCTGCATATGGCATTCCATAACACAATCACAGACACACATGGCTGTATTATTTTACGGTGCCCCTTGTTTATCCCATAGTAAGGGAGGCTTGAACCTTCCTTAAAGCTAGACAAACACGTTCAAAACAGGTAACAAATGTGTGTGTGTGTGTGTGTATGTATGTGTGTGTATGTGTGTTAGGGCTTGACTGAAATAAAATTGTTATCCATGATTCTGGTTTTAAGTTAAAAATCACAGTATCTGACAATTCCAACTAAAGTCCCGCAGTGTTAGTTCAACAGTGCTGCACTGGCAGAATGATTTGGTCCTAATTTCCCAAGCTTTAACCAAACAGTGGAAACTCACAAACCAATATCAGTGGTGTAATGAGAAAGAATCTCTTAGGCTTAGCTGTTATTAGTCTATCATCAGGTCCCTACCAACTAGATCACTATATTCTTTTCAGTTTAACAGAAACACTCAGTAATCACTTATTTCAAAAATACCTGTAACCTTAAAAATCGCTAATTTTATCAGCCATGTCATATGTTAGTTACAGAGTGTGTGTATCTGTGTGTGTGCACACGTGAGTGTGCACGTTTGCACATGTTTCTGGACTGAAACAGAGCTATAAATGTACTTCAGCTCAAATATGTGCTGATGGGGCTCTTAGGACAAGGTGAGACCAGTATCAGCACATTTAACACATTTTCACTATGTTAATTTTAGAAAATGATATGAGTTTAAAGGTACAGTCTGAGATTTGGTAGATCAAGAGTTCATGGAGAATGGAAACAAGTTTTATCCTTAAAACAAACCAGGCAAATCCTACAAATGCTAATAAAAATTAAGTATTAAAAAGTGCACTGATTTACACTCATGTGACTAAGAGATTTTTAAGCTGCATTACATTAATAAAGTTTGGGCACCACTGACCAAAAGCACACATGGGCTTCACTCTTCCTGTTCCCATCCCTATTTCTGTCAGTTATCTTAAGTTTCAGATCCTCAGCCATTTTGTACTTTTTGTACTGTATAGTGTACTTTTTATGCTGTAGTGTTGTATAGTTTCTGTTCTATTGTTTTTGTTGCTCTTTGTTTTTGTCCACTTTCTGCTGTAGCAATTTTCCCACTTGTGGGACTAATAATAATCTTATTTTATCTTATTTAGATGAGCTCATGGTTGTTGAGTGTAAGAACAACACACGTTTCAAGGGTCACATGATTTATGACACTCTGGAATTGTCAACACCAACTTGAGTTAAGATCGAATGAGTCAAGCAGATTTGAGATTTTATGAAAAATAACACAACTGGGTCAATTGAAAATAGTAGCACATGGCACAATTTGTTTTTTTGTGACAATTTTATTTCAGTCGATTATTTTTAGAAATATATTTGGGGAATCTTTATGAATGAAAACAGTAATCAAATGGGTATTGTTGTCTGGACAGTCTGTTGTGGACAAATGGCAAGTAGTTAATGTTTTGGAACACTGACTTTCAGAAAGTTATACTTATTTGAGAATTCAGTTAGATATAGAACCTTAATTAACTGTAAATTCACTAAGAGCTGCAAAAGTAATTTCGCCTCTGATCTCAGAGTGCATTGTAAGAAGATGGATGTTCTACTGGATGTTTCAATGTAGTGTCATTCTCTAAGGTCATATTTCCCAAATGGGATCTGTCTTAGATATCATCCACACTGAGCTATTTTAATGCACCAAAAACTGAATATTTCTTATTATTAGAGCAAGAGGAAAAAGCAAGCCAAAAAAATATCTAAAAAATAGTACTGTGTCATAGTATTATCAAATAGTACACAGAAAGTCACAGAAAGCTATGTTACTTATAGTTCATGTTGAAAGTGGGCAAACATGGGACTATTTTTGTTGCATGTCAAAAAACCTAAATAACTAAAAAAAAAGGTTCTATATACTGCCAAAATAGGTTATTGGATAGTATAAAACCAAAAAGGCCCTTTAAAGAACAAGTTCATTGTAGAGCAGAACCATTTATCAAGATAAAGAACCATTTATAAAAGAAATACATGTTACCACTTTGGTCTTTTTGCATTAAAATGGTTCTTTAGGTTTAAGTGTATTATAAATTGTCCCTGATCAAAAAACAAAAAATACTGAATGCACATTTATTCATGACAAAATATTTCTGTTTTTCAAACTATTGGAGTGATTGTTTGCTCACTGAGGAGCACCTTGGTGCTTCATGTGGGAAATAAACATGGAAATTATAAATTTTTGTAACTTTTATAAATATTGTAACTAACTATTTCTTTCAATAAATATCTTCAGAGAGTGTACAGAGGGGCATGATTACATGACATAGATAAATTGAGGAAATGTATATCTTAATACTTCTTTAGTGTTTAATTAAAGCATTTTCATTCCATAAGCTCTCCATACGCTAGATCATATGAAAAAATGAAAAAACAGTGCTTTGAGTTTAAATTCAAATGTGTACATCTGAAATAGATCACATCAGCACAGCTATTGCCTTTCATTTACTCTCTTTTTGCAATAATCATGCTGATCTGATACATTTTGCTCACATGGAACTGATTTACATGCCTGAGTCAAGTAAATTCAAATTTTCATGATATATGAACCAATAGAAATGTTCCAAAATAAGTTGGAATTGAAACTCTTTAACTTAACCTACTGTGTTCTCCTGTACCATTTTGGAGAAACGTAAGTTGAGTTTTGAAAGAAAGCTTTTGTTTGATTGACACAGACTTCCTTTAGAATATCTGTCACTCTACAGTGCTGCTGCCCTAAATGTTCATATTTGCACAGTGTGATCATTTTTTATCAATACAAGTATTTATTTGTGTCAACCAGTGGACAAACAGATTCTAGAGACTTTCACAGTGGATGGTGGAGGTAATCTGTATGGCCTACAAGTCCTCCTAGCAACTTAAACTGGGATCGATATCTTGTCACTCTGCCTGGAGTACATATACATAGTGAAGGGTGTTTCACTAGTGGCTGTCAGTGCAGAAGCCACTTTGTCATCACTCTGCAGTCTTTCTTGGTGCTACAAGCAGGGCTACAGATAGCGACTAAAATAGTCACCAGTGCGACTAGATTTTTAATTTTACGACTAGTTTTTTCATTTCAGTCGCCAATGGAGACTGTGTCTCAAAACCAAGAGAGATTAAAATAAAAGTGCAAGAAAAGTGACATCTCATAACGTGCAGATATGCTCAACCTGAGTCTGCGGTTTCTACTACACTATCACGTGATTAGTTATGGGAATTTCAACTCTTTTTAATGAGTCGAATCATTTGGATCAGATCACTAAGAAGACTCGGCTCCTTTGTCTCACTAACGCATAGACATATAGGGTAGACACGCATTCACTGTTCCCAGTTCCCACTGTTCCCACACGTGTCCGCCATGCTGCGAGTGGCAAAAGCATCATATAAATTAATACAGGTAGACATGGTTTTCTGATGAAAACACAATAAGACTCTGTGACAAAAAATAAAAACATTTTATTGTATACACATGGGCTTAAGAAATAATTTCTGAAAACATTTCACTTCTCTCTCTCTCTCACACACACTATGTGGTTACTGTGTTATCACTATATTGGCTCGGTATTTAATATATATCTACAAATCAGAACTGCTTTACACAGCTTTGTCAGTGTGTTGCCACTCTGTAAGAGTGTTTAGTCATGGAGTGTCCTGCAGCTTTAGTTCGTGGAAGACCGGCACAACTAAAGACAAGAGCATAAAATGATGGCTGTCAATTCCAAACTGCAGCCGGACAAACTGATCGATCAGAGATACACTGACTGATTGCCATGATGATGACCGTCCCTGCCGAAGGAATCATGAAACCTCCACTGTGTTTTAATGACACCAAGTGGTAGCTTTGATCATATGATGTCGGTTCAGCATCTGTTACCACACTAGAACGGCACACATCACAGGACAGCTTTCCTAAAATGTGTCGAATGACAAGCCCTGGTAAGGCTGAACAATTGTTTTGATTATATTTAGCCATTATAAAATCCTGTATTATAGTGCTTACGTTTAACCAAAACGTTGTTTGGAGGCTTAACACCGGGACGCATAGCTATGCTAGCTTAGCCTGGCTTAAGTAAGGTTAAGATTTATAAACTGAGGTGGATTTCTTTAGGAAACTTCCAAACTTCCAAAAACTTCCAACTAGAGAGTCTTAATAGTTAGTGCCTACGTTTAGCCAAAATGTTGTTTGGAGGCTGACTTGAACACAGGAATGCATAACCTTGCTAGCTTAGCTAAGGTTAAGGTTTATAAAACGGGATTTTAAAATGTATTCAAAGCAATCGTTCAGCCTAACCTATGAAACGTAATCCTTTGGGATCTGGTTTGGAGCATACAGCCCCATGCAAAACATGTGTGAGGCATCTTTATCCATTACTTCACTCCACAGCAGTGCCTCTTGCAATGTGGCATTCTAAAATATTCTTGCAGAGCGTGTTCTAAAATATAGGAAAAATAAACAATAACTACACTAGAAACAATATGTTTTACTTTGGCAACAATTTAGTTCATGGCATGATTTCCTGTTTGGTTTTAACACTCTTTACATGGGGTAAGACTAGAGACTTATTATCACATTTGACATTTGAGATTATGGCTCCCAAATATTTTGTGTTTAGGAGCCAATGATGCCTCGTTTTTTTATTTTGTCTGGAGCCCTGCATATGCTTAAAGAAATAGATTTTTAAAACAAATATTAACAATGACATCGATGCCTCTGCACAGTGTGAAGCTGATTGGTTGGGCAGGGGAGCATTTCTAGTGGCAGTGAGATTAGCAAGGAACTCAAAATGGATCTAAACAATTTTGTGCAAGAAAATACTGTTCTTCTATCCATTCTCTAAATACTACAATGCAAGGCTAAAATGGATTGCCATTTCTTGGGCTTGATCTCAAAACTGTAATTGATGCCTCCTCACTTTCTCTCCATGTGACTCTTTACGGATGGAGATAAAGAACAGAAACATCATAAAGGACGTATCTGTTCTTTAAGTGCACTTCAAGGAATTCTAGAACCAGGAGAGAGGAGGTTTCACTGCATGTGACGTAGGCCTGTCGTACAGTTTCTCCATCTCCGAAATGTGTAGTGATGGAACGATTACAGTTAATGGGAGGGGACTGTGAGATGATGATGAAAGTTAAATGAATTGTTAATGTGAGTTCAGTAAGGCATGCCAATGCGACAATGGCAGTTGATGGTAGGATTTATCATTAGCAGATCTGTTAAGCTCAGTAAATGACGACTGAGTGTAGGATATTTTTCTTGGAACTCATGTTTGGCATCCATTCCTTCATCCTCACATCTTATCCTTGCATCTTGTCCTTGCATCTTCAAAAAGAGGAGCTAAGAGACGGAGGAAAACCAAGGAAAGGAAACGCACAATTAAAGAAATGAGATGTAGCATACATGTACGTTCAACTGTACTCCCTAGTGCACAAGTACATTGGAAGACATCTAAGCAAATGTCCACACAAAGGTGCAAATTCACAAACCCTTTTGAGCAGTGGTCTTCATTGTAGCCTGTGCAAGCGGGCATTTTGGCAGGCCTGACTTCTACTCACTATATTAGTGGTATTTGGAAGCCTAGAAATGTTCAGTTAATATTTGATGTAATAAGAACGTATAATTGGATTTGCCCTGACAAGGTTACTTCATCCTTTTGTAAGGGGTGTCCTTCAGAACTGTGAGACTGAAACATTATCCTAGCACTGGTTTCTAACCCTTGTCCTGGAGGCCCCCACATTTTATCTGCTCCCAACACACCTGATTCAGATACTAATTAACAAGTCTTCCCTAGTGTCGCTAAAATGTCCAGAGCAGTGTGAACTGCAGGACTGAGGGTGTGATCCAGCTAGTTGTGGTAGAAAGGCAGTAAGTAGAGCTAATTTAGTTATTTTTCATGAAAAATAATTGCTAAAACTCCATGTCTGTGTTATGTGAATATGTCAAACAACTTAAAAATAGGTCCACCAGTGCCAGACCACCATAAGCACTCAGTATGCCCTACATAAAATAGATTATAGACCATAAGTTATTAAAGGCAATGTCAATCCACACAAGCCAGACAAGGTTGAAAAACAGTCTTTTTATCTTCCATCAGTCCATTCTCCCCTAAGAATCTCCCTCCCCCCCCTCTCTCTCAGTTGTAGCATCTCTCCAGGGGGTCCCTGTGATTTTGTTTGGTTACATGCATTTTTGCCAAAGCGCTGTATTTTGGGCCCGGATGTTATTTTCAGGCTGATTTATTGGAAGGCTCTGTTGGTGTAATAGCTCTGCAGTGATAAGGATATTCTGCATGGTGCATAGATTTGTCAGATTGGACCCATTTTAACGGAGGAAAATAAGTAATCTCTCACTGTTCGTGATGGTGTGCGAATGCAGCTGAATTCGTTATTGGAGTCGCTGGAGATTCTTCAGAGACTCACGAATAATCTGTCTTTCCAATGATGCCAGCTCATTCATATTAATATGGAAATGACGAAAATGATGTGTGGGCGTGCATGCGTGTGTGTGTGTGTGTGTGTGTGTGTGTGTGTGATTAGTAGTTGTGGTAGGAAATTATTACTGAATGATGTATTGCCTCCTCTGACAACCTGTAATAGGTTTTAGATAAATAACGCTGCTCTTAAATCTGAAAGGGCGCATAAGTGTATGTATAGCATGTATACTTGAATATAAAAGAGGTCATTAGGTTGGTTTCCAACAGAAATGCTTTTTCAAGGGCTCTTCGAGAGGTTTCTCACATGGTTTCAACCATCCAACCCCCAAAGTCTTGGCACCTGTATGCAGAGTCGGACAAAGTACCTAACTTCATTACTTAAGTAAAAGTACAGATACCACTAATCAAATATTACTTCAATACAAGTGAAAGTCATACAGTCAAATTCACTTAAGTTAAAGTACTGAAGTACTTGCTTCCAAAAATACTTAAGTACATATTTCACTGCATTGTTGATTTATTGCCACCACACTTACAAAACCTAATGTATCTAACTTGCTTGTACAAGATGTAGCATAAGGAATAAGGTTGAATGTTACAGAATGAAACACAACCCAAACTGATAAAGAAAACCAGTCTTTTTTTATTAATTGTACACTACACACCTACACAAAAGGTCTGTCTATGTACTATATATTTGAACGAAGCTGACACCTGAACCGCTGTAAATGCAGCTGGAATGGAAAAAATTCCAACCAACGTTACATCACAGGTCCATAACTGGCTATAAAACAGCAAAACCACTTTACACAGACAACTATGCAAAGCGGCTGACTTTAACATCAAAACAAAACATTTTTCAAGCCTCTCCATCTCACACTACTGGTGATTTCTGATAGGGTGTCTTCTGCTAAAAAAACAATCATGTTTTAGAAAAGTGAGCCAGTAACACCCACATTCAGAACTGAAGGTAACGAGTAACGAGAACCTCGACACAAATGTAGTGAAGTCAAATGTACGGTTTTGTCTTTCAGATGTAGTGAAGTGAAAGTTCTACATTTCCAAAAAAAAAAAAAAAAGTACTCAAGGGAAGTACAGATACTCAAAGACTGTGCTTCAGTACAGTACTCAGGTAAATGTACTTCGTTACTTAGTTAATGAAGGCCACCAGGGCACTCTTTCATTAACAATGCTGCACCTAAACTGTACTGTGATGGCACAAAACCTGCAGCACACTTTGATTTTACAGTATATCTCAGCCTGATAATGGTGTTTCTACATCAGTCCAAAAACCGCGTTCATGGAGTTGAACCAGCGTTTGTTTAGGGGTTTTTTTTGTGTCAGTTGTTATTGTGGCCTTTATTTATAGTCTTGTTTGATGCTTTTTTTCAGCATTCTTTAGGTGTACAGCAAATAACTAACCCAGGTAACTTCTTAGTGATGTCCTGGTCCACCTTCGCATTTCACAATAAATGTGTTAATAAATGTCTATTGGATAGAAAACCCGCTGAAATTTATCTTCAGCCCAAGCAGACAGCCGTGTTTGTTCTTTGTCCATCTAAATTAAACAGTCTTTCCATGTTGTGATGATATTTCCACTAATCATAATGCAGTGATGCAACCAGCTCAGCTGTGGCCCGCTTTTAACCCTTCCATCGAGCAGCTCGGGGACAGCTTGAGTACAGATCACTTTATCTAGAACAGAAAAAACATTTGTTGATCTCCAGGACAAGGATTGGGCACCCATGCCCTAGTATTTAGTGATATCACACACAAATTTCACATTCATACTATTACATGCAGAAACACACTCAGTATAGAGAACAACTCCAAACCAGGATTGGTGTCACTGGTGCATTACTTCAGCAATAGTTTTATTTATTTATCTATAGTATTTATATCCATCTCTCCTACTGTGCATATGATGAAAGTAATTTAGTACTAAGCATTTTTTGTGTATCTCTGTAGTTTTATTTGGACTTTTATTTTGTCACAGCACGTAATAGTAACATAAGTAGTGATATTTCACATGAAAATGATATTTGTGTGTGTATCATATTTTATACTGCTGTCATCTCTGTGTTTCTGTGCAGTCGTAGCATTAGCATTTCCCTCCAGGAAAAAAAAGTTCTTGGTTCTGATTCTGGTATCCGATACAAGCGTAATAAGCTTAAAACAACTTAACCAAAGTAACAGAAACACAACTCATAGAAGTTGGAACTCTTTAGAACTTCTTCCCACTCAGAAATCAGGACCATCCCAAGTTCCAACTTAAAAAGTTCATCTTAAAAAGTTCATCTTTCTCAAGCTGTGTCCTATCACAACCTCAGGGGAAAGAGTGGGGCACCTGCTCTGTGTTCTAAAGGAGGATTCCAAACTGCTGGCTGTCCAATCGCAGGCAGAGAAGATCATCCGAACACTCTGGTCCCACCCACCAGTGGGAGGGGCCAGAGTGGTTGCAACAGTGCTTAGCAATCCTGCGCACCTGTCGGAATGGTAAGCCTAGGAGTTATAATCGCTTAAATATTTGTTTGCTTAAAAAATGTCTTGTGCTTTTGTTTATTTGTATATTTTTTCCTAACATTATAAACCACATAAGCAAGTTGAGATTACCTAGAAATGCTGTAGCTGTAGGATATATATTAAATCAAATGGCAGTTTCACCCAGATCTTAATGTTAATGGCCTTCATTTATACAAATTTACCATGGTTTACATTTAACACTCTCTCTCTGCTCCCTGTTTTTTCTCATTTATGCAGCATACATTAAAGTACATCAAACTGTTTCTGAAGTCTAGCCTGACCCAATTTCGAGTTTTATTATGGGCTGCAAATCTGAGGAATGCAGTACAGTAATCCCTCGCTTTTCGCGGGGTTTACGTTCCAAGAGGACCCGCGTTAAGTGGGAAAACTGCGTTGTTGTGTTTTGGTTAAAAAAATGCCTACAAATATGCTCCCAGACCATTTTAAACTCAGTTAAATGCATTACCCTTAAAGAAAATGTAAAGTTAATCCCATGTTCACCTATTTTAATTTACAGTGCTTTAAAATGCAGGGCTTTAAACTAGAGAAATGAGATGATGCACATGGGAGATTCTGGTCTAGAGCGCCACAGCAACAAGGAGAAATAAATTAAATATAAATATGAATATAAAACATAAATCAAAATCACAAAACTTTAGTGAAAATGCTTAAAACCCTTTAATATTAGCAGTTAGCATTAGCACACACAGGCACACACTCTCAGACAGGAGCGGTCCAACGCACACACACGGGCATGCCTCTCTCTCTCTCTCTCTCTCTCTCAGAACACTTTAATTTCATTTTAAACTCAGTTTAATGCATTACCCTTAAAGGAAATATAAAGGAAACCCGTATTCGCTTCTTTTCAAGGTAAACCCGTCTTTTAATTTACATTTCCCGCCGAGATATGCAGCTCGGATGGTTGCGTGCCAAAAGTATTGGGACACGGTTTTCGGAGAATAAAAGCTGATCTACTCGAGCTAAAAATACAAATTAGAGCTCGTTGGAAAGGTCTCCTGAAGATCTACAGAACTGTGGAGTTTGACGTGTCTGAGTGCTTTCCCCACCGAGATATGCAACTCGGAAGGTCTCCTTGTGCAAAAACATTCAGAAAAAATATATTTATTGCCACAAATAAGCAAAAATGGTCGGAGGATATTTGCAGTTTCTGCGTTATTGTGGAGATTTCCGCGTAAAACTATGAGTTCGGTTCCTAAAAAAAAATCCATGTGTGACTGAATGTGAGTCCTGATCCGCTAAAACTGGGGGATTACTGTATTGGATTTTATAATACAATAGGACAACAGTGTTCTTGTGTATCTATTTTTGTCATTGTTCCACCCATCCATCTATATTTTTTTCTTTCTTAATATTTCTATAAATTATAAAATTATAATAATTTGAAAATGTTTGCCATTGTATGGTGTGACAGTTTAACAAAAAAAGGACATTAATTCTCATTCTAATTCTCATTCTTCTCATGCCTCCTAAAAAGGTACGATTGTGGTTGTGGTCTGACAGCGCCAACACGTCGGTGGTGTTAGCAGTTAGCAGCATATGAATCTAGTGTCGCTCAAGACTGTGGAAATGGCTTCATACATTATTAAGTCAGTGATTCCAGACTGTGCTTTCAGGCAGGACGGGTTGAAGGTCATAGTGGAGAGATGCATGCTGATGCGAGAACGTCTCAGAGAGAAGCTGCGTCTGCTTGGCAGCCCAGTCGGCTGGGACCACCTGATAAAACCGGGAGGACTCTTCTGCTGCATTGGACTGACTGGTAAGAAACATGTTCCCCACACATTAAGCTCATGGTGAGTTAGTATCCTGGTCAGTCTTGTCAATCACCAACTCTCTGACTGACAGGAGCAGTAAATCAGAACCGTAGCTTTGAGAAAGGTGATTTTTATACTTTCTTCCATCCACACAATCTAGGATGAGTTTCCCAAAAAACGATCAAATGGATTGAAAGGATGAGTAAAAACGAGTCAACTCTGCAGGTCTTTCCTGAAAGTGTGGGAATCTAAAATCTATCCAGCAAATGTAAAGAATGTGTTCGTTGTCTCATTCCTCTGTACCACGGTGGGGAAAAACATCAGGAGATCATGTCAGATCATTGTTCCTCAAGGCAAAGAGTTCTGACACAGATCCATTCCTAACTCGAGTGGGAAACTTGGAAAAAGTATTAAATGGCCCTTTTAACCCTTAGAACTCGGAGTGTGTTTGTAAAATCTGATTTTAACAAATATATCTGGTATATCTCATAAAAATGCTGTTCCCAATACATGCCATTAGAAGTTTACTACCACTTAAAATCTGTGCTCTTATAGATACAGATGCACTGTGCTCTTATAGATACAGAGACACTGTGCTCTTATAGATACAGAGACACTGTGCTCTTATAGATACAGAGACA
>JBBPCY010000007.1:9377041-9426715 GCA_037974405.1 Brachyalestes nurse
CAAAAGCCACCCAGCCTGTCACCTCCATGCACTTCAAACACATTGATGTACACAAAAGACAACAGAGTTAAGGGTGACGTGTGTGTGTGTGTGTGTGTGTGTGTGCTATGTTTTGTACATATTTTTAGGACAAAAATATACTTACTTTATAGGAAAATCAGTGAACATCATTGTGAGAAGCTTTTTTTCTGAATCCACGTGTCTTTTAATGTAAAAAATCTTTTTGGTTATTGAAGTTAAAATTAGGCCTAGGTTTAGGGTAAATTTTTTTGTACATATAGGTAATGTTATATATAATACAGCGTAATATTGAATCTGTCACTGTTATAATAAAACCTTGTATCTCCAAAATTGTTATCTTGCAGAAAAATAGAAAACATCAGTAATTTCAGTTAACCTTTTTATTTGGAGTGGGGGTGTATTTATATTGGTCTGTTTATCATGTTTTGATGTAAATATGGAGATACAACTGTGTGTGTGCATGTATGCAAGTGTGTGTGTGTGTGCACATGCTGAAGGGATGCCATTAATGGGCCTGAGTATGTTTTGGTTGCCTGTTTGGGTGCATGTACTGTATATTTATATGTAGGTGTCTGTGTCTGAGTGTGTGCGTCTGACATCCCCAGAGGCTCTCATTAGAATGTTTTCCAGACTGTGTGTGTGTGTGCCTCAGGAACACTGTTGGACGGCGGTTCAGGGCATATCTTAATTGAGCATGCACAAACCTGTAGCATTTCAAATTCACATGTATCCTTTCATGTGTAGGCCCCCCTCAGAACATAAATACAGTGGAAAAAATCAACAATTTAAATCAATTGTGTTCTTTCTTTATAACCAGCTTATCCACGGATCATTAAGACAGAGGCGTCTTCTTTGTGTTTCTGGGGTGTCTTTGAAGGAGCTAACTGCTGCAAAGACTGTGTGTGCATCTGTGTTTCATGGGGCAGCGCCGGGGCAGGACAGGATGATGTGCAGTTGATCCCTTGGCTTTTTTTTCCTGGTGCTGCAGGAATTATGAGCTTGACAATGATAGTCTACTTGCCCTTTTACACTCCCAGTGTGTACAGAGGCTTTTACCTTTCCTGAGTAAAAGCAACTGACGAACTGTTCCTGCAGGTGTTGAGCTGTTAGCCTTATGCCTCTAACCTTGAAAGACCAAATGCAACTGATGGATTAGTAAAGGGAATTCAGCCTTCATTGAGGGCTTAGAGAAAGTAAGTGTATAAATGGACTTATCATTTTGTTCTACTTTAAAGGTTTCTCATTGTCCATCTATTATTTCTTAATTTGCACCATCTTGTAAATATCCCATCATTTTTATAAACCTTTATTGCATATTCATTCAGGCTGTTAAAAAACACACCTAGCTTTGATGATATTTGTTGTCATTATTAACTGAAGTTGATCAAATGAACCTCCCAAATCGGTCACCCCAGGGCTTGAACTGGTCTAATGAACAGGACCAGTGAGGATTTTAAGAAAAATGTAAACTCATAGGTTCAAAAAGTACTGTTTACTCCCCACTTTATATACAGTATATAGTCATGACATTCTAAATTATGATGGTTTTTGCTACATAAAACAACACAAGCTTTATAAGTGGACCTCAAGGGGAAGTGAAAGAGGTTTTATCTGCTGGATCTCCAAGCTGTTTGTTGCTCTAAGAATTATGGCCAGTTATTTATCTGTCCATCTGTTCTATTGTCTTTTCACAATGCAAATGCCAAATGCCAAATCTTCAGAAATCTTACTGAACTAATTTTTCAAATTCAGACAGTTTTCTTACATAAGTGGTGAACTTTTGCTCTTCCATCACTCCCCCTTTCTCCCCCCCTACTCCTTCACAGACACACACACAGAGTACATACTGCAGTATATTAAACATTCATATTCATGCATTTTATCAGGCCATTTCTTGCAGGCTGCATTACTGCAAGGAGCAGGCATTACTAGAATTCCAAAATGAAAGACCATGATGATTCCCAAACTATGAATTATCCCCAATGAGTCAAGCTGTCTTATGGGCTTCTGAAGTTTTTCTCTTAAAAGGGAAAACAAAAATGTATTTGAAAGCAACAAACGATCATTTGAAAAGTATGGTTTTTTTTTTGTAAGGCAATGTATGAACTGCTGTCTGACATGTTAATCATTTATCTTTCTATGATAATAGAAGGGTTTTTGAGCTGGCCTGCTCCAAGACTTGCTGGGACTAGGGAAACCCTGCCTCCCTGGAAGAACCTGAAGATCACAAGAGAGGGACTTAGAGTTAAACAAATGGAATATACAGGATTTCTGTAAGTCAATGTCACCTTTTTAGCATCTCTAGTTTTAACACCATTAGCCACTGAGCAAATTAACAGTCAGCCATGACTGATGGCTTTTTGAACCCCCTCAGACTGTTGCGGTGATTGTTTGCAAAAATTAAATTGCGAGTATAATTTATATTAATTATTTCTCACCTGTAATTGAAACAATGGGAGAAATGCATTTTACAGAGCACATTTTTGGTCCTAACACAGCAGATCCTTTGTCTTGCCATAAGTGTGTTAAACAGTGTTTTGGCAAGTACAGCAGTTGCGAGATTAACTTTAGCACACTGAGGCCAACAGTTGGAGAGCGGATGCTATTCTTTGTCAGACACACTCTTCAATTTCAGAAAAATACTGATAATAATCACTGGGGGTGTGTCACAAATTGCTCTAATACTTCAAGTGCTTAGTAACAAAGTAAAGCTATAAAACCATACCTGACGTAAATCCTCCCAGTTAGTTCATGCTGGGTGGATCAGGAAGGGTTCAGATTTCAAATTTAGCAGCACCAGCCAGGGTGAGTGATGTCAGGTCTTTAAGTCGCAGGTACAGGTTAGGCTTGGCCTTCAGTTTCATTCTTGTACTGACTTCCGTTTATTGTTGCTTCTGTTTCTGGAAAGAAAAGCCATGACTTACATTAACAAACTTGGAACAATGACAGAATGTAAATATAATTCATTGCATTACTTCACAAGATACTTCACAAGTGATGCCATAGAACAGAGGTCCCCAACCCCCGGGCTGCAGACCAGTGTCTGTGTCGGTCCGTGAGTCGTTCTGTACTGGGCCGCATGGAAAGACAGAATAAAAATATTTTATTGATTATCTAAGTCACTTGATACAGTAAATCAAAAATGTAGCCCACAAGCTAGCAAAAATGAGTAAAAACCAAACTCACTTTGTTTTTAGTTGTATCTATACTGGTCCGTGAAAATATGGTTTTACATTAAGCTGGTCCATGGCGCAAAAAAGGTTGGGAACCGCTGCCATAGAAGAACCATTTTTGTTCCCTAAATAAACAGTTTTGTAAATAAGATTGAGTGTGTGAAGAACATACAGGGATAAATAATCTTCACATCATGTAAAGTTTCTTTACCAATTCTTTACCAAGGGTTCTTCAAGAACCTTTACATTATGTGTAAATATTTTTTAAACATAGAATGGTTCTTTAGGGAATGAACAATGGATTTTCGCTCTTTTAATAGGAGTGTCGCTATGTAATAGGAAAACTGTGAGTAAAAAATTAACCTTTAGTGACGGTAGTTTAGTTGCAGTTTTACTTTTCTTAATGTCCTCCAACAACTCTACCTGTCTTTTAAAAACTTCACAACTTAGAGCAGCAATTTTGCTTAATGTGGCCACAATACTGAACTAAAAGTTCCACAACTTGGGTTTTGTCACATGTGCAACTAAAATGATTAAGATCATGCAGATGAAACGAATCAGCTGTAATATGAAGTGTCATGCAGATGTCATGATTCTGTCAGAGCCTAAAAAAGAACACATTCAATGACAGCTAAAGTAATGAACCTGCGTTGAAGCGGTTACCAAAATTAGCTTATTGCTGTTGAATATACTGAGTGTTTTATGTCAGTTTCTTGTGTGGTGATTTTACATTTTGCTTTTACTCGGCGACTCCCTTGTCTTCTCAGGAGGAACATGAAAGGATAAACACACACACACAGATACACACACACACACACGTGCACTTCTAAGAGCCTTTAGCTGTGTAAGATTGCTTCTTGAGGATATCTAGACTGTCAGTCAATCAGCCAACTCTCACATGGCTCTGTGGTCATAATGACAGTGTGACGGATGCACAGGTTTGCTGAGCTGACATTGCAAGGTGAGCGAGAGCAAAGTTTTACCGACAGGTTAGGAGCTCCTGTGGCCAGTCTGCACTTTTAAATATTGGCAGAATTTTGCAATGTAGATTACATTTCCTAACAAATAAAAGTAAACGTCTTGTGTTTACCTTGCTGAGGAAATAGGGTAGGGAGGATCCACTCAAAGAGACGGGATGAACACTTTACTCTAATTCAAATTCAGCTACCTCACTGTTACTCTATCTACTGCAAAGAGACCTTGTACTCTATTCTGATTTGGTCTCTTTCTCTTGGGCTTCTCATACATTCAACATTAAATACTAGTTTCTAAACGTTTTTTGCAGTGCAGTGTTACAGGGTTTAAATAAAGAGTTGCCAAAATTTCAGACACTAAATGTCTTGGCTGAGCGACTGTGTTTGCAGTTCATCAGCTCATCATGTCATAATGGTTTATTTCTCATGCTAATTCAAAGACAAACATTATAGTATCTGTCATGACAACTACGAATAATAACATGACATTGTTACAGTAACGGACATATTTTGCCACAACAACTCATGACAATATTGTATTTGCCATGACATTTTATGGCATGATTGCATTAATGTAATGTAGCAGTAAGTAAAGTGTTACCAGTATTTGCTACTTGGGATTTGCACTGGAGCTCGAGGCTACTGTATCTAACGCACAATGGAGTGTATGTCACTCAGAATCTTTTTGGATGACATAGACTATTATCTTCATAGCCCCAGCGCACAACTAAAGTAGTAAATTTCAGATTTATCAGTGAACCATTCTTTTGAAGATCCCTGGCTGAGAATAGATCGTTTTGTACATGCAAGTGAATAATTAGTTTTAGTAGAGACAAAAATTACAGCTAAAAACAACGTCAAGATATCATTGTGAATGAAAAGTTTAACATTTCTGTTTTGCTCTTTTGACTCTGGCTATAAGATCATTTAACGAGAGTAGATAGGAAACACAGTTACTTTATTCACCCTTATAAAGCTCCTTATAAAGGCTGCACATTTGATCCGAGCGTGACCTGTTTATGTTTCCCACAGTGATCCTCTGTGCTATGAAACATTGTTTAGCAGCTCAATATGCTAACATGAAGCACCTCTTATGCTCCATACCTGCACAGCTGCCACATGGGTGCTCATATTCCTGCACAAACTCAGCATTTTACCACTCTCTTCATTATATGCCGCAGTTCCTTTTATTTATTTTTTTCTCCCATGTTATCCCCCAGGCCACAATGGTTTGGGCAAAATATGCTAAGCATGCATAACGGCAGAGCAATCAATAACACGTTGCATGCTTTCAGCTTCTCACACACATGAGACATCATAGAGGATAAATGGGCAGTGGTTTTCTGCAAAATATCTCATTCCTGTGCAAGCTCTGCTGGTCCACGTCTTCAGAAATGAAGGCATAAAGGTTCTCTGGATAGTGGAAAGATGGTCTCATCCTGTGGAAATACAGTGGACCTTTCTGCCCTGTTTTATCATAGAGAAGATACCTTTAGTCATTTTCAGTCATACTGCCAGATGACTCAACATGAGCCGACGACAATGAAGTAGTCATGATTGTTTGAAAGCTGGTACCAAGGGACCTGAAAGTGTGTGTGAAGACTTACCTGTTTTAATTAGAGAGCCATGCTTTGCTAAACACAGCTGCGGGCTTGTTTAGTTCTAGCGCAGCCAGCGTTAAGCCAGCTGTGGGACGAGCTTCCCTGTCAGTTCCACAATCCTCTCCAACAGAGAGCCAATCAGTCCTTCTCTCTTGAGAGCAGCTGGGCTGCTGAGAGTTTATTTATTGAGTGCATGTTAGCCAGCAAGCCCAAGCTCTATGTACAGACTCAAAACAATTTAGACTCAGTAGAATTTTATTTGTTTTTGTGTCATAAGACACTTTACAATGGAGGTAGTGTATGGCCTGGGGATAGTCATTAGCATTGGCTTCCATTATTTTAATAGGGGCATGTATACCCGTTAATGTGTATCTTGCACCCCACCATCTTTGCTTCACGGGGACTTTCTTCCAGCAGAATTTGAGCCAATGACAAAAGTCAAACAGTTTAGTGTAAAAAAAAAAGGGCACTTTGGTCACATTACATTTTTTGCTGTTTAAACCAAATCACACAACTTGCATAGAGAAAACATCTGCACACTTTAATGCACAATAAAAGATTAAGTGGCATTTGGCAGACATCCCTATCCAGAACGACTTACAATCAGTAGTTACAGGAACAGTCCTCCTGAGGGTGCAACTGAGGGTTAAGTGTCTTGCTCAAGGACCCAATGGTAGAAAATGGTAGGGGGGTTTGAACCTGCAACTTTGGGGTCATGAGGTTCATAGGCAAGTGTTTTACCCACTGGGATACTACCACCCCGGGTCTGTGCAAAAGTTTTTCCACTTAGCATGTACTTTGACTGAGAAAGTTTAAACTTTAGCAACAACAGTGTCTTTTACATTCAAGAGAATGTCTTTTTTTATTCGAGAGAAACTCAGTTGTCAGGACGGCAGTTAAAACTAGGCATGTGAAAACTCTGTTCTGCATTTGTCCATGAGCAGTGTTTTAAAAACAAAGCCACAAAAAATAAAATGTTTTGACGTTTTAAGCACCCCCAAAACTAACAATAAATGCACTGTATAAATGGAAAAATATATATATATATATATTACCAGATAGATAGAGAAGGTAATGTAGAATGACATTGTATGGGAAAATGTATCAGTCAGGATTTATTTTGCATGACCACTAGAGCCAGTCTTGACCAGCTGAATCTGCCCCTCTGCATTTCATATCCACAACTAAAGTGAGTCAACCAGGGGTTTTTACACCCTGCATCCACGAACAACTGTGGACATTTTCTATAGTGCTGTTATATTCACATAATGACCTCCCCTCTGTGCGAAGCCTTCCTCACAAATTTCCCTGCAGGCTTTATGCCTCTATCAGCAGAGGCTGCAGCATTCATGTGTGACTTGTTTTCTGTGATGCATGAAACAAATCTGCTTCACGACCAGACCAGTCGAGGCTGGCCACTGGTGCGAGATAAGTGGTACACTGCAAACATCACAAGGCTTAAACAAACATGCACACAAGCATACCATTGCATACACAGTTTCAGACTGGCCATGATATGAGTTCCAGCTACTGTATTGGGCCACTACAGCCCATAGGTGTACGTTTACAGAAAGTAGCTCATCCATGTTCATGTATATTATACCAGCCACCATCTAACACATTCATCACTTCTGACTGTAGCACCAGTGCTGACCACATATTAACACAAAAATGACACTGACATGGTAATATCACAGCTAGGATTGTGGCACTGGCAAGAGCGCAGGAGGCACAGCAGCATAGCTGGGTTTATACACACATCAGTGTCATTGCTGGGTTCAGAATATTCAACAAACCAAAAGTACTCATGAGTGGTCCTGAGTGTGGCCACTGATAAAGGGCTCAACAATTGCTAACACGATCTGTTCATGGAAAATGAGGGTAAAGTATTTTACTGTACACCAACAAAACGGATCTCCAAGATATTTTCTGCTAATAAAGTGGCCAGTGTGTATTTAACATGTTAAACACTACGTCTGACAGAGCGGTGCTGTTTAGCTCGTGAATCACTTGTTTCATGCTTGTGTTTGAAGACTTATTTTTAGCTCAGCCCATTTCCATGTGATTCAGGCTCTATTCAGAATGAGTCAAGTTGCTGGCCAGCCAAAAGAGGTCAGATAATTGCAGATGTTACACTTTAAAACAAGTGGTTTGCCTGCTCAACCTAAAACGAATGATGAAAAGAAATACCTTTGTAAAAAAAATCGAACTGACACAAATTTCTACTCTCAGTCAATTAGTTTGGAGCCAAGTATGTTTGGTGCTAACAAACACTGAAAGTCAACTGTAATTCAACTGTAATTTTATCTGTTCTCTAAATAGATCTCTAAAACATCTTTCAACCTGCTCAAATTGCATTCAGCTCTTCATTAAGATGGTACATAAGGAAGGTAGTGGGTTCAAATCCCAGTATCGCTATTGGCCCCACTGAGGTGCCCTTAAGCAAGGTACCGTGCCCACACACTGCTCCCTGGACGTCACAATCCTGGCAGCCTGCTGCTTCACTTGGTGAATGGGTCAAATGCAGAAAAAGAGTTTCACATTGTTCACTGTGTGCTGTGGTGTGTTCATGTGTGACTATAAGGGACCACTTTACTTACTGTAAGCTGTAAATAAAACACAATTTCACCAAGTGGCTGAATGCTGCAGAGCTTTTTTTTGACAACAGAGCACAGAGTCTATATTCACAAATACTGATTCTAATACTAAAATCCATTTTTGTGGCAAATGTAGATGGCTTCTGACAGTTTGTAAGTACCTGCCCTAGTGCTGTCCTAAACCACATCAACAAGTCAGTGCCACCTTAATAAAGTGCAGGATGCAGTCTGAGCAGGCTTAGGGAAGTTTTGTTTACTTGTTTATGGAAAGAATTTGAGTGACTGTTGTCTAGTGTTTGTGAGCTACATGGGCTTTGTAGCAAAATTTGAACTTCTTGTATGTTTTGTGGCATTCTCTGGTATACCGTTCCTTTAATGTGATAACAAACAACTTAACTGATTTTATTCAACTCAACTCAAAACTTTGAAGAAAATCATGATGGAAAACAAAATATCGATTTAAATAACACTTCTGAATGACTTGTACCTCTACCACATTTTATAATGTAATGCACAGCTTCCTTCTAAATGTTTCCTGCTGCTGAAATGTAGTCGATTGCCATCAGTTGCCTGAAGAGCATCATGGGAGCACAGGGACTATTCTGCTTACTGCCATGCCAATTACGGCCATATGCGCTCAGTTATTGTTACATTTCGTCTGGGAGCAAAGTTATGAGAAGTATTTACAGTAGGTTATTAATTTTGGTCTTTCAGCCACTTAAACTGAAGATTTTAGACAGATGTTTCTAAGTTTGTCCCCTCTGAAATCAAACGACCTTATTCCCATCACACCACTCTGACA
Source organism: Brachyalestes nurse (assembly GCA_037974405.1). Classification (NCBI taxonomy): domain Eukaryota; kingdom Metazoa; phylum Chordata; class Actinopteri; order Characiformes; family Alestidae; genus Brachyalestes; species Brachyalestes nurse. The sequence goes on from JBBPCY010000007.1 coordinate 9,386,210, forward strand.
CCACTTATCAAGCAAAGCCAGATCTTATGAAATATGTTTCACTATTTGAAGTGTGTAAAGGCTGTTGACTGAGCACAGACAGAACACTGACTTTTTACGCATCTCCCTGGTGGTGGTGTGGCCCATTAAATGAAATTGAATAATTACTAAGCCAAATATTTTTCAAAGGTTTCTGTTTCACAGAAACAGCAAGAGCCAACTGGGGCTTTTGTTAACAATCAGAAGAAGTGAATTGAATTTAACTTCCTCTGCTAGGGCAGAAACTCATGAGCTTAATTGCATTACACAGTCTCGAGGGACGCTTTGAAGGGCTTGCAGAACAGCAAAGCTCCTTAAGCAGACTGTTTCTGCATGCACCGGGATTGTTGAACCTGTTTCCTTTAAACCACTAATATATTTGGCTGTTTCCTAAAATGTTATGATAATGTGAACATCATTCACATTGTCAGAGTGGGGTTGGCTGTAACTCTCCCTGACTCTGACTCATATGGCAGGCCTCCATTAATTTGCAGCAGCCTGTGATGCAACCTTGCCACCTGGAGCCTGGGCTTCACTAGCCCACATTACACCAATAACATAACTAAACGACAGATGTTTACTTGTACATTAGGATACCTGCAGTCTCGGGTCCAAGGCTTCTTATCTGGACAGGACGTTCCAGCCCCCTTCCTGACCAATGAGTAGGTTTGTTCGTTCCAAAAGGTGCTAGAAGGTCCCCATTGGCCTTGAGCGTCACCCAGCGCTCACCAGGACGCAGAAGGACATTGGGAAGGTCTGTGGATCTGTAGCCGTCAGGGGAGCAGGATAAAAATACTCTGCTGACAAGTCAATTAATCAGGTTTTCAAGGTGCTGCAGTGGAAGAGACTGGTAAAGAGGTGGAGAGCAATGAGTTTATAGGGAGTTAAAGCAGGTGGGGTTAGCGACATATACATTATGCTGTATATATTGTTTTAGTCAGAACAAAACTTTGTATTTTCAACCTCAGCAGAAAGCGCCACCTGTCCTTGACAAAATTTCATGATGAACAAATGACATGATGATGCAATTTATCTAAAGTGACTTAACATAGAATCCTTTTACAATGTTATACTTTGAAAGTTAAGACACATCTTAACAAGTTACTGTTTAAGTGATACAAGGTTTTGTTCTGACAGTGATGATGTGTGTGTGTGTGTAACAGGCCTGCTAGATCAGACTTCATCTTGTTTTCAGGTGAACATATTTTAATTCATTTAATTCCAGAGATTACATTTCTGTATTTTTTTTTACATCAGTTTGTAAATTGATTCTGTCTTTGCTCTGTAATTTAAGGATATATGTGTTGTTGATTTGTCACATGACCTGTATGTACTTACAAAACCTCCATGTTCTGTCTACGTTGTTTTCTCCTTTTTTCTTCTTTTTTTATATTAAGGATAATTCAAAGAACCCTGTACCTCTGGTGAGGCATTCAAATGGGCTGAGCCTTGCCATCTTTTTCTCCATGGAAGAGTCTGAGCTGTCAATCAACCCCTGTAACCCAGGGTAACAGTGAGGAGACGTGAGCCCCCCCGTAGGAGGTGTTGTCAGGTCAGTGTGATCTTGTCAGTGCTCAGGACTTCATGTTGAGGAGCTCAAGAGCAGTAACCACAGATGAAAGATCTGTCTGTGTGATGTAGCATAATGACACCAAATTGATCAAATACAACTGGTAAACCGGAAGGGTCTTTATATAGTGCTGACTCAGAGACCTGTATTTACTCAGAGGTTTTAACTCAGAGAGGTTTTGCCCTGTCCCAGCAGATTGTTCTTTGATGAGAGAAACCAAATCAGCGTTGGTTACTATAGTATGAGTGTAGTGTATTTAGGCTGGACAGCTTTGTATCAAGGTTGACTAAAGGGGATCACACTAAATATTGTACCAGGGCTTTATTACACAACAGTGCAGTTCAGAATTGGCTTTATTTCTGTCATTTGTCTTTTTGGTGTATGTTGCTTGGCTGGCTTCCTTTTTACCATCTTGCTATGAGTCTCCTACAAAATGCCTTGTCAGATCTCCTAAATGAATTCAGACATTAAGTGTTTCATCAGTCAGCTCAGTATCTGATCATCATCATTTCCAAGTGGCAATAGCATCTGACATTTAGCAAACTGCACAGCTGCTTTTTCATTCATTTACAGTACCGCCTTCAAAGTGATAGCCTGGTAGCACTTCTTACTGCTAGCTAGCACTGTACACTGAGTGACCGAGCAGCAATCGGATGCTCTTTCTGCTGACATTGAGCCTGAGATGTAAGGAGCAAGCAAAAGTCTTCAGGGCCTCCATTACTACCCATGATGGATGATCTCCCTGACAGAACGCACAGTCAAAAGTTCTTTGCTCTGCCACAATATATTGCTGTATTGATTTCCGGACATATGCTCGATGAAGGGCTCTGTGCTGCTCTTTTGATAAAAACTCTCACCCATCGTCTTGAGTGTTCGAGGGTAAACTGGCGGTGACGTGAGGTCCGGCATGAGGAGACTTCAATTTGTTACCAATCACTTCACCCTGCTCTATTGGATTACATTCAGTGCCACAGCCTTTACTGATCTCTGTGTTTTTCTCTTTTTTTGTGTAGCACCTACTGAGGAATGCTTTTGCATGCAAATAGTGGCTTTCTGTCTTTAGAGGTGGCATGACATTACGTTAGATGCGTTAGATGCTGATTGGTTTAGCACCTAAACTACCCTGATGAGGGTTTAGGGTTGTACACTGGATCTGAAGAGTATTTTACATAAATGGTCATCTAAACTACTCCATCTATTTACATAACCTATTTATTGGTAATGATCGTATGCTTCAGTGATGTTGGGATGGCTCAGTGAACATGCAATCATAATCCTCCTGTTACTCAGTGTCATACGGATAATCATCTTTACTCTGGTGAATTTTTAATTTGCCACTACTTTCTGTAAGGTGAGCATTTCCCACAGAAGCTCCTTTATGCTTTGCCTAAGATTAGTTTTAGCTCACAGGGTCCTGTTTTTAAATAGCCAGTTACCATGCTTCTTTCTCCATATCAGCTACACAGTGGGGAGGATATAGGCCACACTAGTTTAGCTGCTCAGTTGAGTTTGCAAGCAGCAACTCAGATTGTGTTTTACGCTCAGGCATGCTATGTACAGTGAATTATGAGTTAAGACTTGCATCCAGACACTGTGGAGCCTCACACTGCAGCACATTCTCAGTTCTAAAACCAACCCAGACAGCAGACTGCTTTAGTTAATTAGATTCTGCAGATAAATCACAGACAGGAAAGTAAATTCCACAAATCAGAAGGGAAGAACCACAGGAAGTGGTCCCCTCCAGTGGAGCAGTGAAAAAGACTTCAGCTAATATATAGTAGGCATGCTTTTGGGTAGACATGGTTTAGTATTTCACTAGCACCAGGAAGCCTCAAGAGTCCAATACTGCAGATGAAATGTCTATTACATAAAGTTTTTATTCCATTATTTCCCATTCTAGCTGTCATTTAATTTTTCGTTTTTCATCCCTGTCCTTTCCTTCCAGCTGTAACCCTTGTCTCTTGTCGCCCTCTGTTCCACTTGCCTTGAGGATTCCAGGTGTGGCCTTGCATGGTGACATTTGTATTAGACTTGTGGAGCATGTCGCTGATCAATCCCTTGTGCATCGACTGCTGCTCTGTCCTCTGCCTTGGACTTGGATTTCTGATAGTGTTGGCCCATTGGATCTAACCACTGATCCTTTTTAGAGAGGTGTCGACAAAGGTCTGAAGCTTTTTGGTGTTTGGCAGCAAGGTCCGCCAGGCCTCCCTTTTGTAGAATCAAACTAATTAAAAAAATGAAAAAACTGACCTTGGCATAGAAAGTCAGTTCCTTGGAGTCACAGATGTTCTTTAGCTGTCGGGAGGCTATTCTTGGTTTGCCAGTCTTTGCCTAGACTTTGGTGTTTGAACCACAACACTACTCCTCTAGTGCTTAGAACATCACCTCCTCTAGTGCTTAGTGATCTATGTCCAGGGTGACTGACGATTTGTTACTTCTGTTGGTCTTGAGGGTCTTTCCCCCAATGGACATTAAAGCCAGTCTGTGTGGAGGTCACTGTCACAGCATTGGTGTGTGTGCCAGGTTTTTAGCTGGATATCAAGTCTAAAATGTCCATGGTATTCCATTCCTATTCCACTTTGTGGACATCTTCATAGTAAAAAAATAGATAGAAGGACCAGAAACAGCAACAGGAGACAACCTTGTTTGATTATTTCACTACTTCACTACTTTTTCACTACAGGTACACTGTGACACCAGAGAAGCTTCCAAAGAGTTGATTCTAGCTTTCAATATCAGCCGATTAATAACTCATTACTGTTCCATTTTGCTTATTTACACTGTTCTTTAATCCAGACCTGTAATCTTCTTCTGGAGGTTCCTTTCTGTTTATCCTTTGAAAAGATGACTGTAAATACAGAGAGGCAACAAGTGAAAATCATAATGCAATTGTTCTGTTGCACTGATACTTTATAAGCCTGTCACTATGACATAGGGCAGAGCGCACTTGCAGCCAAGATGCGTATTGTATCAATGGGCTTTCAACTTTATTGATTGTTGTTCCTCATTAGAGATTATTAAGTTAAGTTGCAGAGAGCAAGCAAAATCATCAGAGCATATACTCGTATAATAATTTATTTAAGCTCACTATATGGCCCAGCGTAATCATTCCTTATCTCTTGAAGTGGAAATGGCACATGTCCCCATGTGAGAATATTCAGAAAGTTTTGGCAGAGAAGGCAATATGGGTTTTAAGAGCAGCATATTTCTTCCGCCTCATCAAAGTGCACTGCAAAATTGTTTGAACTGCACTTTGAAGTTGTCAAATCCCTGCTGTCAAGCACATTGTGATAGACCACTAGTTCCATCTGGCTCGGATGTGTTGAATCAGAGGAATTTTCTCCAGCTCTATTTGATCAAGTTGTGGGAAAAACACAAAGCATATTTCTAAATACAGTTTTCATTGTTCGTGATGACAGCATGTTCCATTTGCTGCAGGCAGCTCAGTTTTATACTGAGCAAGTTATGCTATAAATGTTAACTGCTCTTGTATGTACTGAAGCTATCTGAGTAAAATGAATGGGTATGATTTGATTTACGATGAACTACAGCGATAATTGCACCTGGGTGGTTAATTTGGGATTTCATTTACACTCTTTCTATAATTTGTTTTGTACCATTTTCAGCCTAAACAGCGCTGCTGCGGCAGCAGAAAGTGCTTAAGGTGTCAGTTCTCTACAGTCAGTGATATGGAGTAGTGGAGGGACTTTGTGTCCTTTAGTTGTCCCCTGGGACACACTCAGGGCTCAGGCTCCTCTGGAGTTCATCCTAATTGTGCGTTTCTCACTTGAACTCGTTTTGGTGTGGTCGGCAGGAAGAGAGCAGGAGGAGGGCGCGGGGTCGGTAATAAGTCAGCATTTGATTCCTCCGTTTTCCCTGGTGACGGAGAGAGTGCCTGGGAGAGATACCTATTTGATCCCCACTCTGAAGCCACCAACCTGACAGCCGGAGAGAGCGCTGCAAAGAAGCATAATGTAGGCCTTGGGCTTCAAGCAGAACTTTATCAAAGCTGTGAGAGGGAGGGATTCTAAAGAAGCTGTCTGCCTGCATAAACGCATTACCCAGAAACCAGAAGTGCTATTCCACACACTTAAGGCTGAGACACCTTAGATTTTGGCATGTTCTTTACACTAAACCATGCTGTTAATTAACAAATTTGGACAAAATGCTATGCTGTTACAATTTAAGTGAAATGAGATGATAGAGTCTGAATATTTCTATCTAAAACATTCTGACATTTGGGCCAAGGCTTGAATTCCAATGAGAAGTAAATATGGACTTGCTTTATGTGTCATTTTTGGTAAAAAGGAATTGAGAGGTCGATTGGCAAACAAGTAGATTCCCCACCAATGCGATAATACTTGAATAATTTAATATCTATACAATAGACTGTGATGTTTTCTGGTTTCTGGAGGCTTCTGCTCTCTTAAAAAGAAAGATGCCCAAAAACATTTTTTTCATAATGCAATAGAAGAAATGTTGTTGGTTCCCTTAAGGAACTTTCAATGCATGGTCCTTAAAGGGCCTGTACCCTACATTGTACCCTACATAGGCTTTATTATTTTTGAGATCCATGGATGATGTTTATGTGGGTTTACGTATTAAAAACAACCGTAGACCAGTTTTACTTGACTGTTTTCCATCCTGTGTATATCAATTAGACCTAAGGTATTAAGACTGTTTCGGTTTTTGTGCTTTTAAGACTGATTTACATAAACAACCTGTGTCCTGGTTGACTGCTCATTCAAAAAGCAGTCCAGACTGAAACACTCCTTATAGCTTTAACATGAATGAGTGGGGCTAAACTATTGAAGGTTGAATAGGATGATACATGTAAAAATGCTTATTTAGTGATAACACACATTTTAAATCAATTTTGATATAGAATTCCTTATAGGCAATATGGATTGGAGAGTGATTGGTAACCTTTTAAACTTTAATGCTAAGCCAATGTTTCTTTTTTTAAATAGCAAGGATACTTCAATGATATGGGCCCTTCAAAATAATTTGTCTTGGTCATTAAATTGGTAAAGAACCTTTTAAATTTTGTGATAATGTATGTATGCAACAGTGTTAATGGATTCATTAATTTGTCTGTCGTAAGTTTTCCCTGGAAACAAAATATCCAAAATATCAATTATTTCATCATCTTTAGAGATGCTAGCACGCTAGCAAAACATATCTTCAAAGTGTATCACTGTTGCAGAGATGTGTACATTATGATCACATGCAAAGCTCTTGCTGCCTTGCGGTTGCAAAATGAAATGAGAATGTCTCTGGGGGGCATGGAGAACAAGCTCATAATGAAGTCAGTGTGCAAGCATCCACTCCCAAACGATTCAGTTCCCTCTGATTTTAAAGAGCTTAGGCTGACTCTCGAGATTAATCTCTACGCAGTAATATCATCACAGTTCACTCCTACAGAGTTACGTTTCATTCACTTTACCTCGGTGGGAGTTCATTCCACACTGGTGATTTTACTGTGAGGTGCCTGCAGGTGGAACAGTAGACAAGTATTGCTTTTTGATGTGCTCTCTTGAATTTTATATGAACCTTTCTTTACGACCGCGTGTATGTTTTTGTGCGACGAGACGAATCTGCTCTGTATTGTGGTTATTTAGTCTGCGTGTCAGTGACTAGAGCTGGGGAGGTTTTTTGCCTAAGCTGAGGGCAAAAAAAATGAAAAGAGAGAATGACCCATTCATGTGAGACTGCCATTTGCTCGGTAACTGTAAGGCAGATGAAATTGTTTAGGAAGGAGAGAGAATATTGTAAGTCATTTGCCTGCTGTATTAATTAATCATTTGTGTCTCGCTCTGGCTCCAGTGAGGGGGGAAGTCTGTGGAAGTGCGCGCTCAGCTCTGTGGGAGTCTGATTGCAGCTCATCGCTGAATACATTCATTTATTGCAATGATTGGGTACTGCGCGGAGTCCTGCGTGACTTTCTGCAATAATCAGGGAATGAGTTCCGTATTTATACACACATCGGCCCTGTGAGCCTGCCAACACTCTGAAACTGCGAGAGAAAATATGTCGTGTGTCACACATGGCCTGGCTTTAATGGTGTACGGAATAACGTGGCGAGGACTAACCATCCACATTATTCCAGAAGGTCACTGTTTGTGGGGCTGTGAAGGAGCGTAGAGTGTCCCACTGAAGCTAATGAAAGAGCTAAGGTTATAGATAAGTGTACACTTCATTGTTTCACAGGTCACCGCCAAGTGAGCGGGATTCATAAGCAATCTAATAAAACCTAGACACCTGTCTCTTACTGTGATAAGCATCCTGCTATCTGATTTGAACCAAATGGCTTTAGGGACCTCAACATTGCTAATGGTGTTCACTATGCCATTGTTGGCCATAAAGAAATATAATTGCTCCGCTGATCCCTTGTGTTTGTGTCCATTCATTCTGCTTATTTCTTGTCACCGAGAGGTCATGGGAATAGTTAAGTAAGGTTATTGTTGAGCTGAGATATGTATCAATGGAAAAGCAGAGCTTATTATTATTGGCTCGCTGCGAGTCAGTTCTTTATCCTCATCAGACGGGACACTGAGAGGAGCAGGTGGCATTAGCTTGCGGTCAAAAACAAACGCAGGCTCCACGTGGCGGTTCCTTTAACGTGGCTCTTTCTCTCCCTGTTTCTTTAAGACCCCCCTCCTTCATCACAGACATGTTATTGTTTCTAAATATTTACAGTGCGCCCAACCCCCCCTAAAGAGTTAAAACTCAAACAGAGAAATCGCACCAATTTCCAAGCGCGAGAGGGGCTATTTTCTGCCTTTGAAGCATTTTCCAGTCTCTGAGTACACGCTGTCCCGTTGAGCCGGGCCCAAAAATACGCTGCTGGCATTGTGCTGGCAGCAACTGGAGCATATGCAGCTCCTCTGGCCTGCCGTGCCCACCCGCAGAGCTGCCGGCACCCACATCATTGTCTTAAATGCGAAGTTGGCATGCTCGACAGGCAGCCGCCATGCAATACCCCTTCCCTGCCTTCCGCGAAAGGCAAACCCACCATTTCTATGCGAGGGACAGAAAAAGAACCCAGCAGCAACTCTTTCACGGCTCAGCACATTCGGGGAGTGGCGCGGAGGTGACTTTACACCCACACAAAGGTCAGAGACTGATTCACTCTCCTCTGTGCGCTCGCTTATCTCAGCAGGGATTAAAGAAAAAAGCCTGTTTGATTAGGGCCTGAACTGGAGCTAATCATGCTCTTTGTCCTCTAAGTGCATGTACATAGGTACAGATACAGATAATTAGCAAGGAGGACTCATTTTTTGTGCAAACTTAATTGAAAGATTAAGCAATTAAATTCAGTGTTGAACTAACATATTTCTAACGATGAAGTGACATTACATGGAATGAATAAGGGAATATGAAAAGCCATCCTCAGCTAATATGTTTCTTAACAATTTTCCCTTCCAAGGACCCTTCCCCTACTGAAGCTGTTTCATCCATTTGAAGGTTAAGCTCCTGCAGTCTGCACTCTGATTTAATCTTCCTATTGCAGGTAGGATCATGCCAGCCATGCTATTAGGGTGTGAATATCAGCGGCTCTGAACTCCACACAGATCGACAGGGGTCTGCCACATTAAAGAAATAAGAGCATGACTCACAGGACCCTTCTGGATAGAACCACAATACAGAAAAGACACTGACCTCCAGTGACAGATATACAGTATTTACATGTGGAGCCCACTGACTGCTCATGATTCACAGGGTTATTAGTGCATCTTATCTTTTGAACATTTCTGCATGAAGGGAATTGTGAGGAAAGTGTGCTCAAAGGGCTGAAGTCCTCTAATGCTGAGACGAATCCCGCTTTTTCCCAAAAAGATAATAAGGGCAAGAAGAACTGAAGGTCTGCTTGATCATATGCATTATTTGCTATGTTTCACTGGGATCCATGCAGAAATCAGTGCGAGGGAGTGGAAGCAAGTGGTGGATGGTCTTAAAATAACTGAATTATTAAAGTCTAATTCAAAAGCCTACGCTGCAAGGCTGGCTAATCTTCGGCTCCTCCGAAAGGGGGGCAGAGTACGGAGGTGCATTGTTCCGAGTGAGATTGACAAGGGGAAGCCGAGAGAAGAGATCAAAGACTCTGACTGATGAGGCAGAAGCCGCCTTTGTGGGGGGAAGACATCTGTAGCAGGAAAGTGTCTTTTGTCTAGACAGGAGAACTGTTGCCTAAGCACATTGTCACAAGGACATCAAGATTAAAATAGATTAGGTCACAAATGCTGGGGCGATCATGACGTTCTGAAGGCTAAATCGTTTAGTTCCAAATGCTGAGGCATGTTAGAAAACCTATTTTTTTTACATATAATCAATAAACATTTTTAACATGAAAAAAGGCTGTAGGTTTGTAGACATTGTCTACATGAAAGTCTTAATTTCCACACGGACGTTGTAGCTGAACCCTGTGAAAGAATGTGGAATATAGTCGGCTTCATAATTATTGGTACCCTTTAAACCAGGCATAAAAGATTATGAAAAATGTCTGTGGTTCATTAACTTAATCTTGCACTGAAAATAAAGAGAAAAACTTAAGTGCATGTGGTTAAAGAAACCAATCCATAAAATACTTTTTAACAAGACAGCATGTTGCAGTTGGCCTCTTTGCATTGAGTACTGTTGCATCCTCTGTTTGCCAACAACAGCAATAAGTCTTCTACTATGAGGCTTGATGGGAGGATACAGAGTCAGACCACTCCTAAAAAACAAAATCTGTCCAGGTCTTCCAGCTTCCTTTTTGTTCTCTTCTGGACTCTCCTCATCAGTTCTCTTCACATGTTTCAGTGAGGTTTAGGTCGAGTGGCTGAGATGATCGTGCCAAACGCTTGATTCTGTGGTCATCTAACCATTTTGAGTGGATTTGTTTGTGCTTTCCTACTGGTTTAGTTTTTTGGCAGAGATTTCATTCATCCTGGTAGTCCCTGGTGCCATGCATCCTAACAAGATTTCCAGAGATTTTGGATGAAAAACAGCCCAGGAACATCATAGATCCACCACTATAAACTTCCTTCTTTTTGACTGGACCTTTTTACACCTTTTTCTTTTACCAAAATGATTTATTTTTGGTGGATCTGACTATGGAATGTCTAGTGGTTCTGTGATTGTGTTAAAATGATAAGGGCTTTTTTGTTTTCATAGACTACATTTACTTCAGTTATGTTTTCAGCAAATCAACTACAAAGACACTTTATTTACCAATGGTGCCAATAATTGGAGGCAACTGTATGTAAATAACAAAGCCAAGATGATTGTTCATTTTCAAGCAGATGTTAAGCCATTTTCTCCAACCCACACGTTCCCATGTACCTATCTTGGATCTCTCAGATATACTGCAGAGAGTCTGTTTAATATGCCAACAGAAGAATAAAGCATTCCTTGTTTCTCTCCATGAAGACAAACAAGTCCAGCTTAGCAGCACTTTTAGTTTGATGCCTTGCCAGAAGCTACACACCTTATCTTAGTCAAAGTGAAGAAGTGCAAGGATCTCTCCCTGACAAGAGTGTTGAAGATAAAATTATCATATTTCACATTCATGTCTCTCACAGTCTGGGAAGCAGAGAGCAGGTGGTTTTCTCTCAGGGGAATCGATGCCTGATGCTCAAAACTAGATCATGAGGCCTCATCTATCAAACTCCTACTTGCCTGGAGATTAATGTTACAAGTGCACAATTGTAGTCACGTTTTATGAGTCTTACCTAAATCAACTTGTCATAATGGGTTGTCAGCTTCTTAAGAAGTCATTTGTGTTCTCTGATGCACACAAAGCTTGAAAAAATGCAACTTGTTTGATCATCCTGAGTTCACAGTAACAGTGCCCCCTGTGAGAGCTCCTGCTGCTCAAAACACACTGGCAGGCTGGGCGGTCACCTTTTGTGTAAACAAAAGGTCACGTAAACACATGTGCCAACTTGTGATCATAATTTTAAAAATAGCAATGAATGCCTGACTATTTGCTGTACTAGAATTGACCAGGTGATTTCACCTCAGCTTGGCTTCAAAATACACAGCAATGTGTCTTCAGAGAGGTAGATTAGATGATGGATTGTTTTGGTTGGAGGTCCATTAGGCAGGGCCCACAGGGTTCATCTCTTCTGGTAGTGGCTGAGCCAAGCCACTCTGTACAAACTGACAAATGCTATCTCAAAGGAACATGGCATGAACCTTTAAAGCTGATTGATAATGGTCCCTGCTTGATTGTCACTAGCTTAATTTTTACTAAGCGTACTCTAGTTAGCCATCATGACATCAAAGATCTGTCATAATAACTGTAATAACTGTAAAACATAATAACTGTAACATGACACTGTTATATAACAAAATCTGCCATAACCACTCATGAGAGCATATGACATCTGTTATGGCATGCTTACGGCATGATTATGTCAGTTATGTAGTAGGGTTCAAGTAAAGTGTTAGTCATAAATGTTTTATACAAACAACCTTTTTAGGTTCTTCAAAACATGTTCTAAATGTGTGACCCCCTTTTTAAAATAGATACAGTAGTCTGTTTAAATCTCAACTGCATATGTTATTATTATGCATTGTAGAGAATGGTGATTAGCATTTTTTCCCTCAACAACTGTTCTGCTAATCTACAGTTAGACAGCGTGTTGACTAAATGTAAAGCCCTGCTATTTATAGCACCTATGATGGTATGATTTCATACTCATTTGCTCTATTACAGCTGGGAGAACTTTTTAGTTAACATACAGACAGCTTTTATTATAAACCAGCATATGTCCTGATTGCCACATGGACGGTTCTACTGTAGACTATACACTTTTTTCACCAGCAGTACTGATACTTAAAGTACTGAGAGGTAGGTTCTTTTGTGTGTCATCAGCATAGTCACATAATTTGTCTACGGCTCTGAAGTTTTGACAGGCAGAACGAAATCTTGTCTAAATAGATAGAGGCACGCAAAGAGATTGCCTTCTGAGGAAATATTAGAGTTTGCACCGAGCTCCCACGGAATTTCCACGTAGCTCCTCAGCTCTGCTTGACAAGCGGCATCCATCAGCTGTGCAGCAGTGCAGCGTACACCCAAAACTGCTCAGACCAATGCACAAAATAATTATGGAGAAATGTGTTATTCTCTGACATCATTTTACTTCATTCCCTTATTAAGTGCCATCCATCACAGCTAGTCAAGTCTGGCTGCTCTTCGCTCCATGAGCACAAGGTCCTGGGTCCAGCTGCATAAAACGTCTTAAGTAAAGTTTTTGGTTATGAACACCCATAAAGTCCCCCTGAAATCAAAACTGACATTTTTATTACCTTGTGATTCCTCAATCATGTTGGGCCCAATTCATTGGATCGTAACACTTTAGAGACAAAAGTTTACAAATTCTGTGATTTTTAATCAAAATCAGTGGGTGGGGAACTATAATAATATAATGTTTCACCTTGCTCAGAAACCCTCCCTGAAACTGTGCATCACTCATCAATACCTGAGGAATGTGTTATGATTTACAATTCAGTTTGACTTTTAAGAAGCACTTAAGGCTGAGTGAGTTATACAAAAAAAACCTTTGCTATGGAAATTAGTCAAATTTGCTAATATAAGATTGCCACGTTTTTTAAAGTAAAATAACATAATACCTTCTTTTTCTCAGGGAACGCATTTAGTATTAGTTTTAAGAGGCTTTATGCAACATCCTTTATTCAGCATTAAGGGATCTTCTTAAGCACATCACATACGGTTTTATGGCACCTGAGACTCCTGAGCCACAGTCAGTGCTGTTCTTTTAAAGAAAAACACTGAATCAAACATGCATGTTTCAGCAACAGGCTAGAGATGTCTGAACAGCCCATATGACAATACGCATGTGAAATGCTAAGCAAGTTATATATATAGAGATTTTTTTTTAATTAATTAACACAGAAATGACTAACCAAGCACAAAAGGCACTACTCTAGGCTAGATAACTCATCCCCATATGAGAACATTTGTTCTATTGATACTGTAAACACGTCTCTAAAGAGCCTCACTCACCAAAACAAACCGTTTCAGATGCTTTTATGTGACATATTTTAAAATGGAATCTAACCATTGAGGGATCATCTGTACTCAATCTCAGACTTCAGGACCTCAGGCAAACAGTGCTACTCCGTAGAGAGAAGAAGAAGAAGGTGGAGAAGAGCGAATCAGAAGTGCTTGTTCCTGCAACAGGCTGGAGGTATGTAGGCGAGTGCATTTCGAGAGGATTAATTAGCTAGATTTGTATGACAATGGGCCTGTGACATCTGGTGTAGTTATGGCAGTAAGTGTTAATAAGGTACGGTTCAACAGCCACGGAGTGCGGAGTTTATCCGTGACAGCGAAGACAAAGGCAGCCCACAGCCCCGCTGCGCTGATTATGTGTCTTAGGAAAGAGTGCGAGACCACGACTTCATTCTCTCCCTGTGACATATGGCGGCCTGTTACACACAATAGGAAGGCAGCTTGTCTTACATTGTGATGATGTGCGTTACATGTAGAGATTACCCTGAAGACATTCTGTGGCCAGGATTGTATTCCTGTGATCCACACCGCATCAAAGTTTACCTCTGCTCTTCATATCCTGACGCTCTACTGCTGTGTTAGTTCATTTACTTGCTCTTTAGCTGAATTGCATGGTATTGGCTGATGAAAGGTGTTGTTTAACTTGCTTATGCTGCAAGACTATGGCATTATAGATCTATGTGTAGATCAGAGAGAGAGAGAGAGAGATGATGTTTGAAGGCTGATTGTTTATTCACAAGAGAAGCCTGGCCTTGGCCTGGAGGAAAGAGCTTCAGGAATCACTGAGTAACGTTAATCACACAAGCTATCTTCAGACAAACACATGCACATATTAATAATGCACTTGCAGATATTTGCTATAAATAAAGCATATACTGTGTACTGAAGTGAATGTGAATTCAAAGAATCCCAAACACTTACAGCAAATGGTACATAAGTGAATCAAATCACCAGTTTTTTGGTTTGTGTGTGTGTGTGTGTGTGTGTGTGTGATTTTTGCACCGCTAGCGGTCAGACAAAATATGTTACTTGTCTGAAAATATTTAAGAAAAAGGATATCAACTCAAATATGCTGGGTGCATGAGTATTCAAAGCCCACATATTTATACGATGCAGTGAAAGCTTTCAGTCTTTTGATTAAGTATTATCAGTTTTGTACAGCTAATCATTTTCACTGATTGGATGAGGCTGAGAACTGCTTTTTTTTAAAACCATGCTTCATGAGGAGTTTGACTAGACCTTTTTGTTTCTGAGCCATTCCGCTTTCAGTCGATATCCCCTCCAAAATTAAAATAAATTGGAGACATTTCCCTGTTGAAAAACACTTTACAGCATGATACCACCACCATACTTCTTTGCAGGGATGGAATTACTAAGTTATGGGTAGTATAAGGCTGGCACCAGAGCAACTGCTTCAGCTGAGGATGTGGAACAGCCAAAAGTAATTGATCTGAAGACCTCAGAGCGGAGGAAGGGTGAAGTAAGTCTATGATGTAGGATGGGGCTAGCACATTAAAGACCTTTAATTAAAAGCGAAAGAAAAACAAACATTTTATAAAAAACAAAAAAGAAGCAGAAACTATACCTCCGTCTAACAGGCACTTTCTGTAATAATTGAACAAACTGTACTATTTGCAGCCAATGTTGATTTAATTCCTTAACTCCTACTTAATTACTGCAAATAGAGATTTGTAGTAATCTAGATGTGATAAAAATTTGTGATAAAAAGTCTTCAAAACGAGAAATTATTTTGCATTGAAGCTAAAAATCAGCTCCTGAGATGTAATTCAGATTGGTTTAATGTGAAATTAATATCATATAGAGGCAGGATTTCGTCACATAGCCTAAAAAATAACTCATGTGAGAGATGAGGCCGCAGGTATTAAGGAACTGGGGGAATTCAAAATATTAACTTGTTGGGCAGTAGTTTTGAAAATGGTGAGTGCATCATTCCCTGCTGAAAAAAATAAATGGAAGGACAGTCCTGGGCATTTTTTCCAGTCGATCACTGGCAAACAAAACTAAGCTCATTAAGTTGACAATGTTTTCATGGATTTGGTCATCTCTTCCAATGTACTTCAGTTTTAAAAACTTGCTGATGCATGACACAGACATTCTAGTGCAGGGATGCCCTTTTTGTCTTGGTGGGGCCATGGGCCAAAAAGGAAAACAATATTCAAAAAAAGAAGGCAGGAATGTTTCAAATCAAGTTTCTAAAACCTACTCTGTATTGTGTTACAAAAATACCTCAAAAATAAGACTAATTAAAAGAATCCTAGACAGAAAATATGAATGAACTAAGTCACCAGAGGATACCAGAGTTTATACAAACCTGCAAAACATTCATAATCACTTTGCATCAGTGTCTTGTTCTTTGAGTTTACCACTGAAAACAATTCCCCCTGTGGATAAGACAAGGAATTGTTTCACAAACATGTCTAAATGACTTTTTGTTAACAATGAAAGTATGCCAAACCTTTGTAAAATTGTCAGAATTTTCCTATAAGTAATGGCTTCTTTCTTGCTGCACCCAATACAGGCTTTTCTGTGCTGAGTTCTTGATTTGATGGACTGGTGCACCTTTACTCCACTTTCAGCCACTGAACTTTGTAGCTCCTTCAGAGTGATTGCTGGCTTATCTGTGGCTTCCCTCAGTCTTGTTGGGACACTGAATTTTAAAGGGCAGTTTTCTAGTGTCTGTGTGGTGTGATGCAGCTTTCACTTGCTGATTATTGATCCAGCAGTGCTCAGTGGGAGATCCAAGCATCCAGTACCTTTTATACCCTGAGCTGGTTATATGAGTATTTATCTCTAATGTCTGTATTCTGTAGTCTTCACTCTCACATTTTACCTTCTGACACTTTATCTTTAACCAGAGTGATTATAAAGAAAATGTGGCAGTTACAATGAACACTTCACAGATAGAAACCATCTACATATAAATAGTAAAGTTAAAATTAATTAATAATTAATTAATAATTAATAATTAATTAAGTTATTTTTATATATTTGTATTTCATTTTTGTAAACATAGCACAGCAGGGTTTGCATATTTACACAACCTTTATGTTTTAGTTTTTTCCTTTATACCTTTCAACCTTGATATTTTAGTTTTTCTTTAAACTATCTGCAGATATATTACTCTTTTGACTTTGAAAATGCATTGTGGAAACACAGATTACTTTGCTTGGAAATTATAGAGAGAGGTGAGCCATAACGTGTTGCTTCTTAACAATCACTCACAGCTCTTCAAGAGCAGTTATAACTTTGGAAACAGGATTTTAAGTTGGATCTTCTTGTGAAATCCTATTCCTTTAGCATATAATCTTGCTTGTTTTAAGGAAGAAGAGAAAAAGCAATAACATGTTACAGCAATATGTTAGATAATCAAATAAATGAGAAATATTAGATATGTTGACTAGATTTAAGATGATTTTGTTTACAGAGACAATAGTAAAAATGACAGCATTGTGGTGGGATGTGGAGAGAGGAGACTACTGACTGAACAAAACGTTTTTTTTTTTTTGCATGAGAAAGAAAAAACTTTCATAAACATCAAAAGGTATCAAAAACATATTATGCAAGTTCGTTTAAAGCACTTCTGGACCATTTCTATTGGTTCAGTCTTTGTGACTTTTTTCACACAATGTAAAGGTCACATTGCATTTTCAAATGACTGTTTTCAAAACAAAACCGTACAGCTTTTAATGAATTTTAATGCAATAAATCACAGTATTTACTGCCTTCTTTATTTGAATGTGGTTTCTGTACTATGTCCGGCTCACTCCATTCAACACAATGCACAATGAAACTGATTCAAAACCACAACCAGAGGCAATTGCAGAATACTAACATCAAGGCCTGATTCATTTTAAAATGAAATATGACAACAGAAATGGTCCGTTTCAATTCTCAGACATTGTGAGTTAAATAAGAGATTGATGAGTTGGGGTCAGGGTTTTCAATAAAGTTAGGGTTAGGGTCCTCAATTAAAATAATCTGCAAAACGAATCTGTTTACAAAATACAGCTTTCACTGATTGGTCATGTTTGTTTACCCTTGTTTACCTTTTCTTCTCTCTCTCTCTCTCTCTCTCTCTCTCCCCACTGGAAGCTTCTGCATAGTTTGTTCAATGTGTCCTTCAGTTTGTTCTTCTGAACACATCCAGTGTTCATACATATAAATGGTATACTAAATGCGTATGTGTGGGCAAATGAGTAAATATCTCCAGCTTAATTTGTGCAGCTGTTGCAGTGGCTGCAGTTCTGTAACTGAACCCTGCTGTTCTGATCAGCAGTGTGTGATTTTTATGTGTTGTGTTTTTTTCACCCTTCATCCGTTTGTTTTTATGTTTCACCCTCAAACCTAGCATGGAGATGTTTCCTGCTGTCTCCTGCCAGGGAGCATAATTAGCATAAGGTGCATTTACATACTGTTTAGCTTTTGGAGCTCTCGAACAGTTTCCCAAAGACATGGAGGACAGTCATTATGATCTTTGTGATTGTTCTCCAGAGTTCTCCTCGCCAGAGGAAAACATGTCATTTTCCTGTCCTTCAAACAACAAAACGAATAAAAATCATTGCAAATCAGGTTGAGACCGGAGTAGGACACCAGAAAAGAGACGGCGCATCCTTGATTACAATTCGTTTGCAGGCTGGAGCATTTTATTATTGCATTCAGTTGATTAGGTAACGCGTTCTGGGAGTGACATTGTGAAGACGACACAATCGACTTGCTCAAACAGCGCCGGGTGCCAGTTTCGGGAGTGAGAGGCTGAAAGTGACTCCACCATGGATTTTGGACTGACACTGTGATATTGCAAACAACAAACAATCGGGCCACTCTGCAAACCCCAGCCCCCTGCCAACGTGAGGTCGCCGCAGCGTGGCAACAATAGCAAGGTGAAGGGAGCGGTGGCGTGGCTCCGGTGCCAGTGTGCGGGAGGAAGAGTGGGGAAGTGACTCAACAGCTCCGGGCTGCCTGGCAGAGAAGTGTGGGGCGGCGAGGCCGAGGTCAGCCAGCATGGACGGATCTGACAGCAGGCACTGCCAGCTTGGCATCTCAGGGGCTCTGCACTCACTGCCAGCACTCCCCATAGAGGTATAGTGAGACTGCTCTCCTCTGGGGGGGAGAGAGAGAGAGATAGAAAGAGAGACGGAGAGAGAGAGAGATGAAGAAGAAGTAGCAAAAGAGAGAACTGGAGGGAATAGAGACAGAGAAAGAGAGGGAGCACAAGGGAGAACAGGAAGAGAATCGAGGCCAAGTCTCCTGCCCCAGAGTTTACCACCACGGGCGTTGGAAAGGGGGTAAAGACAAAGAACAAACAAAAGCAGAGAATTGACATTTAGATGGGCTCAATCTGCTTTGCATCCACACTGATAATGGACTAACTCACTAAACTGAGTGTTCATCTTCTGGAACCCAGTGCTGTGGAGCACAGAGCTGGGAAAGCAGGCCTAATTATCTGTGTTAGCTTTGTACAAAACAGTCTGTAGATGTCACTTCTCAGCAAGAACATTTTTTATATTGTCCTTGTTTCCCAGGGAAAGACCAGGTCTACATATTGGAGTAAAATATTAAGGCCTTGTCAAGGCATGGATTTGGTGTAGTGAATCACTACATGATTAATTACTATACAGTCATATACCGTAGACATCTCTTGTAATTAGTGAGCTTAGCTACTTTAAGTTACTTTAACAGCTTACAGAATCTCACTGCCAGTGGAATAGAACACTCTAGAAAAAAACTGCACATGTGCCTGAGGTCACCATGCCCCGTGCCAAACATTGACTAGAGGGGTTAAAAGCCCCCAGCACTGGATTGTGGAGCAATAGAACTGTTGTTCTCTGAAGTAATGGAGGTCCATTTTATACCTTTGGGATGAATCATCCAACATTGGTACCCTGCCCTCACTAACGTTCTTGTGGCTGAATGCTATCATAGTCACACAGCAATGTTCCGGGATCTAGTGGAAAGCCTTCTTAGAAGAGCAAAGGCCGTTACTGCTGTAAAAGGGGTACAAACTCCATATTCGTAACTTTCAAAGAATGCTCAGGTGTGCACAAGCTTTTGGACATATAGTGTAGCCAAATTATAAAGCTGGAAATGAATATAATGTAGTCCAGTGCACAATTCTACCATATATTTGTACTCAATGCCATTGGTAAAGTTGTTTAACTTTTGAATACCTAAAAATAGCTGCCTTGCTTTTACCAGTGAGACAGTTTTATAAGATATGAGCACGTCTGTCGGGTCACGTTGAAAGCTCCTGAGTTAATCCAGGTTTTAGAGCAGGGGTGCCCAAATCTGGTCTTGGAGTGACTTCACTGGGCTGGTATTTAGCTGTTTGTCTTGCCAATATTCCAAGTGTTGTGTAAAAATAGCTGACAACCTGCCTACTCAAGTATTGATTTGCAGACTATATAAATGTCTGTAGCATAGGCTATAGAAACGGTCTCTATATTATCTGAGCATTTACTAACGTTCCAGTGGAACAGTTTTCTCAGACTACATGACTCATCTTTAGGTTTAATGAAGAACAATTTCCTTAATATTAGGTGACTGTGCAGACTCCTCTTCTATGAATTTGTTATAGGTTTACTGCATGCCATTTTATTTCAAGAAGTTTCACTGTGCACACTACTGTATGCACTGGATAGTCTATCCTGGAGTTTCAGTATTGCATCAGGACTAGTGCAGCAGAGATGCAGAGCATTGAAGGCCCATGGGAGAGGCAGAAGGTGTCAGGAGACAGTGATTACCTGACACAAAACCTTTAAGGAAGTTCAGTGCATGCCCTAAGGAACTGGAGTCCTGCCAGCTGAACTGCACCTTCATCCATTTGGCTGGACCACTGTACTGCTCTTCTGTCTCCTCTTCCTCCAAGCATTTTCTCACCCCCCACCTCCCCAACTGCCCACCTTCATGCTATTCTATTAACTCCTACAAGCCTGTTCAGCAGGTAGAAGCCTCTGCCTTCAGCAGGAATATTGTGTTTAGTATTCTGGTTTATTAAAATAGGAGAAGTTTAGGCCCCATGCTCAGACATCTTTATGCTTCTCCTTTATCCTGTGAAACATGGTGAGAGAGGCTGAGTGTGCTCCTAATTAGATTCACAGCCAAACCAACTCTTACTGCTCCTCAAAAACGGATGTAGTGCTGGGTGATACTAATATACTTCAACAGTGCAATACTTTCTAAGCAAACTCAGATCAGCCATAGCATTAAAACCCTTTTCCTTATATTGTGACGGTCCCCCTTATGTCACAAAAATAGCTAAAACAGCTTTGACCCCTCAAGGGATGAACTCCACAAGATCTCTGCTGGGGTGTCTAGTACCAAGATGTCTGCAAAAGATCCTTTAAGTGTAAGTTGTGAAAGTGAGCCCCCATGGATAAGACAAGTCTGCCCGCTACATCCCACAGATTGAGATCTGGGGGATCTGGAGGCCAAGTCAACATCCTGAACTTTTTGTCATTTGCCTCTAACCATCCCTGAATGTTTTTTGCAGTGTGGCAGTATGCAGTATTCTGCTGAATGAGGCCGCTGCTATAAAATATGCCTTGAATGGGTGTACTTGGTCTACAAGAATGTTTAGGTGGGTGGTACATGTCATAAATAACAGTAACATCCACATATATGCCAGGACCCAAGGTTTTCCAGCAGAACACTGCCCACAGCATTACAGTGCATGTGCCAATGTGCCTTCTTCTGCACTGTGTGTTCTGACACCTTTCTATCATAGCCAGCATTCATTTCTTTTAGCAATTTGTGCTAAAATAGCTCTTCTGTGGGAATGGACCACCTGGGCTAGCCTTTGTTTCCGACTTCAATTCCCTATGACCCTGTCGCAGACCAACCGGTAGACAATAGGCACTTCAAACCAGGAACACTTCACAATACCTGCTGTTTTAAATATGCTCTGATCCACTTATCTAACCAACACAAGTCGCTCAGATCTTTATTCTTGTACCTTTTTCCTTCTTTCAACACATCAGTTTCAAGAACTGACAGTTCACTTGCTGTCTCATATCCCCCTCCCCTTGAAGGGAAGGTTATCAATGTAACAAGATAATCAATGAAAGCTGCATCATGTTATTCTTACATAGATGTGACAATTTAAAGTACGATTAGCAAGATGACATTTATACCACCCTTGCACACCAAATGTGATTAATGCAGCATTATTTTATTATATTATTCATTATTTTATGCTGAAAATAGATGGTTAATGTACACCTTCCACAGCTCAAACAAACTTCACACTGTCAACTTCTCCTTTGGGACAGACAGTGAATGTGGTATTAAAAGAGCACCTATTAAAATATTAACCTTTGTTAACTACCTTTCCTGCCTATATGTTAATGTCAGTTTGATATGCTGAGTGGCAGCGTGACAGCTTAAGCAGTCTATCAGTTATTTATATCAGTTTAATCTTTAGGGAGGAGAGGTTTGTTCAGGTTAGCATACATAATGTTAGCATACATTACATAACGCAAGGTGGTGAAGTAGTCAGATTGTTTAGTGTAGCTTGACCTTACTTCACCTTTCTGAGGATTTGTAATATTAAATGGTTTTGGCCACACAAGATGCATCAGCTAATGTTATTCAGTTCATAAGATATGCCTGCACTGACTGAGCACACGCTAAAAAGCCCCCCCCCCACCTCTCTCGCCTGCACTGCCAAAGATCTGTCAATCATTTAAAGTCGGGATGTGTTAGTGAGTGGGCAGTCTGATAGTGTGCAGGTTTCCGATGATATAAAGGTGGCCAAGCTAGCTCCACCACACATCACTGATATAATTTAAGACTTTCTCATACATGACAAATATTGTGACAATTTTAGAGAATGGCAATTACATGAGCACTAAGTAAGTCAATAGTTCAATAGTGCAAAAATATACAAGGCATTCCACCGCATTCAAGAAAACAGTTGTAACACGTGCAATTCCCGGCTGGTGAGACCAATCAACCAATAATTCCTCCTGCTAGCACCCCAGCCTCTACACTGCCACTGCAGGAGGGTGTAGGGGTCTTAACACCTCCCTCCCTAGAAGGATGGAGACCTAAAATAAAACATCTTTGTGACCACTCCAGTCATGCCCCACGTCCTGTTTGGGATTGGAAGCACTATCTAAACGATCACCCTCAAAGAGGGGACTTGGACCATGTCATTACTACTGCCTGAGATAGTAACGGCCCACTTCATATCAAAAGGAACAATATAACACAATCAATACACTGTTTTTTGAGCGTGAAAACTGGAAGCTGTCAGAACAATAGCAGTGACCATTTCAGGGACTTCCTGGACACAAATGAGATCCTCTGTAGCCACAACGTGGGCGTTCTCTCATGGAGCTCCCCTGTGCAGTGGCATTACTGGAAAAATAGGCCATGTTTCTTCATACAATGATTATTCTTTTTTTATTAAATTGATTTTTATCTTTGATCATTAATGTTGTTAATAAGAAAGATGTTTCCTCCCTTATAGTATGATGAACCTGAATTCCTTTTTGAGTTCTCTGTACTGGTTCAAAGGAAATATCAGAGTAAATGAGCCCTACTTGCAAAGAGTGTGGACTGACTGAATAAAAGGCATGAACACTTGCTGTTTAGGGGCAGTAGTGATGCATGGATTATCAGAACTTGCCCCGCCCAGCCCATTATAAGAACCAACCTGCTCTGCCTGACCCCTGCAAAAATATTTGTTAATCAACATCTAGAACCCAACCCAACCCACAATGTTCTGTAAATTATTTATGATGGGTCAACCCATCAGGGCAGGGCAGACAATGACTTGTATTTCCTCCAGAACACATTCTCGCACATTCCTGTTTTTCAGATAACCACCGACACTTAATGTTGAGCACTACTACATTAATGACAGTTAATTGATTAAATGCTAAAATCTGTTATTTTACCTACTTCTGCTGAAAGTGCTTGCCAAGCAAAGGAAATGAATGTGACTCTGCAATCAAACAAAGTTCTGAACTGCCATCATTTTGAACTTCCATCATGTTTCCCATTTTATGTGTATTAGATGATGAGACGTTCTTAGATTTGATTTGAGTTTTTGATAAAGGCCTTTATGCTCTTAAATTTATTGCACAGCTCTGATGTTCGGCCATACTGCTACACAGCAGGTTTGAATGCAAGGGGAGGTTTATGTTCACAAAATTCTGTTATGTTCGCATTCACAAAATTCTTGGCATATGAATGTACACTGAATGCATCAACCATATTTTCTAAATCATATACCAATATTAATTGTTGTCTCTCTCTCCCTCTTTCTCTCTCTCTCCCTAGCTCTCTCTCTCTCTCTCTCTCTCTCAATTACTCACACTTAAAAATAATAGTTGCCTCAGCATCTTGGGCATAAATGGGCTAAATGCCCAATTAACCTAGTTACACATAAGCAGAAAATAGAAATCTTGTCAGATCTGTGAAAAGTTACACTCTTGGCAACTGAAATTTAAGATACAGCATAAATCTTCAGAAAAAAGGCTTTTTTTTACATGACCACAGTCAAATGCAAAGTTAGCCCTTCAGAGAACATCCTTAGGAGAAGAAAGGAAGTCAGCCACATGTTCTTACTCGTCGCTGATAAACAGAACCTAATGAACCGATGCAAAAGGAAAACAGTTGAATTGGTCAGCAGCCACTGTTTGCAGCCAAGCACAACGTACCATTGAGTTTGATGATGAGTACATTTGGACTTTGTTTATGCTGACTGACGTTCTGGGCTGCTAATGGATTTCTCAAAGACAAGTCTTTAATTGCCGCACCACATTTCCATTTCAATTATTCAGCCTATCTTGCAGTTCCGCTCTTTCTCTGTCTTTCCGAGCTGCTCGTTTGTAAGCTGCAGGACAGAAAGCTCGATGGATGGTGTACTTTTAACTGTGCAATAAATTCAGAAATTTTTAAATTACAATTAATAGAAAGTAGGCTGTAACCTAACCCAGGGTAAAATGACACCGATTTTTAATATAACGGTGCTTCTGGTCATTTTCTCGTTTAACATTTTAACAGCTATCTGACAGACGTTTCTCAAGATTCAGTCTAAAGTTTTTATGCCAAAAAAGTGGCTTTTACAGGAACTATCTGACTCTGTTTCTTTCACCAGTCGTACTTATTTTGATGAATTTTGGGTTCAAACAGCAGAGCGCCTAGTGCCAGTCCAAAGCTTGGGTAAACTAGAAAAGGCATCTGGTGTAAAACTTAGGCCAAATCAAATATGCGGATTAAACCACATTTCCATATTGGGCTGGTCAGTACCTGGGTTATCAATGGCCACTACCAGTACTGTTGGCCAGCAAGGTGCTGCCAGATTGGCAGAGATACTATCAATACTGCTGTGGTGACCCCCTAAAGGGTACAATGGAAAGGAGAAGAAGAAGTGTTTGCATCAATATACCAATCTTTTCTAGTGACTGTTACTGCTGTTACTGTCATAATGCAGTAACAACTCTTCTTAATTAGTAGGTGCATGTTCATTTTATAAGTTCATTTGTAGCAGAGATGTATATGCTGTTTATCTAGAAACATTATTAATCTTGTTAAAATATATTTCAAATGATTTTGCATAAAGCAAAATATATTTAGTGTTGTGTGCACCACTCGTCCCCTAAATACAGTAGCAAAACATGTGATTGTTTATCCACACCTCCCTATGAAACACAATGTACTTAAAATGTGCTTAACCCCACCTTAACTGACCACTGAAGATACACCAAACCAGTGTTTTTGGTTATTATGATGAACTAAACCTGCCTGTGTGTGGTTTTCCTGACATTCAGATGACTCTTTTGTGAGTGTGAGTGTGGATGTGTGTGTACTAGTTTGTGAGTGTATTTTGTACTTTGGTGCTGGTTATTTATCTTTTCTTTGAAAGGCTGTCTCAGCTGAAAGCAGGATAGAGCTGGTGGTAATTGAGTGTGTGTTCTCTCTTTTGTCTCCTGTGTGTGGAGTCAGACGGCAGTTTGCCCGCTGCTGAGCCGCTCGTATCTGTGCCCTGGCTTTACTGTGTGTTCACTGACATTTGAGTCAGAGACTAACGAAAGAGTAATGCTGAATGGAAGGAGCCAAGCCAGCAGTGCACCCTCTCTCTCTCTCCCTCTCTCCCGCGCTCTCTCTCTGCATCTATATCTCTATATCGCTCTCTGCCTCTCTGTCTCTCTCATTTCCTTTTCCTCCCTCTCTCTAAATCTGTCTATCTTTCTTTTTTCTGTCTATCCGTCTCTCTGCATCTTTTTTCTGTCGCCACCTCTCTAAATCTCTCAGTGACTCTCTATCTTTCTTTTTTCTGACCATTGTTCACTCCATATCACCCTCTCTCTTTCTGCCTCTTTATTCTATATTTCTTATTCTCTCTCTCCTTCTTTTTCTGATTCTCTCAGTTTCTAAATGTTGGCCCCTAACAGCCCAGTCAGCTGTTTCCCCTGTTTCTCTTTCTTTCTGCATTGTTTCTCTTAG
Organism: Brachyalestes nurse; assembly: GCA_037974405.1. Taxonomy (NCBI): domain Eukaryota; kingdom Metazoa; phylum Chordata; class Actinopteri; order Characiformes; family Alestidae; genus Brachyalestes; species Brachyalestes nurse. Next base: position 9,412,294 of record JBBPCY010000007.1, read on the forward strand.
TCTTTCCACAAGTGGCCTCAGGCTCCAGTATATGCTGCTCCTCCTCAGCTATTGTAACAAATTAGTGCACTTGTCACCAAAGATTATAGTGTCAAATAGCTGCTTTTTTTCAGAAGATGAAGTGTGGCTCAGGAGTGAATGGAGCAACTGCAGAGTTGCTGACTCGCTCAACAATCAATAGCGTGTGTGAGGAAAGTGCAGCAATAGGCCTGAGAGTATATTGTAATACTTATTACACTGGACTGGAGACATGCAGCCTGGACTGGAGTTTCAAAGCAGTGGAACTCTGGTCTAAGATCAGAGTCAGCTTTTAAAAAATGATTAATCAGAACAAAATTAATAAAACTACAAATAATGTTCAGTACTTTGTATCTGTCCGTTGCTCACAAGGTAACCAGGTCACTGCTATGTGTGACAGGACAAGCAGGACTGGGGAACAGATTACCACATTCTAATAAAGATGCTAATTATTAGCCTCAATGATTAACATACATGTCATACTTGATAAAATATTGAAAATTTAACCTGGTACATTATGTTTTGTTTGAAGATTGTTATTGACATTTTAACATATATTTTTTTTTACCTCATATTAGTTTTACAGTGATTCCTTCAGTGAAGAACTCTGGAGTAGAGTTGCTGCTATTCCAGATATCGTCAAATATCTAGGACTGCAGAAATAAAAACAGCAAAGACTGATGCTTGTATTAGATTAAAAAAAAACTGACATGCATTACAGAAATCATTAGATTTGCTCTGAAGGTCTGTAATGCCCTCAGTGTTCAGTGAAACATATTTATTGCCAGATATTGCTGGTGTATGTTTTCTGACCTTAACATACTGCGTCCAGAGTGTCAACGTTTTCTTTAGAGCTGATCATGAAGTGAGGCCTCGTGTATGATTGAAAATATCTTTAGACAGGTTTTTTGGATTTCAGGCCAAAAGTGGTCTGCATCACCCCAAGCCAGCACTTTATGTTTAAGACTGGAGTCTATGTTGAGCTTGGCCCTCTGTGCCTCGTATTCTTCAGGCCCGGTCTGTTCCTTTTAGTGGGGCAGAGGCCTGCTTCTGGGCACAAAGGCCATAGACGCAGACCCGCTCCGCACAGCGCTGCATAAGCTGCTGTGACATTGGTCCAAATCTCCTTTTGAAAACCTTGACCATTATCACATGATTCAATTTCACACTCGTGCGGACTGCTGACGTCCATAATTGCCATGCTGAGGATAAGCCATGCGTTTGCACTTGAACAGAGTGTTGACCTGCTCTCTCTCTCTCACTCTCTTTCTTTCTCTCTCTCTCTCTGTCTCTCTCTCTCCCCCCGCAACACACACTTGCAGAGGGTGCTACAAATGTACAAAAGAGTGAACAAGGGTTGAAAAGCAAAAGTGGAATTTGAAAGTCACTTATGACTTTTGAAAACTGCTCATCAAAGCTGTTCTGTGTGTGTGTGTGTGTGTGTGTTTCAGACAGCCCAGAGAGGCAAAAAATTGCCAGCTCTGCACACTGATGCCAGCACTTTGTGGACATGCTCCTTTTTTCTACTACTTCCTGTTATTCCAGGAGAGTTCAGTGCAAAATCAATGCCATTTCCTTGAGAAAATGTTTATCTCTGGAACTTAAATGCACTTCCTGTTTCCAGAAGCAAAAGACAATTCCATTAAAAAAATCACAGCTATTACTGGTGTCTAAATTAGAGCTTGATCATCAGAAGGAAATCGGGTGACTGATTATGAAACCAAGTAAAGCAGTTAGGTATTCTAAAATGTTATCAGATGATTACAACTTTAAGTAATGTAAAAGATTACATTAATTACTTTTAGTTATATAATATAATTTTAATAACATAATTTTTCTTATATATTTCTTAAAGGGTCCACAGCCTACATTTTATAGGGTCAACTTATAATGACTGTGTGGGTTTGTGCATGAGAAACTGTAATATTAACATTTTTAAATACCATTTTCTAACCTCTCTACTACCCTTTAAATTGAACAGGCTGTTTCTGTTCCTGTTCCTGTCAGGCCGGTATATGTAAATGACTTCTGTCCTGACTGGCTGCCCTGTAGATGAATGTGCTGACTACACTGTTGTAGACAATGTATATATTGTCATTTTTGTGACATCATAAAAATAACTAATAAAAAAAACTGGATATTTTTGCACTGGGAGATACAGAGCAATACATTTTAAAACATTAACTATGAATACATTACTCTTTTATTTAAACCTAGAGGACAATGTGATTTTTACATGACATGACTCCTTTGAGTTGACAAACAATAAGTTTGGCAGTGACCAAAAAAAAATCATCTCCAAAGTGTTTTTTCAGTAAGCTTCATTTGATCTTTAAAATATCTTATTATTCTTTCATGGTAAAATCTTTACTTTTTTAAAGGAATGGTAAACATTATGAGGGGAGGTCAAGCTTTCTGCTTCTGCAGTTTACCCCGGTTCTCTTGTTCTTTTCCCGCTGAGCTGTGAGCCGCTGCTGGCCTGTGAAACATCATCCTGTGAAAAAGTGGGAAGTGATAAAGCTCAAGAGATGAAAGAATCTCCGGAAGCACCCATGCCCTCTGCCTGGCTGTCAGTGAGGAGAGTTTTGAGCTTCCTGGGCCCAGTATATGATCCACTCTGTGAGTGTGTGTGTGTGGGTGTGTGTGTGAGTGTGAGTGTGTAGCCATCTATTTTATGACCGAATGTCCTCATAACGACTGTAGAAAATCTGCAGAAGTGGGGATATTTTTTCTGGTCCTTACAAGGAAATGTGCTGTTTTCACCACAAATTTAACAAAAAAAAATGTAAAAACTTAAAGAGCAGAAAAAATGCCTTTTGGTTACTGATGTTAAGGTTAGAGACAGGCATGGTTCGAATTACAGGGGTACTGGGGGTACTGTACCCCTGACCAAGACCCAGACCTACCCCCGGTGGCAACTATTTGTATTGACGTGGTAGCAATTATGGTGGGGTAATTCACACTTTGGGGACAGGTTTAAGTTAAGAGGTAGTATTACTCAGCTACAGATTTACATGACTATCATAAATATAGTAATATGAATGTGTGTGTGTGTGTGTGTGTGTATGTGTGTGTGTATGTGGCCTTGTATTGTGACCAAATGTCCTCATAATGATAGTACATCTGTAAAAGTGTGGACATTTTGCTGGTCCTCACAAAGAAATGTCCTGCTTTCACCATAGATTTATTTTATGTGTGTGTGTGTGTGTGTGTGTGTTTTAGACTTAGAGAGAGGAGAGGGCTAGCAGCAGGGAGGGAACAGCAGGGTTTGAACTGCAGAGTTAAAGAGAAGCCTTGATTGAAACATTGCTTTCAACTGAGCAGGCTACGCTAAACTTAGCTTAACACCAGCAAAGTAAAAGCATTTACCTGAATTTGATTCAAGTGTACACTTTTTTCCACTTGAATAAGATGCTTTGCTTCAGCACGGTTTTGTTTTTCAGTGAACTCACGTTCTCATAATAGTGTTGATGATGTATTTAGACTTTATTCGTGTGGAAATGTTTTGCTCAGCAGTATCCAGCACATTTAATGCAGTGCTCTTTTCACTACATTTGCTCAACATTCATCCACAGTGAGAACTCTGTCAGTGACGAGGCTGACCTTTCAGCGACACTATTTCAGAATCAGGCAATGGCAGCATAGAAAGGCCAAGATGTCCACATAATTGCTGTGCAACGTGTTCACAGATTCACTTCAGCAGTTCACTTCTTCTTCCTAGTTGTCTGGAAGGCATTAATCAGTATATGCATGCTCTATGATCAAAATGTCTGGTTTTGTCATCACATTCCCCACTAAATACATTCCTTTGTCCACCCACAAAATGTGGCATCCTTTTCGAAACCATATTTCTTTGAATGCCAAACACAGCACAGTATCATTGTCAAAATTTCTTTTGATCAGTGAGCTTCTACTAGCCGTATCTCGTGTGAATCGGCCTAATTTGCAAAAAGCTGTGGTGGCCTCCTCAGGGTTTCTTCAAGCCGCCCTGCAGCCTATTAACAGCTTCTTTACAGTGTAGATCTCCCATATGTGCACGTCACCTGTCTCACCGGGTGGCTCACAAATTCAACCCAACCCGTGCTGATACAGCACACAGAAACAGGAGGGGGGAGAGAGAGAGTGCATAGAAGGGAGACTACAAAACTAATATCACTGTCAAAGCGTAAATTAATGAAGCGGTGAAGGTTTTAGTAATGCAACAGAGGCTTTAGAATAACAACCACGCTTAGAAGAAATACACAAACCAAAAGCACAGCCACTTTCTTATTGGACCCCATTATTAGCTAGTACATGTCAAATCGTAGGGGTTTCATTATTCTATTATTTCTGAGCACTGACAGTGTAAACAAGGCAGTTTGGGCTTTCATGACATGTTCCTTTTTTGCATGTTGTGCTGGCAAATGAATGGCAAATTTCTTCAGCTTCTGGGAGGAAAATATATCAATTCCAAGCTGGATGGACACAAAAGTATCCAGATACACCTTTGGCTTATTCACTAGGGGCTCTGGACATGTATTCTGTAAAGCTGCTTTGTGACAACTTGGTTGTAAAAAGCGCTATATAAATAAAACTGAATAAAAAATGTAATACCCTTTGTAATTAGTAAGTTTAGCTACTTTAAGGTGCTTCTTTTGCTGACACTATTGTTCGACTGAGCTTGTATAATCTGCATAGACTACCAATAGAATTGGACACTCTGGGCTAGAGTCGGAGTGGTGTTTGTGGTCCAGAGCAAATCATCTAACATCAGTACGTGACCCCTACTAATGCACTTGTGACTGAATGCAATTATATTTTCACAGTGATGTTTTGGTGTCTGGTGTAAAAGCTTCCCAGAAGAAGAGATGCTGGACCAACAAACCTTTGTACATTTAATGGCACTTGTTTCTTAAACTGGTTCATCTGAGATTGAGATTGATTTGTGTCAGATCTCAGACTGAAGAAAATCCTTAATGAAGCTTTATTTTTCATAAGCTTTGAGTTTTACCCATTCAGACATTCGGAAGGGGGCTTGGTGTATTTACATTCAACAGTGAAGTGAATCCTGCATGCTTTTCAGCACTGACTCATCTGTTTAAGGGCTAGGTATTACTGCAGCGTTTTATGAGAGTGCCTCTCATCTTTAGCCAGCTCCGCTGATTCCGTATGACAGGGAGAGAATGAGTGGTTTTGTTTTTCATGGATGAGATTGTCAGGCCTGATAAAGAAAGATATACTCCCAGCTCAGCCTTACGGGAGCAAGACCTCAAATGTGCTTTTGATGAAGACAAATCGAGAAAAGGGCTCAGAAGGTTTCATTTAATAGTCAGTGTATGGTGTACACTTAAATTCATTTCACAGAATGCAGCCCAGGGACATTGCAGAAAATATGAGATGATTATTCAGCAATGGCTTCAGTGCAAGCAGTTAACTGGGGGCTGCATTCTCCCTGTATATTCTAGTCATGTCACTGGTGGAACAAACACTGGAAATTGGTGCACTGCATGAAAATGTAAAATTAGTTATGTGAATTCTCCATGTAGCCCAGCTTTGGTCTTCACTCGTTAAAAGAACAGAACAATCACTTTTGGTTCCATACAGAACCTTTTTATGGATCATAAAAACCTTTTACCATTTACAGGACTTCCACATAATCTAAAAGTAGTCCAGAGCATTCCTAAGATAACTTCTAGAAGCGATGAGTGCTAGTGCTAAGACTGTAGCTAAGACCACTTTTCAAATCCAAGGCTACAACTGTGCTTTCAGTCATTATAAGTGAGGTATATCCTCTACAGGTTCACTTGGGACAACAGACTAAAGAGTTATTTTATTACACAGAAGTTAAATATGGGTTTGATTCAATACATCTGAGAACACTGATATACCACTTACATTGTGTATTCTATAAGTATAACCTTCTCAACCATTTTATTTTAGTAATTGGCACAAGCATGATATAAATATAAAGTATTTTATTTTCTACAAAACACCCAACTGTGCATAAACATAGAAATAATCTCTTCCTCTACATACAAATACAAATGTGGTCATAAATTTAGAACATGGCTCAAACGGTCAGATGTTTGGAAGTTTTCTCCGGTTTTGGAAGACGATGGTGCATGAGCGCCCTAAGTTATTTGGCTGTCAATGCCTGCTCTCAGTGAATCCAACCAATTGCAATGCCAGGCAAAATCAAACACAAACACGATGATCTGGTTTTGAGTTGCTGGGGCATGAGTCAGTGTGCAGTGGTGACATTTAAAAATGCAAAGAAATATGCAAAGAAAATGCATAGAAATATCATGCTTTTAAACAGTGGGACCACAGACTAAGTTTGGCAAGGCCAGCTGTCAAGACAAAGACAAGTGCAAATACCATAGAGTCAAAGAGAAGTCTGGGACCATGGAAGACCATCTGATTCCAAGACCAACCCTGAGTACTACAACACTAACTAGTCCTATCTGGTTTATTGCTGCAACCAGAATAATACTCCAAAATGGTAACTTTGCAGGAAATGGTAGAAACATAAGTTACAGTGGAGATAAACTGGTAATTCTGTCTTTTTAAACTCTTTCTACTACTATTTTATTCAGCATGATGTATTAAAAAAATGTTGATGCTGAGGAGATATGTTTGTTGTCGTTTGTTGTCTGCTTGGAAACATACCCTTAGACTGCTATAAACAGACTCAAAATTAAATGCAAGTTTCTTGTTCATTTAAGTTCAGTTTAAAGAGGTGTGTTTGAAGACAGTGGAGGACTGTCACTCGGCCATTTGGACAGCCAAAAAAAGATCATTCTGCTACAAAGGCGCAGTTGGGAGAAGAGTCTTGATGCTTGCCTTCCATGCATCTTAAAGAATGGTGGCTGTAGTTAAGCCATAAAAATTTAAAGGGCCTGTGGTATGAAACAGCATCAGATATGGAGGGGCTTGGCATATCTGATGGAGGCAGCTACAGGAAAACAGCAGCAGTGACATGACATGAGAAATTGTTAAATTAAAATGAGTTAACTGCAAATCTGCACAGAAAATAGCTGCTGAAGAAGTGTGAATTGTTGGATCACAGTATCAAAATCACATAGCAAAATCACATTACTTCAGGCACTACCTGCACCCTGCAGCATGACACCTTTGCGATATGTTAAGCTGTGTTATAAACTGAGGTGCATGGAAAGGGCGTATTTTTAGGTGATTAGAAGAAGTTTTTTTTCTTCTTTATTAAACTGTTCTGTTCAAACTCTTCCCCATTTCACTAACTCACTGTCATCAGGGTTCTTAACTGTAAGGGTACTGGGTTTGAGGAGCTTTCTGGCACACGCCAGTAGTGCGGTCTTCAGCAGTATACTGTGTTTCCTACCCTGGCAGCCTGGGTGCTGACTACAATAGCCCCCGTACAGTGGGCCAGATGGCAACACATGTTTGCACAACACTGAGATCGTGTCGCTTGGTCACAGTGGTCATGGTGATGTGCAGATTGCCAACTGCTAATAAACCATATGCCTGTTACAAATAATAATGAGGTGCCGTGAATCTGCTCCCCCACTCTGGGTTTAGTTTATAGTTTCCTTCACTGCTTCCTACAGTCACACTGTAGCACTTTGAAATACACTGATGAAATAAATTGCATTTTTTTATTGGACGTATTGCATTAAACAAATCCAAAAGTTAGACATGTCTCAAATCCATTAGTTTATATGTTTTGTGTGACTTTCCTGCACTCTCCCTTATTATGGTGGTAAAACAAGGCTTCAGGCTATGCACAGTTTAAAACCTAGCTACCAACCCTCAATCTATCATCTTCTGTACACCTGTTCATTTTTCTCCCAACCTCGACTCTAATGAATCTCTCTATCTCTCTGGCTCCCTCCAGCCTCCTCTCTCTGTCTCTGGCTGCAGAGATAGGGCTGACAGGTTGGGCTGTGTGGTTGTTAGCCGATGCCCTTTGCTGAGCAGCAGGTCTTTGGCCCATCTGCCTGGTTCTGCTCGCTTTGAGACAGAGGTTCGCTCCAGATGTCTGCCCACACAGGCCTCCCAAAGCAGCAGAGCAAGCAAAAGCCCTGACATCGGGGATCTTTTAGAAGTTGCTGTTTGGTCACTCATCTAGGAAACTGACCTCCACACTTCAGTTCCTAATTGCATAACTCACAAATTAGTTTTGTAGTATTTACAAAACATTTCATAGAAGTGAACAATGATCCTGAAAATAAACGTTCCTCAAGCGTTCTCAGCCTAAATGTATGATTCTAGGGGGAAGGTAACTTCTATAGAATGCTGAGGCTATTGAAACTTTAAAAAGGCTATTCAAACATCCAAAAGTGGTCCTTTGAAGAACCATCCACTGAAAGTTTCATTACTGAACCAACAGTGTTTAGTCCATGCCATCCCTCCAAAGAACCCACGTATGCACCTGTATTTTAGTGAATGTCATTTTGAGATAAATTACTGAACAGTAAGCCATTGGTTTAATGGGTTAAACTTTCAGTGACTGGGCAGATTCTGGTCTTGCAGGATGCAAGAGTCTGTAGAGGCCATGCTGCACTCCAACAATAAATCTTAAGAATAAAGTAAAACGATATTTCATGTTAGTTAATAAACTTACTTATGCTAATGTATAGTTGTGTCTACATCACTTTATTGTGTCATGTAAGGTTTTTGTGTAAGAAGGGATACTTTTTTGAATCAGTATTTCTTCACTTTTTCATTCAAGCCAAATCAAGTCAGAATGCAGAAATAGAAGTAGTCCTGAATAAACAGGAGGGTAAACACTAACAAACCATTTGAATGACAGCAGCAATTTACCATCTGTTAATAATAACTGCAAATAGAATATCAGCCGGAAAAAAAGATATTTCTTCATTCAATTTTTAAGAATCCTTCATTTATTTAGTCATTGGTCGGTGCGCTGACAAAATTAGGTACATATTGTTTGTGTCTACACTTATTGTCTTTGTATGTGTCATTTACAGACTGTCCTGCATCATTAGTGGTCAGTACCAACAGTTAGCAGGTCTTATTTAGGTGGTAAATCATTCTCAGGAATGCAGTGACACTGTGTTGCACTGGTATGAGTGTCTCACAGTTTTTAAAAAGTGTGACCATTTACTGTCCGCTTTATCAGACACATCTTACCAGCTGATAGACTTTGCGGATGTAAAATTATTGCTGATAGTTCATCAGATGCTGCAGGGTTTGTGCCAGCCGTCCTCTAGTCCTTTATCAGTGGTCAGTTTCTGTCCCCAGGAAATATAATTGGTTAGTGGACTTTTCTCAGTCCAGCAGTGCCACTGAGGTGGTTAAACTCCAGCAGCACTGCTATGTGTGATTCAGTCTGTGCAGCACACATACTAACATGACAGTACCTTGGCAGTACCTGAGAATCATCCACCACCTAAATAATGCCTGCTCACTGCTGGTTCTGTGGTTCAATATTCTTTATTTGCCACATACACAGTAATACACTGGTCCAACATGTGGTGAAATGTGTCCCTGAAACAGCCATGAGACTCTCGGGGTCCTGACTATTGATAAAGGGGTAAAGGGGGCAAACAAATGATGCAAAGAAACAGATGGAATGCAGTTGTCATTGTAAACAATAAAGTCCACCTATATGGGAGGCAGAGCTGATAAGTGAACGATAAGTGAATCAGTGAATGTTTGCATTTGCAGGGAACTCCCAAGTATTTGACATCTTGAGCCTTGTGGTCAAAGGTCCCTGCATAATGCAGATTTATGGTGATTCTAATGTTTATTGGCATTATACTTATCATTATTATTATGACCTTTTTTATTGAGAATTCTACCTAAATGCCATGAGTATCATTTGCTATATGGATGTGACCTTAGAAGCAAAGTCATTGTGGCTGCATTTGTAAATGCTTGTGTGTGTGTGTGTGTGTGTGTGTGTGTGTAAGAATTACACTAGACCTCACTAGGTCCCAGTCTTTTTCCTGCAGGGAGAGTGCCAAGCATAGTTTGGCCCAGTGTGAGCAGCAAAGCAATCGGTGTCTTTTCTGTACCTGCTTGTGTACACATGAGATGACACACAACCCAAGCCTGAGAAAGCGGCTGATTAAAAGATAAAGAGCGAAAGAAGATCGTTCCAGCTCAGGAAGGTTTTAATTGAGACGCCAACCAGCTCTACTTCGCCAAGTGTCCTTCCTTTTAACTCCCCCGATTTCAACAAAATCCACTGCCAAGGGGACACATAAAAGCCAATGAACTCACTTCTTTTTACAGCGCTATTTTTACCACCTGAAGACAGGTCCAAATCATTACAATGCACAGACCTTGATGGCAAATGTTCAGTGGCAGCGTTCCAGCCTCCCAAAGTGAAAAGTTTGTAAGTCAAGCATAAATCTCAGGAAGACACTCATAAAACGAGAAGTGTTTTTGTTAGGCAACACGTCCATTGTCCTCTCTGCTCTATCTTTCATTCTTCCATTCGATAGCTGCCCAGCGGTCTGGCAGTCAATGTGCTCTTAAAATTAATGGTGCCAAATAAGGTTTTTTGGAGTGATGCCATAAAAGAACCATTCTGGGTTCCCTGAAGAGCCTGTCAATGGACAGATTCTTAAATAACTGCTGTTGTAATTGAGATGTTTGAATATAAAAAAGGTTTAAGATTTAATGAAACTTCATGTAATGTATTGGTTGCATATCTGTTTAAGCTTTTGGTGACAGCTGAGCTCTGCTACATAACATTGACATAACTGTGTTATGGTAGATGTATTCATGCTGACTAGAAGTAGTATTCGTACTGGATGAAAGTTGAGATTTTGTCTCTAGGCACAGTGGCCCCTGATTTTACACTTCTCCTAAAAACAATGCTTTCTAAATGGTTCTTGATTTGGATGTATGATCGAGTGTTTCATATTATGACAGTTTACATCTTTACAGGGTCATGAGAGCATCTGCTATCTTCCATTACATGTTTATGGCAATGTTATGTAGCAAGGTTGATGCGTTATTCTCAAGACTGTAACGGAAGATCAGGAAACATCCTGTCCAGAAACAGAGTCTCCACTTACATCCAGTATGAAAACTAATTCAACCCAGTAAGAATACTGAACATACCATTTCACAAGTGGCTCAGGGGTGCCATGCTATTGCCATTGTATGGCATCTGATAAAGTTGAGCTTGAACTTGATCTCCTCTTCTATGCACTTTAGTAAACCTTACTTATGCTGGAAGAATTAGATTTTTTTCATGGGATTTCATATTTTATGAGGCCTATATTTTTATTCACTTTATGTACTCTGATAAAGCACACTGTGAGAGAGCTGTTATCTCTCCTCCCCCTGTTCTTCCAATCTTCCCCACTTTTCTTTCCCCTCATTTTGTTTTGTGCGCTTTGCCACAATACCAGAATGGAACTGGCAAAGTTCTCTTCAAATAATCAGTGTTTGTAATTCCTGTAAACAGCTTAGAACCTGGGAGACAGGTTTTTTAATAATGTACTGAATTTCCCTGGCGGGAACCTGGTTTGTTAATTTTAATTTCATATACCTGACAATCATTTCACATTAAAGTGCATGAATCTCTGCTTACCGCATTCAGAGTCATTGTTGATATCTTCTTTATTTGCCGTGGGAAGGTGTTGCATTTGTTAGGGGAATCAGTGCGAGTGGGGAGTGTGTTTAAATTGCCTACGCTTGCTCCAGCTCAACAAAGGGAGCAATCAATGGGTGAACACTGCTGCCCCTTCTCAGGTTACATGAATCAGCACTTGGTTGGCTAAAACTCCAGCCTGCTTGAGGATAGTTATTGATGTTCCATACAAATGAAAAGAGGTGCTTGTGGGTGACAAGTACATACGTTATAATTAATGCAAATGAGGTTTCAGCCCATAAAGTACATACTGCAGGCCACTAGCAACTCAACTCACATCCTGCATTACATCAAATTCTTTAAAGTCATCTTAACAATTACTGGAACTTCGGGAAAGGTATGTAAAAATCAATATGAAAACATGTCCTCGTGGACAATTATCTCAGTAGTACACTGGGAATAGGGATGGGAACTGAAATTCGGTTCCAAATAAGAACCGATTCAAAAATATAGTTGTGTACCGGGTACCCACTCAGTTTGTTTTTATTTCAGTTCTGTAAATAGGTTCTTAACACTAGAATGGTGGCTAACTGGCTATACCTATAATGGCTACGTGCCCAGTTTCGCACGAGACGCTTCCTGATACGGTGCTGCTGCAGTTTGTTCGGGCGTTTAGTCCTGCAGCCGCCGGCAGACATCCACACTGCAGCCAGCAGACACAGCAAGGGTCCAGTGGACTTTAGAATCAGGGCCTGTCGTACAGCGCCAGTCGCCATATCAAAATCAGAATCAGAAGCAGAATCAGAATCGCATTTATTGGCTGAGTATGTGAGCGACACATATAAGGAATTTGATTCCGGCCGATGGTGTCTCTCAAGCGCAACAGTATAAAACACAACATGTAAAGATACGTGTGCCTACACCACACCCATATGTCTTTACAGAGCATGCTTGCTGCTCAGTGTTGCCAGATCTTAAATGTTGAAGTATCGTACAAGCAGCTTAAAATTATCCTATTTTGATAAAAATTATCGTACACACGCAATTTCCATTCTGATGTTGCTCAGAAAATGTACTTCAATAACACATTATAATAGACTATGCATATTACAGTGTGTAATGCAACATTCTGCAGACGTGTTGTTGACGTCTGTGCTGGGACCAGACACTTCTTTTTCTCCTGATGTTTTTTAGACATGATCTCTGCAAACATTCGTGCGTTGCAACAGCGACAGAAATCTTTACTGTTAGTGCTAGCTACAGGCTTTAACCGCCCAGTAAAACTGGGTGGGGGTCTTTCTCCCATTCATTTCTGTAAGTCTGATGGCGATGTTGCGTATGCTTACTCTTTGCGTTTTCTGTTACGTTCCGCAAGGCATGTGAGACGACTGCACATGAACAAAGCAAGTATGTCTGCGCAGCCGGATGAAAACAGAGATCTGTACCATGTCGTGCTAGTGAAATAACTTATTGTAATTTATCGTACATTATGGGATTTTTGGAATTATTGATTGTACATCGTACAGAGGGTAAAATTGTACGTCTGGCAACACTGTTGCTGCTCCAGTAGGCCAATAGACGCGATTCTGATTCTGATTTATTACGTCAGTTGACGCCGTCAGTCGTTCTAGTGTTAAACACGCATCTGCCAGAACGTGTTTGGTTATTTACAAGACCTGTTTTAGTGGCGATTTGCTAGGTTTGTTTAAAAAAAAAAAGTTAAGCCCAAATGCACATTTATTTTATGTGATGTTACTTTCTTCAGTTATTTATTTAATGTAAAATTGCTAATTGTTTTATTGTTAACAGATCAGTTGACTGTTTGTTTTGAATCATTCTGAATAAAGTTTGTTTTGTTATTTGAACAGTTGTCCTCTACTATTCAGAACCCTTAAAGCAGTTTCACTGGGGTATAAATATGAGGTGACACAGAGGCAGACTCCCTTAGCCATTTATCAACATGAAAAACTAAAGAATACGCAAATGAAATTAACCAAAGTTTTGTTGAACTTTGTTGAACTTTGTTAAAAATGTGCATGTGTTTGGAAGTTTAAAACAACCATAGCTGTGGTGAGGCTCAATGAGGATGCATGTTTGTTTAGTTTCCACACACAGTGAGGAGGAAGTTTAGAGAAACAAAAGTATCATAGTTATAGGTTTACAGAAGATAGTAGCATTTTGGAGTCACCAAGTGAGTCACTTCATAACAACACATTCTTTTGAAAGACGTTCCAGAAGAAAGGCGTACTTCTAACTAATCACAACATAAACACCTAGCTAGACAATAAAAGAAATGCCTGGACCAAGTTCCTAGCACAGATGAGGCAAATGCTTAAGTGGGTTTAGAATAATAAAGAAATGATGATACAGAAAAGACACTATCCATACTGCTAAATATGGTGAACAATCTTTTAGAGTACAAAAGAGAGGACCTGAAACACTGGAGGGTCTGGAGAATCTGTAGTGAGTCATGGACTAAGGTTGATCACTCTCTATTCACTCCTATAGTCATATCAAACATTATAGGAGGTGATTCATTGATTCATTGTTATTATTTGCTGTTTGGCTAAGGCAGAGATGGGGACTCGAGTTGCATTAAGTCGCACAAAGAAAGACTTGTGACTTGACTTTAGACTTTCCCTCAAAGACTTGAGACTTGACTTGGACCTGGGTGTTGTGACTTGCGAGTCATAACTCATAAACAATGTTCATTTCATGGAATTATTTATTCATATCTCGCACTGTTTCCAGCGTTTGCCATAATAACCCCCGAAAACCGTTCACCTCGCCGCAGTGTCCCATTATTTGAGTCCAAGGCATGGGTGTAGATGGGGATCCGTTCCACACACCCCCAGCACCCCCAGCCCCCCCAGC
>JBBPCY010000007.1:9429406-9445785 GCA_037974405.1 Brachyalestes nurse
CAGTTGTGATGGTGGGGTTGGTACACAGTTAGTAATCCTATTCCACTATGGTTCTACTCCACATTATGGCAAGAACCTCTTAACTAAGTAAAAAGAAACAACAGTCCATCATTACCTAATTACAAAACATATGGTAGTGTACAATGCTGGACTGGCCATCGGGCATACTTGGGGCTTTTCCATTAAGAAACTCTTATTCTTTACTGTGGTGCTGAGAGTCCTTTTACTTCTGTATTTCCTGCATCTTAATTTGGCCGTCTGCCAGCTGTCTTCTCAGGTGGCACTCTCAATAAGAGACGACTCCACCTGACTCAGCAGCCGTAACTCAGTATGTGTGTGTGTGTGTGAGTGTGTGTGTGGACTTGTGGATGAATAGACTGAAGAGTAGGGGAGCAGTGAAGTCCGACAGTCATTGTCATTGATTGGAGCGTTATGATTGGAGCAGGTTATAGTGTAAACAGGTTTGTGTGTGTGCGTGTGTGTGTGTGTTAGAGTGAGAGTGAGGAGACAGAGCTGATTATAGGTTTGTGCTGAAGAGTGGCAGAATTCTGCAGCCAAGCACTGTCTCCCTCTCACAGACCTATTATCTGCATAATGCATTAAGTGGGCCATGTCCTTATGCCAGAGAATAGTCTGCACTTACGTAAGGCTGGGACTTGCTGTGCCCTTGACTGCTGGCCCATGTTCAGATTTAAGCCTCCGTCCATGGACACTTGAAATTCAAACTATTTTTAGTAGTTTCTTGAATCCCTTAAATCAGAAATAGCAAGTAAGGTTATGGCCTAATAATAACAATAGGGTCTTAATTAAATTATATATATATAAAGGATATATGGTGAATATACAAGGGTTTGGTATGACAGCAACAGTAAGAATGGGTATTTATGTTTGAAATGTTAGATTTCTGAAATACGTTAAGGTCTTACTTCCAAGACTAGAATCCCAACAAAGAACTACATTTGTTCCTTATAAGACCTGGCTTATCTTATCTAAACTGTGCACATACATGCCCTGATGCAGAGGATGCAGGGGTTATGTTTGGACTGACAAGGTAGATTGGCTGCCTTTTATTGCCAAAGTCAAAGCTGCTGTTAAAGACCCAACACAGTTGATCCAGGGATTTTCAGTATTTCAAGTGATTCAGTAACCTTACAAAACCTTACAAAAACTGTTGTATACGTTCCATTTTCTCTGTTGTCCTTTCTCATTTCACTGTGTAGACATGAACCCCAGAAGACTATGTATGATGTGGGCACGCACCCTGTGTGATGTGGAAGTGTGAGTTGATTTTACAGTTCAGGAATATGCAGTTTAAGATGGACTCTGATTTGTTGTTGTCATTGAGTGCTATCTATGATGGCTAAGTGTATGGCAAAAGAAGAAGAGTAATTCCAAAAATGTGGTTAGAGCGCAAGAATATTTCAAAATTTCAGTGGTAGTTTTATTCTTGGTGCATGACATAAACTGCGATACCAAAGAATGCAGATATTGACTTGCTACATGGTTTAGAGTAAAATGGAAAAACATTGTTCTGGGCCTTTAAAGGATAAGTGAGAATCAAATTCACACAATTTTTCCACTTATCCTAACTAATGCAGCAAACAAACACCAGTAGTCAATAGCCACCCAATTTGTTTCCAACTATGACTCAGTAAGAATTGTGGCTATAAAAGCAAAGCTTCATCACTACAGGCATTGTAGACAACACCAGCACTGGTGTCCACCAGCAGTCACAAGGAGTTCTGATCTTATATCTTTATGATGGTCACTTTCACAAAGAATGGATTGTAGATTAGCACTCCTCATGCTGAGGTGGTTTGTGAGAACAGACCCTGCTGTCAGCTACACCGTGGACTTTTGCTGACTTTTAAAGCTTACTGTAAATCAAACACTGCTCTCTAGAATTACTGGCATCATTTTTTCTTCTGACAGAAAAATGCTGTTGAATCCCCTCCCCCTTAATGTATCAAATGATGCCTTTACTCAGCAAATAAAAGAGCTTAAACAAATTCCACATCAGCCCATTACCATGAAAAAAATCACAGGTACTCACAAAATACATTTTATCCTAAAGAACATGTTTCATAATTATTGCCACCGTTCCATTTGGTATGTTGTGCAGTCCCCTTGTGCCAACAGAACAGCAGCGAGTCTTCTCTTGTAACGTTAAATAAGACTTGAAAACACAGAAGAAGAGATTTTCAACCATTCCTCAATGCAGAATGAGAACAGAGTCCTCTCTTGTGCCCTCTCCTCTTAAGGTCAACACCTAAATGGATGGAGGTCAGGGTGGTGGGCTGGGAAAAGCTTGATTTTGTGTCAATTTTTTGAGTTGATTTTGATGTGTGCTTTGGATCATTGTACCGCTGGATGATCCAGCCATAACCAAGTTTTAGCTTCTTGGCAGAGGAAGTCAGATTTTGATTAGAAATCATCCGGTGATTTAAAGTTCAGGTAGTGTCTGCCCTACTTCATGCGCATTTGCTTGTGATGTAGTGTCATACCCTCCAGTTTGTTGGTATGGAAGTCATCATATGGTGACCCCAGATGCTACCAAAATCTCTCATTTTGAAACTGTGGTTTTTGAAGATATTTTACTTCTCTGACCAAAATCCTCACAGTGGCTGTTGACAAAAATAACCTTGCGTCCTCTTTCAGACTGATTCATGTTAGGTTTGAAGCGCTCCTTATTTTTATACCCCAATGGAACAGGAAATCATTGATGACTGCTTAAAAGTTCCTGAAAACAAAGGCCAACTATTAATTAGTTAAATACGCCTGATAATTCTTTACAATTCTGTTGCTTCAAAGAAAGGTAAGATATTTTTCTTTTTTCAATATTATGATAACTGATTTTTTGATAAACCTTTATAAAAAAGATTTAAAAGTAGTTCTTTCACTCATCTCTCCCAGTAATTCCACAGGACATGTATTGTGTCCTAAGCTGGATCAGTAAGTCTGTCCCATAGTAAGGAAGAGTCAGTTGCAGTTTGAGCAGGTTGAGAGACGTTTTGGGGATGTATTTACTGAAAAGTTTTGATGACCCTTGACTTCTAGTGGTTGTTAGTGACGTTAGCCTTGTAGTTCGAGCTAAATGAGAACACCAAGGATGTCTTGGCTGGCTAACTTCAGTAGTAAATGGAAAATTGTGTACACTTGCTCTTTTTTTGCTGACCTTTCCTTTTAAACGTTCTCCAGTTAAATAATTTAAGCTCTACAAATGAAACAGCAGGTTTCTTATTAGTCTGTAGGTTAATATCTGGTCACCCTGTGTCTCTATATCAGCAGTGATGGATGACAGGCCCAACACCACCGGAGCCTGCCAGCATTTATGAGACACGAGCCTTAACCAGTGTAACTGAAAGCGAGCTTTAGGTGATGATCAATCATCCTGCACACATTTGAATGGCTCATACATTTCCTTTCTGCACAAGCTGAAATAAGTATCCATGTCAAAATCCCCATTTCATGTTTGCAACAATAAAGCAGCAATACAGACAATATGGCGACACTGATTTCATGACAAGCAATAACATGACTGTGCACAAACCAGTTGCCAGCTGCTATGCAGACTGCAGTTTGTGAGTACAGTCAGAGGGTGAATAGTTTCTGGTGTCAATCCGGGTCCCTGCCTACAGCTGGAAATTGATTGCTCTGAAGTCCTGCTGAATTTCCAGCACACACATCAAGCATCACTGGAATGTCCGTTTGCCTCAGTGCTTTTTATTGAAAACAGTTTGACATACTGTTCTCTATAAAAGGGACAAAAGTACTGATAAAACTCAGGCATTAAAATAAGACCACTACTACTGTTAGTTGGACAACATACTTATCTTTTTTTTAGATCAACAGTATGTCTGTTTGCGTTTATTCAGCAACTCATCAATAGTAACAGCTGTCACCATCACAATTTTGATGAATGAGGTCATAAAAAAGGCCTGATCCTTACTTTAAACAACTGTAGCCCTTAATACGCCTTGGCAGAAATGCCCGTTTAATGTTTGAGAGTATATAAATGAAAATATTTCAGTGCTTTTTTCAGCCTCATTTCTACTTCACATTCAGCATATTGTCACTGTCAGACCGAAACCTCATAACGGTAAATTTACATGAACACCCTTAGCTTTTATTGTCAGTTAATGTTAACAAGATTTTATTGTAAATAATTCTGGGAATGCTTTTGTTAGTCTATTGGTTATAAACAAAGTATTTTGATACAATGTAAAGGGCTGCTGACATTTCACATCATGGAAAATGATGAAAAACAAAAGATTTGATTCTCCATCAATAATATGGTTGTCCACAGACAATAATTTGCCTATATTTAGAAAACAGAAACATAAAATCAGGAAATAGATTGTTTTAGCACCTGCCCACGGGCTTGTGTGTTTGGTTAGTCTGGCTCTTATTTATTTATTTATTTATTTGAATGGCACACATTCCCAAGGTTTCTGAGAAAATCCATGTGGCTTTACGTAGAGTTTATATGTACAACACAAGAGTGTGTGAACAAAGAAAGCAGGAGGGTGTGAAGGGGGCGGAGAGGCCTTGTTCATGCTCATTTTATCACAACGCACACGCCTGCTTACACACACAATAAGCCCCCCAGAACCCCCCCCCAACCACCAGAAAAGAGAAAAAGGCTCAGAAGGGCCCATAAAATATACAATATGCAGGTTTGTCTGTGTGCGTAATTTATTCATAATTAGGCATGCACGTAATCGCCAGGGGACATGTCTTATTTATCACAAGAATGCTGGAGTCCCCTCTCTCAGCCGCCTCAGACAGACGAGTGACAATGGGACAGTCACGCTCGTGTGTGTGCGTGTGAGAGAGAGAGAGAGAGAGAGAGAGAGAGTTTCAGCGATAGTCTTACACTGGCGTTCCAGTGTACAGTGACCACCACATATGAGAGGAAGAAATATTGATCACCACTAACTGCAGGATCTTTCTCTCTCTCTCTCTCTCTCCGTCTCAGTCGTTGACCTTGTAAAAATACCTTTCTTCCCTGGCTGGAAATGAGACATCCAAATTCAATCTGGATGCTGACAGCTCACGTTTGGATATAAAGGATTGGGATGGAGGCAGCCGGGCCAAGGCATTGTTGCATTACAATGGCTATACCAGCTTTGGGACGTGAGCAGCGAGACGGCCTAGCGATCTGCCTCTCAACACCGCCACCTGCTGCAGGAGAGCAGAGACTGGGAGGTCACTGAGAGCAGAGCTGGGCGCTTATTACTCCACCATTAAGTTTAAAAAGGCGCTGGTTCGGAGAAATTACAGTTCCACACAGTTTCATCCCGGCCACAAACATATTTAAATAACCAACACATGTTTGATGTTTGCTTCTTTAAAAGCTAATGGAGCCAGTGTACAGAGTGCTAAGAGGATAGCACTGAGCAAACTGCCTGGATAAGTCGACACATAGGGGCTTCAAAGTGCATTGAGTTAATTAAGTTATGCCTTTAAAAATTGAAAAAATTATGTAGTGTTATCTTTAAAAATGGGGGAAAAGGTAAGATCCAATGTGGTTGCTGGTCCTGTTTTAGCTACACAGCATACTTATCCAGTTTTATAAATTCTATGACATATGCTTGGCTATTACTATTTGAAAACTGTTTTCTTTAGGGGATCTATAGTGAAGGCCTTGTTTTTATAGAGAAAACTATTTGAATGTTTAATAAGTTCTTCTCTAGGATGGAGTGCGGTTTCTATATAGTTGCTGTCAGAAAAAAAAACAACTATGTCTTAAATGATACTGTACAATTTCACAAAATTTGGACCACTTCTACTGGTCCGTTCATCACGAAATTTGAGTATACTGTAAAGGTGTTCTAAAAATTATGTAAAAAATAAATAAATAAATGACATGCAAACTTTTGTCCTAACAGTGATTATATGGTTACCATTTTAAAAATTATTCTACATAGTATAGAAAAAAGCCTCCACTTATTACATACTGAACCCTGAAACTTTTTGCAAAAAGTGCTCAGTTTTTAGGAACAGCTTAAAACTACTGTAAATGGCATATAAATGTGTGTCAAAGAAAGTTTGGACCCCTATACAGGCCCTTAGACTTTAACAGCCTAAACAGATCAGACATACCGTTCATTAGGAATGGTTAAATATTCATTTTTAATTGGACCTTTTGTGGAAAATGGAGAGTAATTATGAAAATATACATTACTCTATATTGTATACTGTAAACATTCACTCTCATTCTCTGACTCTCTCTGGCTCCTGGTGGTCTAAAGATGCCACTATGGCTTCTTTTAGATTTGAGTGATTCAGTCTCAATCAGTTGTGCTCCGCTGTGTGGTGTTCTCCTAAGCTGAATGATCTTCATCGCACGCCTACAGTGTGTGCATGTGTGTGTGTGTGTGGCTAGCCTCCCTGCAGTTTCTGCAGCATCACCGTCAGCATGCACAAGCTTTTCCGCTGAACAGAGCACTTTAAGCTGCCTTTGTAAGACAATACGCAGTCATAGTCAGGGCACATGCATTATAGATTAGCTTCTTACAGAGAACAAGAGGAAGACGTTGAGCCATTTGTAAGGAATCCGTAGGAATTGTATGCTTTAGGTGTTATATCGTAATGTGCACAAACACACGGCCTGTTCCTAATGATTTGCTATTGATTGTGTTGTACCAAATGCCCACTACAGCAATATTCTTGGCTTGAAACTCTGGCAAATATACACAAACCAAAGTAAAACAAGATTACAATACTTTGAATATGCCTTAAATATGCCGGAGCAACAGTTCACTGTTATTTTAGCCAAACCCTCTCTGTAATTACTTTGTGCTAAGTTTTGTTCAGCACCTCAAAAAAAGCTGATTAACTGAGAGAACCACAAAAAATGCATTATTATCTGAACATTAAGATTAAACTTCAATTATATTTTTGCATTTTACATTAAACATTGTTCTAGGAGAATTTCAGCTTTAACATACATCTACAGATAGACAATGTAGTACTCCATGCAAGATGCAATTAGACAAACTTCATTACTTGCCACTGAAGCCCTTCAATCAATATTAACTCATATGGTGCATGAGAAGTAATCTGCTTTGACTAGATAAAGCATCGGCAGTCATAATAGGCTTGGACACATCCTGCCAACTTTTCCCATTTTCCAACATCATATTAAAAAGGTCTGATAAGAAGCAAATGTTTAATTTAATGTACATTATGAACATTAGAGCAAGGCTTGTGTCATTACTATTAAAGCGTGCCTTTATCAAGCTTCAGATGCAGTACGCGGAGGCCTGTGCCACACCAGGGGATGGAATGACATTTCCTAAAGGCAGATATACTTTGGTTGAGTTACTGCCTTGCCTAACCACCCGTCGACGTGTATTTAAATGTTATCCTAAGATTAAGGCGGACGTCTGAAGTCAGAGCATTCCCAAGTGCCAGGGCTTGTTGCCAGGCAGAATGCAGAACCAGATCCGTCTGTTCCGGCATTCTAGAACCTTTATCTGATTGTGAAACAGGATTCTAGCACCACAGCAGAGGCAAACTGTGATTAGCTTGGAAAACACACACTCTGCTTGGAAAAGGCTGGTGGCGGTGGTGGGGGGGAGAGTGGGGTCTAGATTTATCTGTGTGCCCCACTCTTATGAGCTCCAAGTAACACTGAAGGGAACTGAGCTGCAGGGTGTTGTACTTTGATAAACACAATCACCATTGCTATTCATGAGACAAAACACGACCGTGTACAAACAAGTTTTCTCAGCCCTGCAGAGCTGCCAGTCACAAACAGCCCTCCAAATTCAGAGTATGACAACACAATTATCAGCCTTTAATTAAGTTCAAACCACTCACATCCTGCACAATGTGTGTGTGTGTGTGTGTGTGCGTGTGTGTGTGCGTGTGTGTGTTTGCATTATTTGCAAACTGCTTAGGTGTGTGGTGAAGAAAATAAAGCTTTCCAATCATAACGCGAGAAAAGACTTGTCACTGGGAACATTAATGAGATGGGTGTAGTTTGATATCAACATTGCAAACTTTCAGAACAAAGCAGAGAGAGAGAGAGAGAGAGAGAGAGTGAGTAAGAGAGGGCGAGGGAGAAATGACGGCATGATCGGGAGTTGAGTCCTTGACTGAACTGCAAAAGTGCTGACACTGGGTGCCACCAGTGAACTGTCTATCAGTCTGCCTGGATTGCAACTGAGATAAACTAGCTTTTGCTCTCTAATGATTCTGAGTAAATGTGGCACGCCCGTGATAAACCTTCTGTGCGTCTCTCCACTGTGCCCAAGTGACTGATTTCAGCTTCACAACTTCATTACAGGCACCAAGGACACACTTGCGGCCGGGCCCATACCTCTCCACGCGCTCCTCTCCAGCTTGCAGTGCCCTGGCCCCGGCTCCTGACAGCCCTGGCAGAAAAAGAGAGGGGCGCAAGCCATGCAGGCAAGCATAAAAACCAATCACCCTGCCACTGCAACGTATAGAATTAATCTCTCATTGCCTCCTATTTCATCTGGGAGCTTGCAGCCAACAGACACTGGTGGATGTAACGGTATTGGTGGGTGGTAGTGTTAGCTGAAAAGAACACAAGCACACCTATATTGAGCTCACGTCCACTTTCGTTCATTCTACTCTGACCCAGGAGAGGCTTGTAAACCTTGTGCCTCTCTTGCTGTGGGAAATATTAATTATTGATTAAAAACGTCTTATTCTCTAAATTTTAGATGCCCTAGCCATCAAAAAATAACCCACTTCCATTAGGAAACCCAAGTCAGCCTACACACAATGCGAATGTTTGGTTTGGCAAACCACAAAAAAAATACAGATTAAAAAACTTAAATTATGTAACTAGTTTATATATTCAAATGCTCTGCTGTGAGGATTTGATTGCATTCAGCCACTGGATCATTAGCCAGGTCAGCTACTTATGTTCATTAGTTCTAAAGTTGCAAGTAACTGATGGTTATTAGTTCTGGATCATAAACTCCACTCAAGCTCCAGCTTCATCACTCCTCTGCTCCACAGCCCAAAGCTGGGAGTCCTCATACCCCTCTAGCTGAACATTTGGCAGCTGCTGCAGAGCATCCGATTCTGTTGGCAATGCTTTTCTTGAAGATCATGCAATAGGACACTTGTGTTGCTTGTGTCGTCTATTTACCTTTGGACTTGTAGTGTTGTTTGATTATAAATGATAGTATTTAGGTGTCTTATGTCAAAAGGCCTGGTGTCCTTGTTCTTTTCAGATCATACTCTTGCACAAAAAGGTGTTTCTTCTCCTTGCGAATCCCAAGGTTGGCGATTAAATGGGGCCTATATAGTACTGTTTGATTGTAAATGACACTATTTAGGTTTCTGTTCTTTAAAAATGCCTGGCATTCCCGCTCTTTCCAGATCACACTTGAAACTATACTCAAACCTATTTTATCTGGCTAGTAGCACAATTATTTTCGCTGATAAAAAAGGTTTTTCCACTTTTCCTTGTGTAAAGGAATCTGTGGTGGTAAATCAGTAACTGTCATAAATACCTGGGACCTATATATTGTGCTGTTTGATTTGTGTCTGTTCTGTCAAAATGCCTGGTGTTCTTGCTCTTTGCATATCACACTCAGAATTATACTCATAATTTCTCCAGACAGTAGCACAAAAGGTGTTTATTGTCCTCATGAATCCCAAGGCTGGAGATTAAAGGGTGAATCAGTAACTTATAAATTCCTGGGATTTGATTGGTGTCAGTTCTAGCAAAATGTTCTTGCTCATTCCAGATCACACTCAAAATTATAATGAAACCTATTTTATCTGGATAGTAGCACAAAAGGTGTTTCTTTTCCTCATGAATCCCAAGGCAGGGGTTAAGAGGGTGAATCAGTAACTGTAATAAATACCTGGGACCTACATAGTGTTGTTCAACAGTAAATGACTCAGTATTTAGGTCTCTGTTCTGTCAAAAGGCCTAGTTTTTGCTTATTCCAGATCACAATTAACCTTCTACTCAGAACTGTTTTTTTTCTTGTGTAAAATAATATCGAGGCTGTGGTTTGAAGTCTGGCATAAATACCTGGGACCTTCATAGTGCTGTTTGACTGTTCAGGGAAAAGGCCTTGTGCTCATTCCAGATTACACTCAAAATTATACTAAAGCCAGTTTTATCTAAGTAGTAGTCCCGACTCAACAACTCCTTCTTCCCTAATGCCATCAGACTCCTGAACAGCTGACCTACCTCAGCTGTAATTTTGCACATCAGGTCACTTTGCACATTAAACTCATTTTTGCACACTAAGCTCCTTTGCACATTCATCTACCTCATACTTTAATTTTTTCTGCGCCTTTGCACATTTCTTTCATTGCAAATGCACAGTTTATATTTATCTACATCTGCACATCACACTTGTCTTCATTTACTTATTTGAATTTTTTTTATCTTGTTCTATTTTTATATATTTCTTTATTTTATTTTCTTATTTTATGTTTATTTTTTATTTTTATTGATTAACTCTTAACCTAACTCAGCATTTGTGTGTGCACAGCAAAGAAAGAATTTCATTGCACAGAGAAATGCTAGTTTTCTATACATATGATTAGAAACGCTTTGAATCTTGAATAAGTTGTTTCTTTTCCTCACACAAAATAATCCCATGGTGGTAAATCGGTATCGGTCATAAATACCTGGGCCCTATATAGTGCTGTTTGATTGTAAATGTCAGTATTTAGGTGTCTGTTCTGTCAAAAAGCTGGGTGTTCTTGCTCATTTCACATCACACTCAACATTTTACTCAAAACTATGCATTTTTCTCGTGTAAGAAAACACTATTCTCGTTATTAGGGGCAAATCAGTAACTCTCAGAAAAACCTGGGACCTACATGGTGTTGTTTGATTGGTGTGTGTTCTGTCAAATGGCCTGGTGCTCTTCCTCACTCCAGATCACACTCAAAATGATACTAAACCCCATGTTATCTATGCAGTAGCACAAAATGTGCTTCTTTCCCTCGTGTAAAAGAAGCACCTAAGACTCGGGTTTAAAGAGTAAATCAGTAACTGTAATAAACACCTGGGTTCTGACACTCTTTACAGTGGCTGACTGCCAGATCGCGCTCTGCTCCTATTGGTCCGGCGGTCTGCGCTCCTCCGCCAGCGCAAAGTTTTGGAAGTGCGGAAACGGGACAGGAGCGCAGTGGAAACAGCGCCTGTTGTCGACCTGGAGGACGCTCTCGGCGATTTTGCAATAGTGGCACTTCACGCAGGACACGCGTACGTGATGAACACAACCCAGAAACAGCCCTGACCCGAGCGGTGCGGGTCTCTTCGTGCTCTGTTCGGGTTAAAGTCATGGGGGACAGGAGCGAGTTCGGGCCCACCACGCGCAGCAGGAGACGCGCCACGATCAGCAGCACCAAAGGTGAACTTCTGAAAGCCTCCAATGAAGCTCCTTCAGCCCACGCCAGCGCCAGCAAAGCCACACTCAGGAGAAAAGGCTCTCACTCGAAGGACACGGGCGAGGAAACTCGGAAAAACAACCGCAATGAGAACATGAGGTGAGCGTCAGCTGTTTTCAATACAGCTGTTTGGGTCCTTAACTTTAAAGGGACCCCACACACTTCTACATCCAGTACGAGGAAAGGAGGCGTTCACTCACACACAAACGGCCTTTCCTGTTTCTTAGGGCCGCTTCCCATTCAGCCTAATCCACCAGCACTCCCCAGATCCAAAGTCCTGTTGGTATTTTTTCAGATCACTAGTAGCCAGAGGTGGGTAGAGGAGCCACACTCAGGTAAAAGTAAAAGTAGCAAAAATAACAAACAAAACATGAAAATGATAAATAAAAAAAGTAGAGAAACAGATGTGTAATACTTCATCAGAGGAAGTGGAGTTGTTGTTCCTCTCTTTTGGGATCCTTTTGCTCTAAATAGAACATTATGTGTAGGTCACCAACAAACAAATGAAAAAACATGAAAAATTGAAAAGTTGCAGGTCAAACAGAGAAAAACATCCTGAAGTGTAGTACAGCTTCAGCAGAGGAAGTGGAGTTTGTGAGCTGGAATCCTTTTGGTCTAAATAAAACCTTTATTGTAGGTCACAAACAAACAAGCAAAAAATAAGAAAAAAAGATAAAAAAGCAGCAGGTCAAACAGAGAAATATGTCCTGAAGTCTAGTAGAACTTCAGCAGAGGAAGTCGAGTTGTTATTCTTCTCTTTTGGGATCCTTTTGTTCTGAATAAAACCTTAAGTGTAGGTCAATGATGAATGAAGTGGGCACTAAAATGGAGTAAAAATAAATGTTAACCCTTGGTTATAAGACATACTAGTCTTATATTCTTATGTTAAGAGGTATTACTCCATTAAGTCAGAAATTATCATTTGAGAGGGACAGAAAAAATGCGGTGTTTCATGTGTTGCACTACAGAAGACAGACGTCTGTGAATTAGAAGGACTGGTTGGATTATGTTTGGACTTCATATAGCGACTCGATTACTATCATCTTATTATTCTGCATGATCCACATCACATCCACATATGTGACATCGCTGTCTTCGCTGATTGCTTCACTTCCTTTCTTTCCACAGTTGTCACAAGCTGCAAGAGTCCATGCTGAGTTCGGCGAGTGGTTTCAGGAATTACCGCGGCATCCTGAACTGGTGCGTTGTCATGCTGGTGAGTGTGTACTCCTCCTCCACATGCACGTGTAAGAACTTCTTCACAGGCATTTGACAGCCTGGATCTACCTGAAAAGGAGGAGTAAACATCATGCCTACATGTTCAGACTTCTCCCTTTCTGTTGTAACAGTGTCAACACATCGTCACTGTTGCGCCATTTTTATACGTGAGTCAGAGTCCCTTGATTTACAGTTACGGCCTCTGATACATGAACAAAGCCACAGTATTCAGGGCTCTCAGCCCGAAAAAGGTGAGACTGTGCTATGTCTTGTAAGGGTGGTCAGTATAATGATACATTCCTAACACTGTGATAATTTACTTCCACCGTGATAATAGTACCTTCAAAACACCGTACATCATATCTGCCCTTTTTACTGTTTATCAGTAAAAAGGACAGATATAGACCAAATCTATAGAGCCTGTAAACAACAACAAACACAGCAATCATTAGATAGTAAGCAGAAGTAGACAAATTGATTAGTAATACACAGCTGATTAGATGCAAACGCAGTATTATTGTCTTTCTGTTTCTTTCTAGTTGTTTGATCTTTCCACTTGTTTTTGTCAGGTAGTTCACTTAGGCAAAATATATTGCTTTGAACAGGTAGCAGTATTGGTGTCACGCAGCAATATTGATTTTTAGCTTTGGCACTGTTGGTAAATCCCAAAACTTATTCAACTCCAAGAAACGTCGGACTGTTTTGAAAGAACAGTTCAAATCAGTCTCACTGGGGTATTAGAAAACAACAAAACAGAAGAAAATAGTTCAGTCAAAATGTGCCAGTTTGTTGTTTTGCATAGGATATCAATACTCAGGAAGCATGGCTTCATTAATCAGATGCAGTGTAAACTTCCAGATCTAATACCATGATATAGAAACATTTGGAGATGAATGCTGGGTGATATAGAATTTTCTTAGTATCACTCAGCATTATTCATGTTAGAATTCAATAATTATATTTAATTTCTATTCTGATTAGAATTTAAAAATATTTTATTAAATATAAAAAACTGCAAAGTTTTTACTTGTTTAAACAGACAACAATTGTTCTTTCTAGTGTGTTCACAAACCTAATGCAAACTAAATATAGTGATATGTAGCATCTATTATGTAAAGTCTTATATTATAGTTATATTTATGCCATGTTGACCCTTAGTAACTGAATGAATAATAATGGACTTTGGCTGCCGTTGCTCTGTAGTGCTGGCCTGTCCAGTATTTCCAGTCCAGCTGAAGCCAAAGCACACTGGAAGCAGCTACCTCTTATGGGTACCTCTCCTAACAATGCATTGACAAATGTTAGTATTTAGAGCTATTTTATGTAAAGCGAACCACTTAAAGAGTTCTGGAAGAAGTGACCTTGTTCAAACCCTGAAGGATTTTTTTTTCATAGCACTGCAGCTCATTAGAAAGAATGATTTCGGCTGTCCTGGCACCTTATAAAGGATTGATGCATTGG
This sequence comes from Brachyalestes nurse, assembly GCA_037974405.1. NCBI lineage: Eukaryota > Metazoa > Chordata > Actinopteri > Characiformes > Alestidae > Brachyalestes > Brachyalestes nurse. The sequence goes on from JBBPCY010000007.1 coordinate 9,443,492, forward strand.
AAGTGCTGTAGCAATGCATTTAAAGTTAAAACATTTCAAGATTAAAGTGTTTGTTGATCTTGCTGAAGTACATGGCACGGTATTCACTTGGCGCATGATGAATCATTGTTCTGAGTGTCTGTTTGGGGGACACAGTTAGTGCCAAGTGACACCTAAAAATAGATCGCCTGAAACAACTCCTCTGTCTGAACTCGATCTGAAAATTGAGAGACAATTGAGAGAACCGCGAAGGATGCATTAACATTTTTCTGCCTGGCGTTGAGGCTAGAAGCAAGAGTAGATGGATAGTCCCTGTGACCTTCTGATAGGCTTGTGAGATGAAAGTTACCCTGTTTGTTATGCTGTCATTTTAAAATATGTGGTATTTAATAGATATATAGACATTATAAGATGCTTTATGTGTCACCTTTTTATACATGAATTAACCCTAAGCCGAAACGTGTCCTTTACAATAAGGTTATTGCATGGTCAGCTGTATTCATCATTTGGGCTGAGTTTCTCTGCTCTCTATGACACCACATCGGTTTTGCCAGCACAGTTTGACCTTAGAATGAATGACTGATGTTTGATCCTGTTTCATAGTCCTTGCCTTATGAAGTAATAGGACTATTACTGTTACTATGCTATTACAATAAGAGCAATAGTGATGTCTTATTGCAATGTCTTCATGTAGCTTCAATGTCACTCTCCTTGCTCTTTCTGTGCCGCAGGTATTGAGCAATGCACGTCTTTTCTTGGAAAACCTTCTCAGGTATGGATTATGTAGGGAACCAATCAGGTTATTTTTCATTTGTTGTTTTAATTTTGTGCACTGGTCTGAGACTAAGCTTTAGAGGGAGAAAGAGACACAATGTTACATCACATTCTAGTTCTAGTTAACTTATGTCAGCATAAACCAAGCAAAGACTTAAGAATAGTGTTGTAGTGGGAATAGCAGAGATGTTTAGTTTGTTGCGAGCCAGGGAGAAGTGTGCATAGGCCCAGCCCTGGCACAGTGGAAATGTTGAACCCCATGCTGAGGGCACCATATGCTGCCATCATGTTATACACTGCTGCATGCAAGCAGCCAGGTTCCAGCTGCCAGCTCGAATCACAGCCATGTGCAGCGCTGTGGACGATTTCACATGCAAAGCAAACATTTACGAGAGGCAGTTAGAGCAGATGTGCGACAGAGACAGGTTGAGACAGGTAGGAGTTTATAGCAGAAGACAGAAGTAGACTCAAGCATATGTGTCAGAGACTCATTCAAGAAGGGTTCACATTAGTAGAAACCTAAACAAAGTGCTGAATGTAGACTAATATGTTTAGAAGTTTGAGACACTCAAACGTGCAGAGACACCTGCACCTTCTCATCCCGCCACTTTCTTCCGAAATTAAGGACACTAATAAAAAGTTGTCCCTCCTTTGCTACAGTAATGGTCTCTACTCTCCTAGGAAGGCTTTGCACTAGTTAGAACATGCTGTGATAATTACATTGCATTCAGCTACAAGAACATAAGTGAGGTCTGGTGCTGATGTTGAATGATAAGTTCTGAATCGCAAGCCCTCAAAATCACCCCAAAGGTACTGAAGCTCCATCACTACAGAGAATGATGATCCACTCACTGCTCCATGCCACTCTGCTGGGAGCTTTATACCTCTCTAGCTTGGCTTTGAGCATGGTAATCTTCGGAGGCCGCTCTGCCGCGTCCCATTATGTTGGCCGTTCCTTTCGGGAAGATTGTATACAACTTCGTTTCCAGAAACGAATGGGATGTTGTGTAAAATGTAAATAAAAACACGGTGTCATCATTTGTGAATCATAAACCTAAAGTTAATTGAAAATAGTCAATAGTTCAAAAGACATTTTATTGTATTTGAAAAAAAATATCTGCTTGTTTTGAATTTGATGCCACATGTTTCAAAAAAACATAGGACCGGATTGTGTAATGTTGAAAAAACACCTGGTGGCTGATGAGTCAAAATTTGAAATTCTTTTTTGAAGTGATCTTTTTCAACTCCAGCGCACACTTCAAAAGCCAGCATTTGTGATAGTGTGCAGGTGCATTGCATGAGTAGCTTGAACATCTGGGAAAAGACACCATTAATGCAAACGACGTAAACAGGGTTTTGGAGCTGCATATGCTGCCACCCAGACCACATCTATTTCAGGCAAGGTCCTGCTTATTTTAGCGAGACAATGCCAAACAGCATTCTGCACATATTACTAGCATGGCTATGTATTCAATTCAATTCAATTCAATTTTATTTATATAGCGCTTTTAACAATGGTCATTGTCACAAAGCAGCTTCAC